>JAUNZM010001195.1:0-29911 GCA_033459285.1 Clamator glandarius | reverse complement strand
CCAATCTACAAGTTCCCAGACCCTTCTAGAGCATCCCAGGACCCTTCTAAAAGCACCCAGACCCATCTAGAGCCTCCCAGGACCCTTCTAAAAGCCCCCAGACCCTTCTAGAGACACCCAGGACCCTTCGAAAAGCCCCCAGACCCTTCTAGAGCCACCCAGGACCTTTCTAAAAGCACCCAGACCCTTCTAGAGCCTCCCAGGACCCTTCTAAAAGCCCCCAGACCATTCTAGAGCACCCCAGGACACTTCTAAAAGCCCCCAGACCCTTCTAGAGCCACCCAGGACCCTTCTAAAAGCCCCCAGACCCTTCTAGAGCCACCCAGGACCCTTCTGAAAGCCTGCAGAACATTCTAGATTCACCCAGGACCCTTCTAAAGGCACACAGACCCTTCTAGAGCCCCCCAGGACCCTTCTAAAAGCCCCCAGACCCTTCTAGAGCCCCCCCGGACCCTTCTAAAAGCCCCCAGACCCTTCTAGAGCCCCCCAGGACCCTTCTACAAGCCCCCAGACCCTTCTAGAGCCACCCAGGACCTTTCTAAAATCACCCAGACCCTTCTAGAGGCTCCCCGGACCCTTATAAAAGCACCCCGACCCTTCTAGAACCTCCCAGTACCCTTCTAAAAGCAACCAGACCCTTCTAGATAACCCCCGGACCCTTCTAAAAGCCCCCAGACCCTTCTAGAGCCACCCAGGGCCATTCTAAAAGCCCCCAGACCATTCTAGAGCCCCCCAGGACCCTTCTATAAGCCCCCAGACCCTTCTAGAGACCCCCAGGACCCTTCTGAAAGCCCCCAGAACATTCTAGAGCCCCCCAGGACCCTTCTAAAAGCCCCCAGACCCTTCTAGAGCATCCGAGGACCCTTCTAAAAGCACCCAGACCATTCTAGAGCATCTAAGGACCCTTCTAAAAGCACCCAGACCCTTCTAGAGGCACCTAGGACCCTTCTAAAAGCCCCCAGACCCTTCTAGAGGCCCCCAGGACCCTTCTAAAAGCCCCCAGACCATTCTAGAGCCCCCCAGGACCCTTCTAAAGGCCCCCAGACCCTTCTAGACCCTCCCCGGATCATTCTAAAAGCCCCCAGATTCTTCTAGAGCCTCCCAGGACCCTTCTAAAAGCCCCCCGACCTTTCTAGACCCTCCCCGGATCCTTCTAAATGAACCCAGACCCTTCTAGGGCCCCCCAGAACCCCTCTAAAAGCCTCCAGACTATTGTAGAGCCCCCCAGGACCATTCTAAAAGACCCCAGACCCTTCTAGAGCCCCCCAGGACCCTACTAAAAGCTCCCAGACCCTTCTAGAGCCCCCCAGGACCCTTCTAAAAGCCACCAGACCCTTCTAGAGCCCCCCAGGACACTTCTAAAAGACCCCAGACCCTTCTAGAGCCGCCTAGGATCCTTCAAAAAGCATAAAGACCCTTCTAGACCCTCCCCGGATCCTTCTAAAAGCACCCAGACCCTTCTAGATCCTCCCAGGACCTTTCTAAAAGTCCCCAGACCTTTCTAGAGGCCCCAGGACCCTTCTAAAAGCCCCCAGACCCTTCTAGCGGCACCCACGACCATTCTACAAGCCCCCAGACCCTTCTAGAGCCCCCCAGGACCCTTCTAAAAGCACCCAGACCCTTCTAGAGGCCCCCAGGACCCTTCTAAAAGCCCCCAGACCCTTCTAGAGCCCCCCAGGACCCTTCTACAAGACCCCAGACCCTTCTAGAGCCACCCAGGACCCTTCTAAAAGAACCCAGACCCTTCTAGAGGCCCCCAGGACCCGTCTAAAAGCCTCTAGACCCTTCTAGAGCCCCCCAGGACCTTTCTAAAAGCACCCAGACCCTTCTAGAGGCTCCCAGGACCCTTATAAAAGCACCCCGACCCTTCTAGAGTCTCCCAGTACCATTCTAAAAGCAACCAGACCCTTCTAGAGAACCCCAGGATCATTCTAAAAGCCCCCAGACCCTTCTAGACCCTTCCCGGATCCTTCTAAAAGCCCCCAGACCCTTCTAGAGCCCACCAGGACCTTTCTAAAAGCACCCAGACCCTTCTAGAGGCTCCCCGGACCCTTATAAAAGCACCCCGACCCTTCTAGAGTCTCCCAGTACTATTCTAAAAGCAACCAGACCCTTCTAGAGAACCCCAGGATCATTCTAAAAGCCCCCAGACCCTTCTAGACCCTTCCCGGATCCTTCTAAAAGCCCCCAGACCCTTCTAGAGCCCCCTAGGATCCTTCAAAAAGCACCCAGACCTTTCTAGACCGTCCCCGGATCATTCTAAAAGCCCCCAGACCCTTCTAGAGCCCCCCAGGATCATTCTAAAAGCCCCCAGACCATTCTAGAGCCCCCTAGGACCCATCTAAAAGCCCCCAGACCCTTCTAGAGGCCCCTAGGACCCTTCTAAATGCCCCCAGACCCTTCTAGACCCTCCCCGGATCCTTCGAAAAGCCACCAGACCCTTCTAGAGCCCCCTAGGATCATTCTAAAAGCCCCCAGACCCTTCTAGAGCCCCCCAGTACCCTTCTAAAAGACCCTAGACACTTCTAGAGTCCCCCAGGACCCTTCTAAATACCCCCAGACCCTTCAAGAGGCACCCAGGGCCCCTCTTAAGGAACCCCGTCCCTTCTAGAGCACCCCAGGACCATTCTAAAAGTCCCCAGACCCTTCTAGAGCACCCCAGGACCATTCTAAAAGCCCCCAGACCATTCTAGAGCACCCCAGGACCCTTCTAAAAGCTCCCAGACCCTTCTAGAGCCACCCAGGACCCTTCTAAAAGCCCCCAGACCCTTCTAGAGCCACCCAGGACCCTTCTGAAAGCCTGCAGAACATTCTAGATTCACCCAGGACCCTTCTAAAGGCACACAGACCCTTCTAGAGCCCCCCAGGACCCTTCTAAAAGCCCCCAGACCCTTCTAGAGCCCCCCCGGACCCATCTAAAAGCCCCCAGACCCTTCTAGAGCCCCCCAGGACCCTTCTACAAGCCCCCAGACCCTTCTAGAGCCCCCCAGGACCTTTCTAAAATCACCCAGACCCTTCTAGAGGCTCCCCGGACCCTTATAAAAGCACCCCGACCTTTCTAGAGAACCCCAGGATCATTCTAAAAGCCCCCAGACCCTTCTAGACCCTTCCCGGATCCTTCTAAAAGCCCCCAGACCCTTCTAGAGCCCCCCAGGACCTTTCTAAAAGCCCCCAGACCATTCTAGAGCCCCCCAGGACCCTTCTAAAAGCCCCCAGACCCTTCTAGAGACCCTCAGGACCCTTCTGAAAGCCCCCAGAACATTCTAGAGCCCCCCAGGACCCTTCTAAAAGCCCCCAGACCCTTCTAGAGCATCCGAGGACCCTTCTAAAAGCACCCAGACCATTCTAGAGCATCCCAGGACCCTTCTAAAAGCACCCAGACCCTTCTAGAGGCCCCTAGGACCCTTCTAAAAGCCCCCAGACCCTTCTAGAGGCCCCCAGGACCCTTCTAAAAGCCCCCAGACCCTTCTAGACCCTCCCCGGATCCTTCTAAAAGACCCCAGACCCTTCTAGATCCTCCCAGGACCTTTCTAAAAGAACCCAGACCTTTCTAGAGGCCACAGGACCCTTCTAAAAGCCCCCAGACCCTTCTAGAGCCCCCCAGGACCCTTCTAAAAGCCCCCAGACCCTTCTAGAGCACCCCAGGACCCTTCTAAAAGCCCCCAGACCCTTCTTGAGCCCACCAGGACCCTTCTAAAAGGCCCCAGACCCTTCTAGCGGCACCCAGGACCCTTCTACAAGCCCCCAGACCCTTCTAGAACCCCCCAGGACCCTTCTAAAAGCCTCTAGACCCTTCTAGAGCCCCCCAGGACCTTTCTAAAATCACCCAGACCCTTCTAGAGGCTCCCCGGACCCTTATAAAAGCACCCCGACCCTTCTAGAGCCTCCCAGTACCCTTCTAAAAGCAACCAGACCCTTCTAGAGAAACCCAGGACCCTTCTAAAAGCCCCCAGACCCTTCTAGACCCTCCCCGGATCCTTCTAAAAGCCGCCAGACCCTTCTAGAGCCCCCTAGGATCCTTCAAAAAGCACCCAGACCTTTCTAGACCGTCCCCGGATCATTCTAAAAGCCCCCAGACCCTTCTAGAGCCCCCCAGGATCATTCTAAAAGCACCCAGACCCTTCTAGAGCCCCCTAGGACCCATCTAAAAGCCCCCAGACCCTTCTAGAGGCCCCTAGGACCCTTCTAAAAGACCCCAGACCCTTCTAGACCCTCCCCGGATCCATCGAAAAGACCCCAGACCCTTCTACAGCCCCCCAGGATCATTCTAAAAGGCCCCAGACCCTTCTAGAGCCCCCCAGTACCCTTCTAAAAGCCCCTAGACCCTTCTAGAGCCCCCCAGGACCCTTCTAAATGCCCCCAGACCTTTCAAGAGGCACCCAGGGCCCCTCTTAAGGAACCCCGTCCCTTCTAGAGCACACCAGGACCCTTCTAACAGTCCCCAGACCCCTCTAGAGCCTCCCCTGACCATTCTAAAAGCCCCCAGACCCTTCTAGAGCCCCCCAGGACCTTTCTAAAATCACCCAGACCCTTCTAGATGCTCCCCGGACCCTTATAAAAGCACCCCGACCCTTCTAGAGCCTCCCAGTACCCTTCTAAAAGCAACCAGACCCTTCTAGAGAAACCCAGGACCCTTCTAAAAGCCCCCAGACCCTTCTAGACCCTCCCCGGATCCTTCTAAAAGCCGCCAGACCCTTCTAGAGCCCCCTAGGATCCTTCAAAAAGCACCCAGACCTTTCTAGACCGTCCCCGGATCATTCTAAAAGCCCCCAGACCCTTCTAGAGCCCCCCAGGATCATTCTTAAAGCACCCAGACACTTCTAGAGCCCCCTAGGACCCATCTAAAAGCCCCCAGACCCTTCTAGAGGCCCCTAGGACCCTTCTAAAAGACCCCAGACCCTTCTAGACCCTCCCCGGATCCATCGAAAAGACCCCAGACCCTTCTACAGCCCCCCAGGATCATTCTAAAAGGCCCCAGACCCTTCTAGAGCCCCCCAGTACCCTTCTAAAAGCCCCTAGACCCTTCTAGAGCCCCCCAGGACCCTTCTAAATGCCCCCAGACCTTTCAAGAGGCACCCAGGGCCCCTCTTAAGGAACCCCGTCCCTTCTAGAGCACCCCAGGACCCTTCTAACAGTCCCCAGACCCCTCTAGAGCACCCCAGGACCATTCTAAAAGCCCCCAGACCCTTCTAGAGCCCCCCCGGACCCTTCTAAAAGAACCCAGACCCTTCTAGAGGAACCCAGGACCCTTCTGAAAGCCAGCAGAACATTCTAGAATCACCCAGGACCCTTCTAAAGGTACCCAGACCCTTCTAGAGCCCACCAGGACCCTTCTAAAAGCGCCCAGACCCTTCTAGAGACTCCCAGGACCCTTCTGAAAGCCCCCAGAACCTTCTAGAGCCCTCCAGGACCCTTCTAAAAGCACCCAGACCCTTCTAGAGCATCCGAGGACCCTTCTAAAATTCGCCCAGACCCTTCTAGAGCACCCCAGGACCCTTCTACAAGCCCCCAGACCCTTCTAGAGCCACCAGGACGCTTCTAAAAGCCCCCAGACCCTTCTAGAGAAACCCAGGACCTTCTAAAAGCACCCAGAACCTTCTAGAGCCACCCAGGACCATTCTAAAAGCCCCCAGACCATTCTAGAGCCCCCCAGGACCCTTCTAAAAGCCCCCAGACCCTTCTAGAGACACCCAGGACCCTTCTGAAAGCCCCCAGAACATTCTAGAGCCCCCCAGGACCCTTCTAAAAGCCCCCAGACCCTTCTAGAGCATCCGAGGACCCTTCTAAAAGCACCCAGACCATTCTAGAGCATCCCAGGACCCTTCTAAAAGCACCCAGACCCTTCTAGAGGCCCCTAGGACCCTTCTAAAAGCCCCCAGCCCTTTCTAGAGTCACCCAGGACCCTTCTAAAAGCCCCCAGACCATTCTAGAGCCCCCCAGGACCCTTCTAAAGGCCCCCAGACCCTTCTAGACCCTCCCCGGATCATTCTAAAAGCCCCCAGATTCTTCTAGAGCCTCCCAGGACCCTTCTAATAGCCCCCCGACCTTTCTAGACCCTCCCCGGATCCTTCTAAATGAACCCAGACCCTTCTAGGGCCCCCCAGAACCCCTCTAAAAGCCTCCAGACTATTGTAGAGCCCCCCAGGACCCTTCTAAAAGCGCCCAGACCCTTCTAGACCCTCCCCTGATCATTCTAAAAGACCCCAGACCCTTCTAAAACCTCCCAGGACTATTCTAAAAGAACCCAGACCATTCTAGACCCTCCCCGGATTATTCTAAAAGCACCCAGACCCTTCTAGAGCCCCCCAAGAACCTTCTAAAAGCCTCCAGACCCTTCTAGAGCCCCCCAGGACCCTTCTAAAAGACCCCAGACCCTTCTAGAGCCGCCTAGGATCTTTCAAAAAGCATAAAGACCCTCTAGACCGTCCCCGGATCATTCTAAAAGCCCCCAGACCCTTCTAGAGCCCCTCAGGACCCTTCTAAATGCCCCCAGACCCTTCTAGAGAACCCCAGGACCCATCTAAAAGCCCCCAGATCCTTCTAGAGGTCACCAGGACCCTTCTAAAAGCACCCACACCCTTCTAGAGCCCCCCAGGACCATTCTAAAAGACCCCAGACCCTTCTAGAGCCCCCCAGGACCCTACTAAAAGCTCCAAGACCCTTCTAGAGCCCCCCAGGACCCTTCTAAAAGCCCCCAGACCCTTCTAGAGCCCCCCAGGATCATTCTAAAAGCCCCCAGACCCTTCTAGAGCCCCCTAGGGCCCATCTAAAAGCCCCCAGACCCTTCTAGAGGCCCCTAGGACCCTTCTAAAAGACCCCAGACCCTTCTAGACCCTCCCCGGATCCTTCAAAAAGACCCCAGACCCTTCTAGAGCCCCCCAGGATCATTCTAAAAGCCCCCAGACCCTTCTAGAGGAACCCAGGACCCTTCTGAAAGCCAGCAGAACATTCTAGAATCACCCAGGACCCTTCTAAAGGTACCCAGACCCTTCTAAATCCCACCAGGACCCTACTAAAAGCTCCCAGACCCTTCTAGAGCCCCCCAGGACCCTTCTAAAAGCCCCCAGACCCTTCTAGACCCTCCCCGGATCCTTCTAAAAGCCCCCAGACCCTTCTAGATCCTCCCAGGACCTTTCTAAAAGAACCCAGACCTTTCTAGAGGACCCAGGACCCTTCTAAAAGCCCCCAGACCCTTCTAGAGCCCCCCAGGACCCTTCTAAAAGCCCCCAGACCCTTCTAGAGCACCCCAGGACCCTTCTAAAAGCCCCCAGACCCTTCTTGAGCCCACCAGGACCCTTCTAAAAGGCCCCAGACCCTTCTAGCGGCACCCAGGACCCTTCTACAAGCCCCCAGACCCTTCTAGAACCCCCCAGGACCCTTCTAAAAGCCTCTAGACCCTTCTAGAGCCCCCCAGGACCTTTCTAAAATCACCCAGACCCTTCTAGAGGCTCCCCGGACCCTTATAAAAGCACCCCGACCCTTCTAGAGCCTCCCAGTACCATTCTAAAAGCAAAAAGACCCTTCTAGAGAAACCCAGGACCCTTCTAAAAGCCCCCAGACCCTTCTAGACCCTCCCCGGATCCTTCTAAAAGCCGCCAGACCCTTCTAGAGCCCCCTAGGATCCTTCAAAAAGCACCCAGACCTTTCTAGACCATCCCCGGATCATTCTAAAAGCCCCCAGACCCTTCTAGAGCCCCCCAGGATCATTCTAAAAGCCCCCAGACCCTTCTAGAGCCCCCTAGGACCCATCTAAAAGCCCCCAGACCCTTCTAGAGGCCCCTAGGACCCTTCTAAAAGACCCCAGACCCTTCTAGACCCTCCCCGGATCCTTCGAAAAGACCCCAGACCCTTCTAGAGCCCCCCAGGATCATTCTAAAAGCCCCCAGACCCTTCTAGAGGAACCCAGGACCCTTCTGAAAGCCAGCAGAACATTCTAGAATCACCCAGGACCCTTCTAAAGGTACCCAGACCCTTCTAAATCCCACCAGGACCCTACTAAAAGCTCCCAGACCCTTCTAGAGCCCCCCAGGACCCTTCTAAAAGCCCCCAGACCCTTCTAGACCCTCCCCGGATCCTTCTAAAAGCCCCCAGACCCTTCTAGATCCTCCCAGGACCTTTCTAAAAGAACCCAGACCTTTCTAGAGGACCCAGGACCCTTCTAAAAGCCCCCAGACCCTTCTAGAGCCCCCCAGGACCCTTCTAAAAGCCCCCAGACCCTTCTAGAGCACCCCAGGACCCTTCTAAAAGCCCCCAGACCCTTCTTGAGCCCACCAGGACCCTTCTAAAAGGCCCCAGACCCTTCTAGCGGCACCCAGGACCCTTCTACAAGCCCCCAGACCCTTCTAGAACCCCCCAGGACCCTTCTAAAAGCCTCTAGACCCTTCTAGAGCCCCCCAGGACCTTTCTAAAATCACCCAGACCCTTCTAGAGGCTCCCCGGACCCTTATAAAAGCACCCCGACCCTTCTAGAGCCTCCCAGTACCCTTCTAAAAGCAACCAGACCCTTCTAGAGAAACCCAGGACCCTTCTAAAAGCCCCCAGACCCTTCTAGACCCTCCCCGGATCCTTCTAAAAGCCGCCAGACCCTTCTAGAGCCCCCTAGGATCCTTCAAAAAGCACCCAGACCTTTCTAGACCGTCCCCGGATCATTCTAAAAGCCCCCAGACCCTTCTAGAGCCCCCCAGGATCATTCTAAAAGCCCCCAGACCCTTCTAGAGCCCCCTAGGACCCATCTAAAAGCCCCCAGACCCTTCTAGAGGCCCCTAGGACCCTTCTAAAAGACCCCAGACCCTTCTAGACCCTCCCCGGATCCTTCGAAAAGACCCCAGACCCTTCTAGAGCCCCCCAGGATCATTCTAAAAGCCCCCAGACCCTTCTAGAGGAACCCAGGACCCTTCTGAAAGCCAGCAGAACATTCTAGAATCACCCAGGACCCTTCTAAAGGTACCCAGACCCTTCTAGAGCCCACCAGGACCCTTCTAAAAGCGCCCAGACCCTTCTAGAGACTCCCAGGACCCTTCTAAAAGCCCCCAGAACCTTCTAGAGCCCTCCAGGACCCTTCTAAAAGCACCCAGACCCTTCTAGAGCATCCGAGGACCCTTCTAAAATTCGCCCAGACCCTTCTAGAGCACCCCAGGACACTTCTAAAAGCCCCCAGACCCTTCTAGAGCCACCAGGACCCTTCTAAAAGCCCCCAGACCCTTCTAGAGCCACCCAGGACCCTTCTAAAAGCACCCAGAACCTTCTAGAGCCCCCGCGGACCCATCTACAAGCCCCCAGACCCTTCTAGAGCATCCCAGGACCCTTCTAAAAGCACCCAAACCAATCTAGATCCTCCCAGGATCCTTCTAAAAGACCCCAGACCCTTCTAGAGCCTCCCAGGACCCTTCTAAAAGCCCCCAGACCCTTCTAGAGCCCCCCAGGACCCTTCTAAAAGCCCCCAGACCCTTCTAGTGGAACCCAGGACCCTTCTGAAAGCAAGGAGAACATTCTAGAGTCACCCAGGACCATTCTAAAGGCACCCAGACCCTTCTAGAGCCCCCCAGGACCCTTCTAAAAGCCCCCAGACCCTTCTAGAGACCCAAAGGACCCTTCTGAAAGTCCCCAGAACCATCTAGAGCCCTCCAGGACCCTTCTAAAAGCACCCAGACCCTTCTAGAGAATCCGAGGACCCTTCTAATATTCCCCAGACCCTTCTAGAGCCCCCCCGGACCCTTCTAAAAGCCCCCAGACCCTTCTAGAGCCACCCTGGAACCTTCTAAAAGTCCCCAGATTCTTCTAGAGCCCCCCCGGAGCCTTGTAAAAGCCCCCAGACCCTTCTAGAGGCACCCAGGACCCTTATAAAAGCACCCAGACCCTTCCAGAGCCTCCCAGGACCCTTCTACAAGCCCCCAGACCCTTCTAGAGCCCCCCAGGACCCTTCTAATAGCCCCCAGACCCGTCTAGATGCCACCAGGACCCTTCTAAAAGTCCCCAGATTCTTCTAGAGCCCCCCCGGACCCTTCTAAAAGCCCCCAGACCCTTCTAGAGGCCCCCAGGACCCTTATAAAAGCACCCACACTCTTCCAGAGCCTCACAGGTCCCTTCTAAACGCCCCCAGACCCTTCTAGATACCCCCAGGACCCTTCTAAAAGCCTCTAGACCCTTCTAGAGCCTCCCAGGACCCTTCTAAAAGCCCCCAGACCCTTCTAGAGCCTCCCCTGACCATTCTAAAAGCCCCCAGACCTTTCTAGAGCCCCCCAGGACCCTTCTAAAAGACCCCAGACCCTTCTAGAGCCGCCTAGGATCCTTCAAAAAGCATAAAGACCCTTCTAGACCGTCCGCGGATCATTCTAAAAGCCCCCAGACCCTTCTAGAGCCCCTCAGGACCCTTCTAAATGCCCCCAGACCCTTCTAGAGAACCCCAGGACACATCTAAAAGCCCCCAGATCCTTCTAGAGCACCCCAGGACCCTTCTAAAAGTCCCCAGACCCTTCTAGAGCCACCCAGGACCATTCTAAAAGACCCCAGACCCTTCTAGAGCCCCCCAGGACCCTACTAAAAGCTCCCAGACCCTTCTAGAGCCCCCCAGGACCCTTCTAAAAGCCCCCAGACCCTTCTAGACCCTTCCCGGATCCTTCTAAAAGCCCCCAGACCCTTCTAGATCCTCCCAGGACCTTTCTAAAAGTACCCAGACCTTTATAGAGGCCCCAGGACCCTTCTAAAAGCCCCCAGAACCTTCTAGAGCCCTCCAGGACCCTTCTAAAAGCCCCCAGACCCTTCTAGAGCACCCCAGGACCCTTCTAAAAGCCCCCAGACCCGTCTAGAGCCCCCCAGGACCCTTCTAAAAGCTCCGAGACCCTTCTAGATGCCCCCAGGACCCTTCTAAAAGCACCCAGACCCTTCTAGAGACCCCCGGACCCTTCTACAAGCCCCCAGACCCTTCTAGATCCACCCAGGACCCTTCTAAAAGCCCCCAGACCCTTCTAGAGGACCCCAGGACCCGTCTAAAAGCCTCTAGACCCTTCTAGAGCCCCCCAGGACCTTTCTAAATCACCCAGACCCTTCTAGAGGCTCCCCGGACACTTATAAAAGCACCCCGACCCTTCTAGAGCCTCAAAGTACCCTTCTAAAAGCAACCAGACCCTTCTAGAGAACCCCAGGATCATTCCAAAAGCCCCCAGACCCTTCTAGAGCCCCCTAGGACCCATCTAAAAGCCCCCAGACCTTCTAGAGGCCCCTAGGACCCTTCTAAAAGCTCACAGACCCTTCTAGACCCTCCCCGGATCCTTCGAAAAGACCCCAGACCTTTCTAGAGCCCCCCAGGATCATTCTAAAAGCCCCTAGACCCTTCTAGAGCCCACCAGGACCCTTCTAAATGCACCCAGACCCTTCAAGAGGCACCCAGGGCCCCTCTTAATGAACCCTGTCCCTTCTAGAGCACCCCAGGACCCTTCTAAATGTCCCCAGGCCCTTCTAGAGCACCCCAGGACCTGTCTAAAAGCCCCCAGACACTTCTAGAGCCCCCCCGGACCCTTCTAAAAGACCCCAGACCCTTCTAGAGGACCCCAGGACCCTTCTGAAAGCCAGCAGAACATTCTAGAGTCACCCAGGACCCTTCTAAAGGCACCCAGACCCTTCCAGAGCCCCCAGGACCCTTCTAAAAGCGCCCAGACCCTTCTAGAAACTCCCAGGACCCTTCTGAAAGACCCCAGAACCTTCTAGAGCCCTCCATAACCCTTCTAAAAGCACCCAGACCCTTCTAGAGCATCCGAGAACCCTTCTAAAATTCCCCAGACACTTCTAGAGCACCCCAGCACACTTCTAAAAGCCCCCAGACCCATGTAGAGCCCCCCAGGACCCTTCTAAAAGCCCCCAGACCCTTCTAGAGCCACCCAGGACCCTTCTAAAAGCGCCCAGACCCTTCTAGACCCTCCCCTGATCATTCTAAAAGACCCCAGACCCTTCTAAAACTTCCCAAGACTATTCTAAAAGAACCCAGACCCTTCTAGACCCTCCCCGGATCATTCTAAAAGCCCCCAGTCCCCTTCTAGAGACCCCCATGACCCTTCTAAAAGCACTCAGACCCTTCTAGAGGGCCCCAGGACCCTTCTAAAAGCACCCAGACCCTTCTAGAGCCTCCCAGGACCCTTCTAAAAGCCCCCAGACCCTTCTAGACCCCCCCAGGACCCTTCTAAAAGCCCCCAGACCCTTCTAGAGCACCCCAGGACCCTTCTAAATGTCCCCAGGCCCTTCTAGAGCACCCCAGGACCTGTCTAAAAGCCCCCAGACACTTCTAGAGCCCCCCCGGACCCTTCTAAAAGACCCCAGACCCTTCTAGAGGACCCCAGGACCCTTCTGAAAGCCAGCAGAACATTCTAGAGTCACCCAGGACCCTTCTAAAGGCACCCAGACCCTTCCAGAGCCCCCAGGACCCTTCTAAAAGCGCCCAGACCCTTCTAGAAACTCCCAGGACCCTTCTGAAAGACCCCAGAACCTTCTAGAGCCCTCCATAACCCTTCTAAAAGCACCCAGACCCTTCTAGAGCATCCGAGAACCCTTCTAAAATTCCCCAGACCCTTCTAGAGCACCCCAGCACACTTCTAAAAGCCCCCAGACCCTTGTAGAGCCCCCCAGGACCCTTCTAAAAGCCCCCAGACCCTTCTAGAGCCACCCAGGACCCTTCTAAAAGCGCCCAGACCCTTCTAGACCCTCCCCTGATCATTCTAAAAGACCCCAGACCCTTCTAAAACTTCCCAAGACTATTCTAAAAGAACCCAGACCCTTCTAGACCCTCCCCGGATCATTCTAAAAGCCCCCAGTCCCTTCTAGAGACCCCCATGACCCTTCTAAAAGCACTCAGACCCTTCTAGAGGGCCCCAGGACCCTTCTAAAAGCACCCAGACCCTTCTAGAGCCTCCCAGGACCCTTCTAAAAGCCCCAGACCCTTCTAGACCCCCCCAGGACCCTTCTAAAAGCCCCCAGACCCTTCTAGAGCCCCCCAGGACCCTTCTGAAAGGCCGCAGACACATCTAGACACTCCCCGGATCTTTCTAAAAAGACCCCAGACCCTTCTAGAGCACTCCAGGACCCTTCTAAAAGCCCCCAGACCCTTCTAGAGCCCCCCAGGGCCCCTCTTAAGGCACCCCGTCCCTTCTAGGACACGCCAGGACCCTTCTTAAAGTCCCCAGACCCTTCTAGAGCCCCCCAGGACCCTTCTAAAAGTCCCCAGACCCTTCTAGAGCCCCCCCGGACCCTTCTAAAAGCCTCCAGACCCTTCTAGAGGACCCCTGGACCTTTCTGAAAGCCCCAGAAACTTCTAGAGCATCCCAGGACAGTTCTAAAAGCCCCCAGACCCTTCTAGAGCATCCCAGGACAGTTCTAAAAGACCCCAGACCCTTCTAGAGCCTCCCAGGACCCTTCTAAAAGCTCCCAGACCCTTCTAGAGACACCCAGGACCCTTTATAAAAGACCCCTGACCCTTCTAGAGCCACCCAGGACGCTTCTAAAAGCCCCCAGACCCTTCTAGAGCACCCCAGGACCCTTCTAAAAGCACCCAGACCCTTCTAGATGCCCCCAGGACACTTCTAAAAGCCCCAGACCCTTCTAGAGCCCCCCAGGACCCTTCTACAAGCCCCCAGACCCTTCTAGAGCCACCCAGGACCCTTCTAAAAGCACCCAGACCCTTCTAGCGGCCCCCAGGACCCGTCTAAAAGCCTCTAGACCCTTCTAGAGCCCCCCAGGACCTTTCTAAAAGCACCCAGACCCTTCTAGAGGCTCCCCGGACCCTTATAAAAGCACCCCGACCCTTCTAGAGCCTCCCAGTACCCTTCTAAAAGCAACCAGACCCTTCTAGAGAACCCCAGGACCCTTCTAAAAGCCCCCAGACCCTTCTAGAGGCTCCCCGGATCCTTCTAAAAGCCCCCAGACCCTTCTAGAGCCACCTAGGATCCTTCAAAAAGCACCCAGACCTTTCTAGACCGTACCCGGATCATTCTAAAAGCCCCCAGACCCTTCTAGAGAACCCCAGGATCATTCTAAAAGACCCAGACCCTTCTAGAGCCCCCGAGGATCATTCCAAAAGCCCCCAGACCCTTCTAGAGCCCCCTAGGACCCATCTAAAAGCCCCCAGACCCTTCTATAGTCCCCTAGGACACTTCTAAAAGCCCCCAGACCCTTCTAGACCCTCACCGGATCCTTCGAAAAGACCCCAGACCCTTCTAGAGCCCCCCAGGATCATTCTAAAAGCCCCCAGACCCTTCTAGAGCCCCCCAGTACCCTTCTAAAAGCCCCTAGACCCTTCTAGAGCTCCCCAGGACCCTTCTAAATGCCCCCGGACTCTTCAAGAGGCACCCAGAACTCTTCTAAAAGCACCAAGACCATTCTAGAGCCTCCCAGGACCATTCTAAAAGACCCCAGACCCTTCTAGACCCCCCCAGGACCCTTCTAAAAGCCCCCAGACCCTTCTAGAGCCCCCCAGGACCCTTCTGAAAGGCCGCAGACACTTCTAGACACTCCCCGGATCATTCTAAAAGACCCCAGACCCTTCTAGAGCACCCCAGGACCCTTCTAAAAGCACCCAGACACTTCTAGAGCCCCCCAGGCCTCCTCTTAAGGCACCCCGTCCCTTCTAGAGCACCCCAGGACCCTTCTAAAAGTCCCCAGACCTTTCTAGAGCACGCCAGGACCCATCTAAAAGAACCCAGACCATTCTAGAGCCCCCCCGGACCCTTCTAAAAGCCTCCAGACCCTTCTAGAGGCTCCCTGGACCTTTCTGAAAGCACCCAGACCCTTCTAGAGCCCCCCAGGACCCTTCTAAAAGCACCCAGACCCTTCTAGAGCATCACAGAACCATTCTAAAAGCCCCCAGACCCTTCTAGAGCCTCCCAGGTTACTTCTAAAAGCCCCCAGACTCTTCTAGAGCCCCCAAGGACCCTTCTAAAAGCCCCCAGACCCTTCTAGAGGCCCCCAGGACCCTTCTAAAAGCCACCAGACCCTTCTAGACCCCCCCCCAGGACCATTCTACAAGCCCCCAGACCCTTCTAGAGCCCCCCCAGGACGCTTCTATAAGCCCCCAGACCAATCTAGATCCACCCAGGACCCTTCTAAAAGCCCCCAGACCCTTCTAGAGGCCCCCAGGACTCGTCTAAAAGCCTCTAGACCTTTCTAGAGCCCCCCAGGACCTTTCTAAAAGCACCCAGACCCTTCTAGAGGCACCCAGGACTCGTCTAAAACCTCTAGACCCTTCTAGAGCCCCCCAGGACCCTTCTAAAAGCCCCCAGACCCTTCTAGAGCCACCCAGGATCATTCTAAAAGCGCCCAGACCCTTCTAGACCCTCCCCTGATCATTCTAAAAGACCCCAGACCCTTCTAAAACTTCCCAAGACTATTCTAAAAGAACCCAGACCCTTCTAGACCCTCCCCGGATTATTCTAAAAGCCCCAGACCCTTCTAGAGCCCCCCAAGACCCTTCTAAAAGCCTCCAGACCCTTCTAGAGCCACCCCGAACCACTCTAATAGTTCTCAGACCCTTCTAGCAGGACCCCCAGGACCCTAAGTCCCCAGACCCTTCTAGAGAACCCCAGGAACATTCTAAAAGCCCCCAGACCATTCTAGAGCCCCCCAGGAGCCTTCTAAAAACCCCCAGACCCTTCTAGAGCCCCCCCGGACCTCTCTAATAGATCCCAGACCCTTTAAGAGGCCCCCCAGGATAATTCTAAATGCCCCCAGACCCTTCTAGAGAACCCCGGGACCCTTCTAAAAGACCCCAGACACCTCTAGAGCCCCCCAGGACATATCTAAAAGCCCCCAGAACCTTCTAGACCCTCCCCGGATCATTCTAAAAGCCCCCAGTCCCTTCTAGAGACCCCCATGACCCTTCTAAAAGCACTCAGACCCTTCTAGAGGGCCCCAGGACCCTTCTAAAAGCACCCAGACCCTTCTAGAGCCTCCCAGGACCCTTCTAAAAGCCCCCAGACCCTTCTAGACCCCCCCAGGACCCTTCTAAAAGCCCCAGACCCTTCTAGAGCCCCCCAGGACCCTTCTGAAAGGCCGCAGACACATCTAGACACTCCCCGGATCTTCTAAAACACCCCAGACCCTTCTAGAGCACTCCAGGACCCTTCTAAAAGCCCCAGACCCTTCTAGAGCCCCCTAGGGCCCCTCTTAAGGCACCCCGTCCCTTCTAGGACACGCCAGGACCCTTCTTAAAGTCCCCAGACCCTTCTAGAGCCCCCCAGGACCCTTCTAAAAGTCCCCAGACCCTTCTAGAGCCCCCCCGGACCCTTCTAAAAGCCTCCAGACCCTTCTAGAGGACCCTGGACCCTTCTGAAAGCCCCCAGAAACTTCTAGAGCATCCCAGGACAGTTCTAAAAGCCCCCAGACCCTTCTAGAGCATCCCAGGACAGTTCTAAAAGCACCCAGACCCTTCTAGAGCCTCCCAGGACCCTTCTAAAAGCTCCCAGACCCTTCTAGAGACACCCAGGACCCTTTATAAAAGCCCCCTGACCCTTCTAGAGCCACCCAGGACGCTTCTAAAAGCCCCAGACCCTTCTAGAGCACCCCAGGACCCTTCTAAAAGCTCCCAGAGCTTTCTAGATGCCCCAGGACACTTCTAAAAGCCCCAGACCCTTCTAGAGCCCCCCAGGACCCTTCTACAAGCCCCCAGACCCTTCTAGAGCCACCCAGGACCCTTCTAAAAGCAACCAGACCCTTCTAGAGAACCCCAGGACCCTTCTAAAAGCCCCCAGACCCTTCTAGAGGCTCCCCGGATCCTTCTAAAAGCCCCCAGACCCTTCTAGAGCCACCTAGGATCCTTCAAAAAGCACCCAGACCTTTCTAGACCGTCCCCGGATCATTCTAAAAGCCCCCAGACCCTTCTAGAGAACCCAGGATCATTCTAAAAGCCCCCAGACCCTTCTAGAGCCCCCGAGGATCATTCCAAAAGCCCCCAGACCCTTCTAGAGCCCCCTAGGACCCATCTAAAAGCCCCCAGACCCTTCTAGAGTCCCCTAGGACACTTCTAAAAGCCCCCAGACCCTTCTAGACCCTCACCGGATCCTTCGAAAAGACCCCAGACCCTTCTAGAGCACCCCAGGATCATTCTAAAAGCCCCAGACCCTTCTAGAGCCCCCCAGTACCCTTCTAAAAGCCCCTAGACCCTTCTAGAGCTCCCCAGGACCCTTCTAAATGCCCCCGGACTCTTCAAGAGGCACCCAGAACTCTTCTAAAAGCACCCAGACCATTCTAGAGCCTCCCAGGGACCATTCTAAAAGCCCCCAGACCCTTCTAGACCCCCCCAGGACCCTTCTAAAAGCCCCCAGACCCTTCTTGAGCCCCCCAGGACCCTTCTGAAAGGCCGCAGACACTTCTAGACACTCCCCGGATCATTCTAAAAAGACCCCAGACCCTTCTAGAGCACCCCAGGACCCTTCTAAAAGCACCCAGACACTTCTAGAGCCCCCAGGCCTCCTCTTAAGGCACCCCGTCCCTTCTAGAGCACCCCAGGACCCTTCTAAAAGTCCCCAGACCTTTCTAGAGCACGCCAGGACCCATCTAAAAGAACCAGACCATTCTAGAGCCCCCCCGGACCCTTCTAAAAGCCTCCAGACCCTTCTAGAGGCTCCCTGGACCTTTCTGAAAGCACCCAGACCCTTCTAGAGCCCCCCAGGACCCTTCTAAAAGCACCCAGACCCTTCTAGAGCATCACAGAACCATTCTAAAAGCCCCCAGACCCTTCTAGAGCCTCCCAGGTTACTTCTAAAAGCCCCCAGACTCTTCTAGAGCCCCCAAGGACCCTTCTAAAAGCCCCCAGACCCTTCTAGAGCCCCCAGGACCCTTCTAAAAGCCACCAGACCCTTCTAGAGCCCCCCCAGGACCATTCTACAAGCCCCCAGACCCTTCTAGAGCCCCCCAGGACGCTTCTATAAGCCCCCAGACCAATCTAGATCCACCCAGGACCCTTCTAAAAGCCCCCAGACCCTTCTAGAGGCCCCCAGGACTCGTCTAAAAGCCTCTAGACCCTTCTAGAGCCCCCCAGGACCTTTCTAAAACCACCCAGACCCTTCTAGAGCCCCCCAGATCATTCTAAAAGCCCCCAGACCCTTCTAGAGCCCCCGAGGATCATTCCAAAAGCCCCCAGACCCTTCTAGAGCCCCCTAGGACCCATCTAAAAGCCCCCAGACCCTTCTAGAGTCCCCTAGGACACTTCTAAAAGCCCCCAGACCCTTCTAGACCCTCACCGGATCCTTCGAAAAGACCCCAGACCCTTCTAGAGCCCCCCAGGATCATTCTAAAAGCCCCCAGACCCTTCTAGAGCCCCCCAGTACCCTTCTAAAAGCCCTAGACCCTTCTAGAGCTCCCCAGGACCCTTCTAAATGCCCCCGGACTCTTCAAGAGGCACCCAGAACTCTTCTAAAAGCACCCAGACCATTCTAGAGCCTCCCAGGACCATTCTAAAAGCCCCCAGACCCTTCTAGACCCCCCCAGGACCCTTCTAAAAGCCCCAGACCCTTCTTGAGCCCCCCAGGACCCTTCTGAAAGGCCGCAGACACTTCTAGACACTCCCCGGATCATTCTAAAAGACCCCAGACCCTTCTAGAGCACCCCAGGACCCTTCTAAAAGCACCCAGACACTTCTAGAGCCCCCCAGGCCTCCTCTTAAGGCACCCCGTCCCTTCTAGAGCACCCCAGGACCCTTCTAAAAGTCCCCAGACCTTTCTAGAGCACGCCAGGACCCATCTAAAAGAACCCAGACCATTCTAGAGCCCCCCCGGACCCTTCTAAAAGCCTCCAGACCCTTCTAGAGGCTCCCTGGACCTTTCTGAAAGCACCCAGACCCTTCTAGAGCCCCCCAGGACCCTTCTAAAAGCACCCAGACCCTTCTAGAGCATCACAGAACCATTCTAAAAGCCCCAGACCCTTCTAGAGCCTCCAGGTTACTTCTAAAAGCCCCCAGACTCTTCTAGAGCCCCCAAGGACCCTTCTAAAAGCCCCCAGACCCTTCTAGAGGCCCCCAGGACCCTTCTAAAAGCCACCAGACCCTTCTAGAGCCCCCCCAGGACCATTCTACAAGCCCCCAGACCCTTCTAGAGCCCCCCAGGACGCTTCTATAAGCCCCCAGACCAATCTAGATCCACCCAGGACCCTTCTAAAAGCCCCCAGACCCTTCTAGAGGCCCCCAGGACTCGTCTAAAAGCCTCTAGACCCTTCTAGAGCCCCCCAGGACCTTTCTAAAACCACCCAGACCCTTCTAGAGCCTCCCAGGACCCTTCTAAAAGCCCCAGACCCTTCTAGATACACCCAGGACCCTTCTAAAAGAACCCAGACCCTTCTAGACACTCCCCGGATCATTCTAAACGCCCTCAGACCCTTCTAGAGCCCCCTAGGATCCTTCAAAAAGCACCCAGACCCTTCTAGACCGTCCCCGGATCATTCTAAAAGCCCCAGACCCTTCTAGAGCCACCCAGGACCCTTCTAAAAGCCCCCTGACCCTTCTAGAGCCCCCTATGACCCATCTAAATGCCCCCAGACCCTTCTAGAGGCCCCCAGGACCCTTCTAAAAGCCCCCAGACCCTTCTAGACCCTCTCCGGATCCTTCTAAAAAACCCCAGACCATTCTAGAGCCTCCCAGGACCATTCTAAAGCCCTCAGACCCTTCTAGAAGACACCAGGACCCTTCTAAAAGCCCCCAGACACTTCTAGAGCCCCCCAGGACCCTTCTAAAAGCCTACAGACCCTTCTAGAGGCCCCAGGACCCTTCTAAAAGCCCCCAGACCAATCTAGATGTCCCCAGGGCCCTCTTAAGGCACCCCGTCCATTCTAGAGCACCCCAGGACCCTTCTAAAAGTCCCCAGACCCTTCTAGAGCACCCCAGGACCCTTCTAAATGCCCCAAGACCCTTCTAGAGCCCCCCAGGACCCTTCTAAAAGCACCCAGACCCTTATAGAGGCCCCCAGGACCCTTCTGAAAGCCCCAAGAACCTTCTAGAGCATCCCAGGACCCTTCTAAAAGAACCCAGACCCTTCTAGGGCTCCCCAGGACCCTTCTAAAAGCCCCCAGACCATTCTAGAGACCCCCATGACCCTTCTGAAAGCCTCCAGAACCTTCTAGATCCACCCAGGACCCTTCTAAAAGCCACCAGACCCTTCTAGAGCCCCCCAGGACCATTCTAAAAGCACCCAGACCCTTCTAGAGACACCCAGGACCCTTCTAAATGCCCCCAGACCCTTCTAGATAAGCCAGGACCCTTCGAAAAGCAACCAGAACCTTCTAGAGCCACCCAGGACCATTCTAAAAGCCCCCAAACCCTTCTAGAGCCTCCCAGGACCCTTCTAAAAGCACCCAGACCCTTCTAGAGAGCCCCAGGACCATTCTAAAGGCCCCCAGACTCTTCTAGACCCTCCCCGGATCATTCTAAAAGCCCTCAGACCCTTCTAGAGACCCCCAGGACCCTTCTAAAGGCCCCCAGACCCTTCTAGACCCTCCCCGGATCATTCTAAAAGCCCCCAGACCCTTCTAGAGCCTCGCAGGACCCTTCTAAAAGCCTCCAGACCCTTCTAGAGGCCCCCCGGACCCTTCTAAAAGTCCCCAGACCCTTCTAGAGCCTTCCAGGACCCTTCTAAAAGCCCCCAGACCCTTCTAGATCATACCCGGACCCCTCTGATATATCCCACACCATTCTAGAGGCCACCAGGATACTTTCAAAAGCCACCAGACCCTTCTAGAGAACCCCAGGACCCTTCTAAAAGCCCCCAGACCATTCTAGAGCCCCCCAGGGCCCTTCTAAAAGCCCCGAGACCCTTCTAGGAGAGACGGGGGTCCTTAAGAGGGGCCTTGGGGTCCTCTAGAAGGGTCTGGGGGCTTATAGAAGTGTCCTGGCGGGCTCTCGAAGGGTCTGGGTTCTTTGAGAAAGGCCTTTGGGTGGCTCTAGAAGGGTCTGGGGTATTTTGGAAGGGTCCTGGGTGCCTCAAGAAGGGTCTGGGGGCTTTTATAGGGTCCTGGGGGGCTCTAGAAGGGTCTGGGTGCTTTTAGAAGGCTCCTGGGGAGCTCTAGAAGGGTCTGGGGTCTTTTAGAAGGGTCCCGGGAGGATCTAGAAGGGTCTGGGTCCTGTTAGAAGGGTCCTTGGGGGCTCTAGAAGGGTCTGGGTCCTGTTAGAAGGGTCCTTGGGGGCATCTAGAAGGGTCTGGGGGATATTAGAAGGGTCCTGGAGAGCTCTAGAAGGGTCTGGGGTATTTTAGAAGGGTTCTGGGTTGCTCTAGAAGGGTCTGGGATCTTTCAGAAGGGTCCTGGGGGGCTGTAGAAGGGTCTGGAGTCTTTTAGAAGGGTCCTGGGGGGCTCTAGAAGGGTCTGGGGGCTTTTAGATGGGTCCTGCGGGTCTCTAGAAGGGTCTGGGTGCTTTTAGAAGTGTCCTGGGGGGCTCTAGAAGGGTGGGGGGGGTTTTAGGATAGTCCTGGTGGGCTCTAGAAGGGTGTGAGGGCTTTTAGAAAGTTCCTGGGGGCATCTGGAAGGCTCTGGGGGCTTTTAGAAGGGTCCTGGGGGCATCTAGAATTGTCTGAGTAATTTTAGAAGGGTCCTGGGATGCTCTAGAAGGGTCTGGGTGCTTTTAGAATGATCCAGGGAGGGTCTAGAAGGGTCTGGGGGCTTTTAGTAGGGTCCTGTGGGGCTCTAGAAGGGTCAGGGTGCTTTTAGAAGGGGCCTAGGGGGCTCTAGAAGGGTCTGGGTGCTTTTAGAAGGGTCCTAAGGGGCTCTAGAAGCGTCTGGGGGATTTTAGAAGGGTCCTGGGTAGCTCTAGAAGGGTCTGGCGGCTTTCAGAAGGGTCCTGGGGGGCTGTAGAAGGGTCTGGGGGCATTTAGAAAGGTCCTGGGGGGCTCTAGAAGGGTCTGGGGGTTTTCAGAAGGGTCCTGGGGGCCTCTAGAAGGGTCTGGAAACTTTTAGAAGGGTCCTGGGCGCATCTAGAAGGGTCTGGAGTCTTTTAGAAGGGTCCTGGGAGGATCCAGATGGGTCTGGGTGCTTTTAGAAGGATCCGGAGAGGGTCTAGATGGGTCTGGGTGCATTTAGAAGGGTCCTGGGGGGCTCTACAAATGTCTGGAGGCTTTTAGAAGGGTCCAGGGGGCCTCTAGAAGGGTCTGGGGGCTTTTAGAAGAGTCCTGGGGGCCTCTAGAAGGGTCTGGCGGCTTTTAGAAGAGTCCTGGGGCCTCTAGAACGGTCTGGGGGCTTTTAGAAGGGTCCTGGGGGGCTCTAGAAGGGTCTGGAGGCTTTTAGAAGGTTCCGGTGTGGCTCTAGAATGGTGTGGGGGCTTTTAGAAGGGTCCTGGGGGCATCTAGAAGGCTCTGGGGGCTTTTATAAGGGTCCTGGGGGGCTCTAGAATGGTCTGAGGGATTTTATAAGGGTCCTGGGAGGCTTTAGAAGGGTCTGGGTGCTTTTAGAAGGATCCAGGGAGGGTCTAGAAGGGTCTGGGTACTTTTAGAAGGGTCCTGCGAGGCTCTAGAAGGGTCTAGGGGCTATTAGAATGATCCAGGGATGGTCTACAAGGGTCTGGGGTCATTTAGAAGGGTCCTGCGGGTCTCTAGAAGGGTCTGGGGGCTTTTAGAAGGGTCCTTGGGGGCTCTAGAAGGGTCTGGGGACCATTAGAGGGGCCCTTGGGGCCTCTAGAAGGGTCTGGGGGATTTTAGAAGGGTTCTGGGGAGCTCTTGAAGGGTCTGGGGGCTTTTAGAATGGTCCTTGGGGGCTCTAGAAGGGTCTGGGGACCACTAGAGGGGCCCTGGGGACCTCTAGAAGGGTCTTGGGTAGTTTAGACGAGTCCTGGGGAGCTGTAGAAAGGTCTGGGGGCTTTTAGAATGGTCCTTGGGGGCTCTAGAAGGGTCTGGGGACCACTAGATGGGCCCTGGAGGCCTCTATAAGGGTCTGGGGTATTTTAGAAGGGTCCTGGGGAGCTCTAGAAGGGTCTGGGGGCTTTTAGAAGGGTCCTGGGAAACTCTAGAAGGGTCTGGGGGCATTTAGATGGGTCCTGCGGGTCTCTAGAAGGGTCTGGGAGCTTTTAGAAGGGTCCTGGGGGGCTCTAGAAGGGTCTGGCGGCTTTTAGAAGGGTCCTGGTGGGCTCTAGAAGGGTGTGAGGGCTTTTAGAATGGTCCTGGGGCCATCTAGAAGTCTCTGGGGGCTTTTTTAAGGGTCCTGTGGGGCTCTAGAATGGTCTGAGTGATTTTATAAGGGTCCTGGGAGGCTCTAGAAGGGTCTGGGTGCTTTTAGAAGGATCCGGGGAGGGTCTATAAGGGTCTAGGGACTTTTAGAAGGGTCCTGGGGGGCTCTAGAAGGGTCTGGGGGCTATTAGAAGGATCCAGGGATGGTCTACAAGGGTCTGGGGTCTTTTAGAAGGGTCCTGCGGGTCTCTAGAAGGGTCTGGGGGCTTTTAGAAGGGTCCTTGGGGGCTCTAGAAGGGTCTGGGGACCATTAGAGGGGCCCTAGGGGCCTCTAGAAGGGTCTGGGGGATTTTAGAAGGGTTCTGGGAAGCTCTTGAAGGGTCTGGGGGCTTTTAGAATGGTCCTTGGGGGCTCTAGAAGGGTCTGGGGACCACTAGAGCGGCCCTGGGGACCTCTAGAAGGGTCTGGGGTATTTTAGACGGGTCCTGGGGAGCTCTAGAAGGGTCTGGGGGCTTTTAGAAGGGTCCTGGGAGAATCTAGAAGGGTCTGGGTGCATTTAGAAGGGTCCTGCGGGTCTCTAGAAGCGTCTGGGGGCTTTTAGAAGGGTCCTGGGCGGTTCTAGAAGGGTCTGGCGGCTTTTAGAAGGGTAATGGTGGGATCTAGAAGGGTCTGACTGCTTTTAGAATGGTCCTGGGTGCATCTAGAAATCTCTGGGTGCTTTTAGAAGGGTCCTGGGGGCCTCTAGAATTGTCTGCGGCCTTTTAGAAGGGTCCGTGGAGGCTCTAGAAGGGTCTGGGTGTTTTTAGAAGGATCCGGGGAGGGTCTAGAAGGGTCTGGGGCTTTTAGAAGGGTCCTGTGGAGCTCTAGAAGGGTCTGGGGTCTTTTAGACGGGTCCTGGGGGGCTCTAGAAGGGTCTGGGGCTTTTTAGAAGAGTCCTGGGGAGCTCTAGAAGGGTCTGGGGCTTTCAGAAGGGTCCTGGGGGTCGCTAGAAGTGTTTGGGTGTATTTGGAAGGGTCCTGGGATAGCTCTAGAAGGGTCTGGGGGCTTTCAGAAGGGTCCTGGAGGCATGTAGAAGGGTCTGGAGGCTTTTAGAATGGTCCTGATGGGCTCTAGAATGGTCTGGGGCATTCAGAACGGTCCTGGTGGCCTCTAGAAGAGACTGGATGCTTTTAGAAGAGTCCTGGGGGGCTCTAGATTGGTCTGGGGGCATTTAGAAGGGTCCTGGGGTGCTCTAGAAGGGTCTGGAGGCTTTTAGAAGGGTCCTGGGTGGCTCTAGAAGGGTGTGGGGGCTTTTAGAAGAATCCGGGGAGGGTCTAGAACGGTCTTGGTGGTTTTAGAAGGGTCCTGGGCGGTTCTAGAAGGGTCTGGGGGATTTTAGAAGGGTCCTGGGGGGCTCTAGAAGGGTCTGAGGGATTTTAGAAGGGTCCTGGGGAGCTCTAGAAGGGTCTGGGTGCTTTTATAGGGGCCCTGGGCTTCTCTAGAAGGGTCTGGGGGTTTTTAGAGGAGTTATGGGGGGCTCTAGAATGGTCTGGGAGCTTTTAGAAGGGTCCTGGGCGGATCTAGAAGGGTCTGGGGGCTTTCAGAAGGGTCCTGCGGGCCTCTAGAAAAGTCTGGGGTTGTTTAGAAGGTCCTGGGGGGCTCTAGAAGGGTCTGGGAGCATTTAGAAGGGTCCTGGGGGTCTATAGAAGGGTCTAGGGGCATTTAGAAGGGTCCTGGGGTGCTCTAGAAAGGTCTGGGGGCTTTCAGAAGGGTCCTGAGGGGCTCTAGAAGGGTCTGGGGGGCTATTAGAAGGGTTCTTGGGGCCTCTAGAAGGGTCTGGGTTCTTTTAGAAGGGTCCTGGGAGGATCTAGAAGGGTCTGGGGGCTTTCAGAAGGGTCCTGCGTGCCTCTAGAAAAGTCTGGAGGCTTTTAGAAGGTCCTGGGGGGCTCTAGAAGGGTCTGGGGGCATTTAGAAGGGTCCTGGGGGTCTCTAGAAGGGTCTGGGGGATTTTAGAAGGATCCTGGGGGCCTCTAGAAAGGTCTGGGGGCATTTAGAAGGGTCCTGGGGTGCTCTAGAGGGTCCGGGGGCTTTCAGAAGGGTCCTGAGGGGATCTAGAAGGGTCTGGGGGGCTATTAGAAGGGTTCTTGGTGCCTCTAGAAGGGTCTGGGTTCTTTTAGAAGGGTCCTGGGAGGATCCAGATGGGTCTGGGTACTTTTAGAAGGATTCGGGGAGGTTCTAGAAGGGTCTGGGGTCGTTTAGAAGGGACCTGGGAGGCTCTACAAATGTCTGGAGGGTTTTAGAATGGTCCTGGGGGCATCTAGAAGCGTCTATGGGCTTTTAGAATGATCCGGGGAGGCTCTAGAAAGGTCTGGCGGCTTTTAGAAGGGTCCTGGGGTCCTCTAGAAGGGTCTGGGGGCATTTAGAATGATACGGGGAGGATCTAGAAAGGTCTGGGGGCTTTTAGAAGGGTCCTGGGGGCTCTAGAAGGGTCTGGAGTCTTTGAGAATGGTCCTGGGGGGCTCTAGAAGGGTCTGGGGGCTTTTAGAAAGATCCGGGGAGGGTCTAGAAGGGTCTGGGAGGTTTTAGGAGGGTCCTGGGAGACTCTAGAAGGGTCTGGGTGCTTTTAGACGGGCCCTGGGCTCTCTAGAAGTGTCTGGGGGCATTTAGAAGAGTCCTGAGGGGCTCTAGAATCGTCTGGGGTCTTTTAGAAGGGTCCTGGGGTGTTCTAGAAGGGTCTGGGGGATTTTAGAAGGGTCCTGCGTTCCTCTAGAATAGTCTGGATGCTTTTAGAAGGGACCTGGGTGGCTCTACAAGGGTCTGGGGGCATTTAGAAGGGTCCTGGGGGGCTCTAGAAGCGTCTGGGGGATTTTAGAAGGGTCCTGGGGGCCTCTATAAGGGTCTGGGTGCTTTTAGAAGGGTCCTGGGGGCCTCTAGAAGGGTCTGGGGGCTTTTAGAAGGGTCCTGGGGAGCTCTAGAAGGGTCTTGGGGCTTTTAGAAGGGTCCTGAGGGCGCTAGAAGTGTCTGGGTGCTTTTAGAAGGGTCCTGGGTGTCTCTAGAAGGGTCTGGGGGCTTTTAGAAGGGTCCTGGGGGCCTCTAGAAGGGTCTGGAGGCTTTATAGAAGGGTCCTTCGGGCCTCTAGAAGGGTCTGGAGTCTATTAGAAGAGTCCTGGGGGGCTCTAGATGGGTCTGGGGTCATTTAGAAGGGTCCTGGGGGGCTCTAGAAGGGTCTGGGGGCTTTCAGAAGTGTCCTGGGGGGCTCTAGAAGGGTCTGGGTGCTTTTAGAAGGGTCCTGGGTCATCTAGAATGGTCTGGGGGCTTTTAGAAAGGTCCTGGGAGGATCCAGATGGGTCTGGGTGGGTTTAGAAGGATCCGGGGATGGTCTAGAAGTGTCTGGGTGCTTTTACATGGGTCCTGGGGGGCTCTACAAATGTCTGGAGGATTTTAGAAGGATCCGGGGAGGCTCTAGAAGTGTCTGGCGGCTTTTAGAAGGGTCCTTGGGAGCTCTAGAAGGGTCTGGGTGCTTTCAGAAGGGTCCTGGGTGGCTCTAGAAGGGTCTGGGGGCTTGTAGAAGGGTCCTGGGTGGCTCTAGAAGGGTCTGGGGGTTTTTAGAAGGGTCCTGTGGGGCTGTAGAAGGGTCTGGGGGCTTTTAGATGGGTCCTGGGGGGCTCTAGAAGGGTCCGGGGGCTTTTAGAATGGTCCGTGGAGGCTCTAGAAGGGTCTGGGTGCTTTTAGAAGGGTCCTGGGGGGCTCTAGAAGGGTCTGGGGGCTATTCGAAGGATCCGGGGAGGGTCTAGAAGGCTCTGGGGGCATTTAGAAGGGTCCTTGGTGGCTCTAGAAGGGTCTGGGGACCATTAGAGGAGCCCTGGGGTCCTCTAGAAGGGTCTGGGGGATTTTAGAAGGGTCCTGAGGTGCTCTAGAAGGGTCTGGGGGCTTTTACAAGGGTCCTGGGGGAATCTAGAAGGGTCTGGGGGCTTTTAGAAGGGTCCTGCGTGTCTCTAGAAGGGTCTGGGGGCTTTTAGAAGGGTCCTTGGTTGCTCTAGAAGGGTGTGGGGACCACTAGAGGAGCCCTGGGGGCCTCCAGAGGGGTCTGGGGTATTTTTGAAGGGTCCTGGGGAGCTCTAGAAGGGTCTGGGGGCTTTTAGAAGGGTCCTGGGAGACTCTAGAAGGGTCTAGGGACATTTAGAAGGGTCCTGCGGGTCTCTAGAAGGGTCTGGGGGCTTTTAGAAGGGTCCTGGGGGGCTCTAGAAGGGTCTGGGGG
Organism: Clamator glandarius; assembly: GCA_033459285.1. Taxonomy (NCBI): domain Eukaryota; kingdom Metazoa; phylum Chordata; class Aves; order Cuculiformes; family Cuculidae; genus Clamator; species Clamator glandarius. The sequence goes on along the minus strand of JAUNZM010001195.1, from coordinate 2,560 downwards.
CTTTTAGAATGGTCCTGGGGTGCTCTAGAAGGGTGTGAGGTCTTTTAGAATGGTCCTGGGGGCATCTAGAAGGCTCTGGTGGCTTTTAGAAGTGTCCTGTGGGCCTCTAGAAGTGTCTGAGGGATTTTAGAAGGGTCCAGGGAGGCTCTGGAATGGTCTGGGTGCTTTTAGAAGGATTCGGGGAGGGTCTAGAAGAGTCTGGGGGCATTTAGAAGGGTCCTGTGGGGCTCTAGAAGGGTCTGGGGGCTTTTAGAAGGGACCTGGGCGGATCTAGAAGGGTCTGGGTGCTTTTAGAATGGTCCTGCGTGCCTCTAGAAAAGTCTGGAGGCTTTTAGAAGGTCCTGGGGGGCTCTAGAAGGGTCTGGGGGATTTTAGAAGGATCCTGGGGGCCTCTAGAAAGGTCTGGGGACATTTAGAAGGGTCCTGGGTTGCTCTAGAAGGGTCTGGGGGCTTTCAGAAGCGTCCTGAGGGGCTCTAGAATGGTCTGGGGGGCTATTAGAAGGGTTCTTGGTGCCTCTAGAAGGGTCTGGGGTCTTTTAGAAGGGTCCTGGGAGGATCCAGATGGGTCTGGGTACTTTTAGAATGATCCGGGGAGGTTCTAGAAGGGTCTGGGGTCGTTTAGAAGGGTCCTGGGAGGCTCTACAAATGTCTGGAGGGTTTTAGAATGGTCCTGGGGGCATCTAGAAGCGTCTATGGGCTTTTAGAATGATCCGGGGAGGCTCTAGAAGGGTCTGGCGGCTTTTAGAAGGGTCCTGGGGTCCTCTAGAAGGGTCTGGGGGCATTTAGAATGATACGGGGAGGATCTAGAAGGGTCTGGGGGCTTTTAGAAGGGTCCTGGGGGCTCTAGAAGGGTCTGGAGTCTTTGAGAATGGTCCTGGGGGGCTCTAGAAGGGTCTGGGGGCTTTTAGAAAGATCCGGGGAGGGTCTAGAAGGGTCTGGGGGCTTTTAGAAGGGTCCTGGGAGACTCTAGAAGGGTCTAGGGACATTTAGAAGGGTCCTGCGGGTCTCTAGAAGGGTCTGGGGGCTTTTAGAAGGGTCCTGGGGGGCTCTAGAAGGGTCTGGGGTCTTTTAGAATGGTCCTGGGGTGCTCTAGAAGGGTGTGAGGTCTTTTAGAATGGTCCTGGGGGCATCTAGAAGGCTCTGGTGGCTTTTAGAAGTGTCCTGTGGGCCTCTAGAAGTGTCTGAGGGATTTTAGAAGGGTCCAGGGAGGCTCTGGAATGGTCTGGGTGCTTTTAGAAGGATTCGGGGAGGGTCTAGAAGAGTCTGGGGGCATTTAGAAGGGTCCTGTGGGGCTCTAGAAGGGTCTGGGGGCTTTTAGAAGGGACCTGGGCGGATCTAGAAGGGTCTGGGTGCTTTTAGAATGGTCCTGCGTGCCTCTAGAAAAGTCTGGAGGCTTTTAGAAGGTCCTGGGGGGCTCTAGAAGGGTCTGGGGGATTTTAGAAGGATCCTGGGGGCCTCTAGAAAGGTCTGGGGACATTTAGAAGGGTCCTGGGTTGCTCTAGAAGGGTCTGGGGGCTTTCAGAAGCGTCCTGAGGGGCTCTAGAATGGTCTGGGGGGCTATTAGAAGGGTTCTTGGTGCCTCTAGAAGGGTCTGGGGTCTTTTAGAAGGGTCCTGGGAGGATCCAGATGGGTCTGGGTACTTTTAGAATGATCCGGGGAGGTTCTAGAAGGGTCTGGGGTCGTTTAGAAGGGTCCTGGGAGGCTCTACAAATGTCTGGAGGGTTTTAGAATGGTCCTGGGGGCATCTAGAAGCGTCTATGGGCTTTTAGAATGATCCGGGGAGGCTCTAGAAGGGTCTGGCGGCTTTTAGAAGGGTCCTGGGGTCCTCTAGAAGGGTCTGGGGGCATTTAGAATGATACGGGGAGGATCTAGAAGGGTCTGGGGGCTTTTAGAAGGGTCCTGGGGGCTCTAGAAGGGTCTGGAGTCTTTGAGAATGGTCCTGGGGGGCTCTAGAAGGGTCTGGGGGCTTTTAGAAAGATCCGGGGGGGGGGCTATTAGAAGGGTCCTGGGAGGCTCTAGAAGAATCTGGGGGCTTTTAGAATGATCCGGGGAGGGTCTAGAAGGGTCTGGGGGCCTTTAGAAGGGTGCTGGGGGGCTCTAGAATGGTCTGGGGGCTTTTAGAAGGTTCCTGGGGGCCTCTAGAAGGGTCTGGGGGCTTTTAGAATGATCCTGGGGGGCTCTAGAAGGGGTCTGGGGGTCTTTTCGAAGCATCCGGGGGAGGGTCTAGAAGGGTCTGGGGTCTTTTAGAAGGGTCCTAGGGGCCTCTAGAAGGGTCTGGGGGCTTTTAGATGGGTCCTAGGGGGCTCTAGAAGGGTCTGGGGGCTTTTAGAATGATCCTGGGGGGCTCTAGAAGGGTCTGGGGGCTTTTAGAATGATCCGGGGAGGGTCTAGAAAGGGTCTGGGGGCCTTTAGAATGGTATTGGGGGGCTCTAGAAGGGTCTGGGTGCTTTTAGAAGGGTCCTGGGAGGCTCTAGAAGGGTCTGGGGGCTTTTAGAAGGGTCCTGGGGTCTCTAGAAGGGTCTGCGGGCTTTTAGAAGCGTCCTGCGTGGCTCTAGAAGGG
>JAUNZM010001194.1:0-30045 GCA_033459285.1 Clamator glandarius | reverse complement strand
GCTGAATTAGGGCTCGTTAAGCCGCTGCTGAGCCCGGCGCTGCTCGATCACCTCATTAACAACGATCGGAAGCTGCCGCCCGAGCACAGCCTCCCCCACACCTACGTCGAGATGCAGGTTAATTAGCGTTAATTAGCACTAATTAGAGGGAAATGTGGGGTAATGGGAGGTAATTTGGGGTAATTAGGGGGAAACGTGGGGCTAATTAGGAGAAAATGGGGGGTAAGTGGGTTATTAGGGGAAATACGGGGTAATTAGGGAGAAAACCTGGGGCTAATTAGGGGTAATTAGGGGTAATTAGGGGAGAAGGCGGGGTAATTTGGGTTAATTAGAGGCTACATGTGGTAATTAGGGGAAATAATGGGGTAATTGGGTTTAATTAAGTGTAATTATGAGGAAATAGGGGTATTAGGTAGAAACAGGGAGTAATTAGAGTCAATTAGGATTAATTATGAGTTAAGATGGTGTTTTAAGAGGGAAATAGGGAGTAATTAGTGTTAATTAGGAGTAATTATGAGGAATCATGTGGTGTTAGAGGTAATCATGGGGTAATTAGAAGAGAATGGGATAACTGCAGTTAATTAGGGGATAAAGTGGGGTAACTGGAGTTAATTAAGGGAGAAGAGGGTAATTGGGGTTAATTAGGGGAGAATGTGGGGCAGTTGGGGTTAATTAGGAGTAATTACAAGGAAACATAGGTCATTAGGGGGAGCAATGGGGTAATTAGGGCTAATTAGGGCTGGGTTTCAGTAAAGGTGGGGTTATGAATAGCAAATGTGGGTTAATTAGCGTTAATTAGGGTGGACGACGGCTAATTTGGGGCAATTCCAGAGGGAATCGGGGCAAAGGGGGGGGGGGGGTTAATTGTGGGTGAGTGAGGGGTTGATTGGGGGTTAACGAGGGGGTTAATCGGGCTAATTAGAGGGGCTAATCGGGCTAATTAGAGGGGCTAATCGGGCTAATTAGAGGGGTTAATCGGGCTAATTAGAGGGGTTAATTGGGCTAATTAGAGGGGTTAATCGGGCTAATTAGAGGGGTTAATCGGGCTAATTAGAGGGGTTAATCGGGCTAATTAGAGGGGCTAATCGGGCTAATTAGAGGGGCTAATCGGGCTAATTAGAGGGGCTAATCGGGCTAATTAGAGGGGTTAATTGGGCTAATTAGAGGGGTTAATCGGGCTAATTAGAGGGGTTAATCGGGCTAATTAGAGGGGTTAATTGGGCTAATTAGAGGGGCTAATCGGGCTAATTAGAGGGGTTAATCGGGCTAATTAGAGGGGTTAATCGGGCTAATTAGAGGGGTTAATTGGGCTAATTAGAGGGGTTAATCGGGCTAATTAGAGGGGTTAATCGGGCTAATTAGAGGGGTTAATCGGGCTAATTAGAGGGGCTAATCGGGCTAATTAGAGGGGTTAATCGGGCTAATTAGAGGGGCTAATCGGGCTAATTAGAGGGGCTAATCGGGCTAATTAGAGGGGCTAATCGGGCTAATTAGAGGGGCTAATTGCAGTCGCTGCAGGTGGCCGCCTTCCTCTTCACCGTGTGCCACGTGGTGCTGCTCGTGCAGGATTGGTTCACGGACCTGGCGCTCTACAGGTGCTGCCCCACGGCTGCCCCACGGCTGCCCCACGGCTGCCCCACGGCGACCCATAGCGACCCACGGCTGCCCCATAGCGACCCACGGCTGCCCCACGGCTGCCCCACGGCGACCCACGGCTGCCCCATAGCGACCCACGGCGACCCATAGCGACCCACGGCTGCCCCATAGCGACCCATAGCGACCCACGGCTGCCCCATAGCGACCCATAGTGACCCACGGCTGCCCCATAGCGACCCACGGCTGCCCCACAGCGACCCATAGCGACCCACGGCTGCCCCATAGCGACCCATAGGGACCCACGGCTGCCCCATAGCGACCCACGGCTGCCCCACAGCGACCCACGGCTGCCCCATAGCGACCCACGGCTGCCCCATAGCGACCCATAGCGACCCACGGCTGCCCCACAGCGACCCACGGCTGCCCCACAGCTGCCCCATAGCGACCCACAGCGACCCACGGCTGCCCCACGGCTGCCCCACGGCGACCCATAGCGACCCACGGCTGCCCCATAGCGACCCACGGCTGCCCCATAGCGACCCACGGCTGCCCCATAGCGACCCACAGCGACCCACGGCTGCCCCACGGCTGCCCCACGGCTGCCCCATAGCGACCCACGGCTGCCCCACAGCGACCCATAGCGACCCACAGCGACCCACGGCTGCCCCATAGCGACCCACAGCGACCCACGGCTGCCCCATAGCGACCCATGGCTGCCCCATAGCGACCCACGGCTGCCCCATAGCGACCCATAGCGACCCACGGCTGCCCCATAGCGACCCATAGCGACCCACGGCTGCCCCATAGCGACCCATAGCGACCCACGGCTGCCCCATAGCGACCCACGGCTGCCCCACAGCGACCCATAGCGACCCACGGCTGCCCCATAGCGACCCATAGGGACCCACGGCTGCCCCACGGCTGCCCCATAGCGACCCATAGCGACCCACGGCTGCCCCATAGTGACCCACGGCTGCCCCACGGCGACCCACAGCGACCCACGGCTGCCCCACAGCGACCCACGGCTGCCCCATAGCGACCCACAGCGACCCACGGCTGCCCCATAGCGACCCACGGCTGCCCCACGGCGACCCATAGCGACCCACGGCTGCCCCACAGCGACCCACGGCTGCCCCATAGCGACCCACAGCGACCCACAGCTGCCCCATAGCGACCCATAGCGACCCACAGCGACCCACAGCTGCCCCATAGCGACCCACGGCTGCCCCATAGCGACCCATAGCGACCCACGGCTGCCCCACGGCGACCCACGGCTGCCCCACAGCTGCCCCATAGCGACCCACAGCGACCCACGGCTGCCCCATAGCGACCCACGGCTGCCCCACGGCTGCCCCACGGCGACCCACGGCTGCCCCATAGCGACCCATAGCGACCCACGGCTGCCCCATAGCGACCCATAGCGACCCATAGCGACCCACGGCTGCCCCATAGCGACCCACGGCTGCCCCATAGCGACCCACGGCTGCCCCACAGCTGCCCCATAGCGACCCACAGCGACCCACGGCTGCCCCACGGCTGCCCCACGGCGACCCACGGCTGCCCCATAGCGACCCACAGCTGCCCCACGGCTGCCCCACGGCTGCCCCATAGCGACCCACGGCTGCCCCACAGCTGCCCCATAGCGACCCACAGCGACCCACGGCTGCCCCATAGCGACCCACGGCGACCCACGGCTGCCCCATAGCGACCCATAGCGACCCACGGCTGCCCCATAGCGACCCATAGCGACCCACGGCTGCCCCATAGCGACCCATAGCGACCCACGGCTGCCCCACGGCAACCCACGGCGACCCATAGCGACCCACGGCTGCCCCATAGCGACCCACGGCTGCCCCACGGCAACCCACGGCGAACCACGGCTGCCCCATAGCGACCCACGGCGACCCATAGCGACCCACGGCTGCCCCATAGCGACCCATAGCGACCCACGGCTGCCCCATAGCGACCCATAGTGACCCACGGCTGCCCCATAGCGACCCACGGCTGCCCCACAGCGACCCATAGCGACCCACGGCTGCCCCACAGCTGCCCCATAGCGACCCACAGCGACCCACGGCTGCCCCATAGCGACCCACGGCTGCCCCATAGCGACCCACAGCGACCCACGGCTGCCCCACAGCGACCCACGGCTGCCCCACAGCGACCCACGGCTGCCCCACGGCGACCCATAGCGACCCACGGCTGCCCCACAGCGACCCATAGCGACCCACGGCTGCCCCATAGCGACCCACGGGGACCCCTAGAGACCCACAGGGACCCATAGAGACCAATAGGGACCCCCTAGAGACCCATAGGGACCCCATAGCGACCCATACAGACCCCATAACGACCCCTAGGGACCCATAGAGACCACCTAGGGACCCATAGGGACCCATAGAAACCCCATAGGGACCTATAGAGACCAATAGGGACCCCATAGGGACCCCTAGGGACCCGTAGAGACCCATAGGGACCCCTAGGGACCCCATAGGGATCCATAGCAGCCTGCATCTGCCCCATAGCGACTCATAGGGACCCCATAGCAACCCCATAGAGACCCACAGTGCCCCACATGTGCCCCACATGTGCCCCCCAGGTTCCTGCAGACGGCAGAGATGGTGAAGCCCTCGACCCCCTCTCCCTCGCACGAAGGCGGCGCCGGCGCCGAGGAACCCACCGAGTTCAACCCCCACCTGGGTGAGACCCACAGATCCGCCCCATAGATCCACCCCTGCCCCATAGATCCACCCCTGCCCCATAGATCCACCCCTGCCCCATAGATCCACCCCGAGGAACGACTCCCAGCCCCACAACTGGCTCCCCAATCCCACGACTTCCCCGCTAACACCATCCTCAGCCCCATAACTGCCCCTGTAACCGCCCCCTCAGCCCCATAACTGCCCCTACAGCCCCATAACCTGCCCCTAATAGCATCCTCAGCCCCATAACTGCCCCTGTAACCGCCCCCCCAGCCCCATAACGGCCCCTGTAACTGCCCCATAAGCGCCCCCTGCCCCACACCTGCCCCACACCTGCCCCGCAGTGTTCGTGCAGACGCGCGCTCGCCCCGAGTCGTTCAGCCCCCGGCGCCTGCGAGCGATGAACCGCGTGCTTGACCGCCTGATGGCCAACTCCCACCTCAAGTACAAGGGTGAGGGGGCACCTGTGGGGCTGGGGGGGCACCTGTGGGGCTGGGGGGGCACCTGTGGGGCTGGGGGGGGGGGGCACTTGTGGGGCTGGAGAAGCAGTTATGGGGGTGTGGGGGCAGTTATGTGGCTGGAAGGGCAGTTACAGGGCGGTTATGGGGCTGGGAGGGCACTTATGGGGCTGGGAGGGCAGTTAGGGGGCACTTATGGGGCTGGGAGGGCAGTTAGGGGGCACTTATGGGGCTGGGAGAGCAGTTAGGGGGCACTTATGGGGCTGGGAGAGCAGTTAGGGGGCACTTATGGGGCTGGGAGGGCAGTTAGGGGGCACTTATGGGGCTGGGAGAGCAGTTAGGGGGCGCTTATGGGGCTGGGAGGGCAGTTAGGGGGCACTTATGGGGCTGGGAGAGCAGTTAGGGGGCACTTATGGGGCTGGGAGAGCAGTTAGGGGGCGCTTATGGGGCTGGGAGAGCAGTTAGGGGGCACTTATGGGGCTGGGAGAGCAGTTAGGGGGCACTTATGGGGCTGGGAGGGCAGTTAGGAGGCGCTTATGGGGCTGGGAGAGCAGTTAGGGGGCACTTATGGGGCTGGGAGAGCAGTTAGGGGGCGCTTATGGGGCTGGGAGAGCAGTTAGGGGGCACTTATGGGGCTGGGAGAGCAGTTAGGGGGCACTTATGGGGCTGGGAGGGCAGTTAGGGGGCACTTATGGGGCTGGGAGAGCAGTTAGGGGCACTTATGGGGCTGGGAGGGCAGTTAGGGGGCACTTATGGGGCTGGGGAGGCTGTTATGTGTCTGGAAGAGCAGTTAGAGGGAACTTATGGGGCTGGGGAAGGTAGTTTTGGGGCTGGGACGGCACTTCTGGGGCGGTTATGAGTCTGGAAGGGTGGTTAGGGGGCGCTTATGGGGCTGGGAGAGCATTTAGGGGGCACTTATGGGGCTGGGAGAGCAGTTAGGAGGCACTTATGGGGCTGGGAGGGCAGTTAGGGGGCACTTATGGGGCTGGGAGGGCAGTTAGGGGGCACTTATGGGGCTGGGAGAGCATTTAGGGGGCGCTTATGGGGCTGGGAGGGCAGTTAGGGGCCACTTATGGGGCTGGGAGAGCATTTAGGGGGCGCTTATGGGGCTGGGAGAGCATTTAGGGGGCGCTTATGGGGCTGGGAGAGCATTTAGGGGGCGCTTATGGGGCTGGGAGGGCAGTTAGGGGGCACTTAGGGGGCTGGGAGAGCAGTTAGGGGGCACTTATGGGGCTGGGAGAGCAGTTAGGGGGCACTTATGGGGCTGGGAGGGCAGTTAGGGGGCACTTATGGGGCTGGGAGGGCAGTTAGGGGGCACTTATGGGGCTGGGAGGGCAGTTAGGAGGCGCTTATGGGGCCGGGGAGACAGTTAGGGGGCACTTATGGGGCTGGGAGGGCAGTTAGGGGGCACTTAGGGGGCTGGGAGAGCAGTTAGGGGGCGCTTATGGGGCCGGGGAGGCAGTTAGGGGGCACTTATGGGGCTGGGGGGGCAGTTAGGGGGCACTTATGGGGCTGGGAGGGCAGTTAGGGGGCACTTAGGGGGCTGGGAGGGCAGTTAGGGGGCACTTATGGGGCTGGGAGGGCAGTTAGGGGGCACTTAGGGGGCTGGGAGAGCAGTTAGGGGGCACTTATGGGGCTGGGAGGGCAGTTAGGGGGCACTTATGGGGCTGGGAGGGCAGTTAGGGGGCACTTATGGGGCTGGGAGGGCAGTTAGGAGGCGCTTATGGGGCCGGGGAGACAGTTAGGGGGCACTTATGGGGCTGGGAGGGCAGTTAGGGGGCACTTATGGGGCTGGGAGGGCAGTTAGGAGGCACTTATGGGGCTGGGAGGGCAGTTAGGGGGCACTTATGGGGCTGGGAGAGCATTTAGGGGGCGCTTATGGGGCTGGGAGGGCAGTTAGGGGGCGCTTATGGGGCTGGGAGGGCAGTTAGGGGGCACTTATGGGGCTGGGAGGGCAGTTAGGGGGCACTTATGGGGCTGGGGAGGCAGTTAGGGGGCACTTATGGGGCTGGGAGGGCAGTTAGGGGGCACTTATGGGGCTGGGAGGGCAGTTAGGGGGCGCTTATGGGGCTGGGAGGGCAGTTAGGGGGCACTTATGGGGCTGGGAGGGCAGTTAGGGGGCACTTATGGGGCTGGGGAGGCTGTTATGTGTCTGGAAGAGCAGTTAGAGGGAACTTATGGGGCTGGGAGGGCAGTTAGGGGGCACTTATGGGGCTGGGAGGGCAGTTAGGGGGCACTTATGGGGCTGGGAGAGCAGTTAGGGGGCACTTATGGGGCTGGGAGGGCAGTTAGGGGGCACTTATGGGGCTGGGAGAGCATTTAGGGGGCACTTATGGGGCCGGGGAGGCAGTTAGGGGGCACTTATGGGGCTGGGAGGGCAGTTAGGGGGCACTTATGGGGCTGGGAGGGCAGTTAGGGGGCGCTTATGGGGCTGGGAGGGCAGTTAGGAGGCGCTTATGGGGCTGGGAGGGCAGTTAGGGGGCGCTTATGGGGCTGGGAGAGCAGTTAGGGGGCACTTATGGGGCTGGGAGAGCAGTTAGGAGGCACTTATGGGGCCGGGGAGGCAGTTAGGGGGCACTTATGGGGCTGGGAGGGCAGTTAGGGGGCACTTATGGGGCTGGGAGGGCAGTTAGGGGGCGCTTATGGGGCTGGGAGGGCAGTTAGGGGGCACTTATGGGGCTGGGAGGGCAGTTAGGGGGCACTTAGGGGGCTGGGAGAGCATTTAGGGGGCGCTTATGGGGCTGGGAGGGCAGTTAGGGGGCACTTATGGGGCTGGGAGAGCAGTTAGGGGGCACTTATGGGGCTGGGAGAGCAGTTAGGGGCACTTATGGGGCTGGGAGGGCAGTTAGGGGGCACTTATGGGGCTGGGAGGGCAGTTAGGGGGCACTTATGGGGCTGGGAGAGCATTTAGGGGGCACTTATGGGGCTGGGAGGGCAGTTAGGGGGCACTTATGGGGCTGGGAGAGCAGTTAGGGGGCACTTATGGGGCTGGGAGGGCAGTTAGGGGGCGCTTATGGGGCTGGGAGGGCAGTTAGGGGGCACTTATGGGGCTGGGAGGGCAGTTAGGGGGCGCTTATGGGGCTGGGAGGGCAGTTAGGGGGCACTTATGGGGCTGGGAGGGCAGTTAGGAGGCGCTTATGGGGCCGGGGAGACAGTTAGGGGGCACTTATGGGGCTGGGAGGGCAGTTAGGGGGCACTTATGGGGCTGGGAGAGCATTTAGGGGGCACTTATGGGGCTGGGAGGGCAGTTAGGAGGCACTTATGGGGCTGGGAGGGCAGTTAGGGGGCACTTATGGGGCTGGGAGAGCAGTTAGGGGGCACTTATGGGGCTGGGAGGGCAGTTAGGGGGCACTTATGGGGCTGGGAGGGCAGTTAGGGGGCACTTATGGGGTGGGAGAGCATTTAGGGGGCACTTATGGGGCTGGGAGGGCAGTTAGGAGGCACTTATGGGGCTGGGAGAGCAGTTAGGGGGCACTTAGGGGGCTGGGAGAGCAGTTAGGGGGCACTTATGGGGCTGGGAGGGCAGTTAGGGGGCACTTATGGGGCTGGGAGGGCAGTTAGGGGGCACTTATGGGGCTGGGAGGGCAGTTAGGGGGCACTTATGGGGCTGGGAGAGCAGTTAGGGGGCACTTATGGGGCTGGGAGGGCAGTTAGGGGGCACTTATGGGGCTGGGAGGGCAGTTAGGGGGCGCTTATGGGGCTGGGAGAGCAGTTAGGGGGCACTTATGGGGCTGGGAGAGCAGTTAGGGGGCACTTATGGGGCTGGGAGAGCATTTAGGGGGCACTTATGGGGCTGGGAGGGCAGTTAGGGGGCACTTATGGGGCTGGGAGAGCAGTTAGGGGGCACTTATGGGGCCGGGGAGGCAGTTAGGGGGCACTTATGGGGCTGGGAGAGCAGTTAGGAGGCACTTATGGGGCTGGGAGAGCAGTTAGGGGGCACTTAGGGGGCTGGGAGAGCAGTTAGGGGGCACTTATGGGGCTGGGAGGGCAGTTAGGGGGCACTTATGGGGCTGGGAGGGCAGTTAGGGGGCACTTATGGGGCTGGGAGGGCAGTTAGGGGGCACTTATGGGGCTGGGAGGGCAGTTAGGCGGCACTTAGGGGGCTGGGAGAGCAGTTAGGGGGCACTTATGGGGCTGGGGAGGCAGTTAGGGGGCACTTATGGGGCTGGGAGGGCAGTTAGGGGGCACTTATGGGGCTGGGAGAGCATTTAGGGGGCACTTATGGGGCTGGGAGGGCAGTTAGGGGGCACTTAGGGGGCTGGGAGAGCAGTTAGGGGGCACTTATGGGGCTGGGAGAGCATTTAGGGGGCGCTTATGGGGCTGGGAGGGCAGTTAGGGGGCGCTTATGGGGCTGGGAGGGCAGTTAGGGGGCGCTTATGGGGCCGGGAGGGCAGTTAGGGGGCGCTTATGGGGCTGGGAGGGCAGTTAGGGGGCACTTATGGGGCTGGGAGGGCAGTTAGGGGGCACTTATGGGGCTGGGAGAGCATTTAGGGGGCGCTTATGGGGCTGGGAGGGCAGTTAGGGGGCACTTATGGGGCTGGGAGGGCAGTTAGGGGGCACTTATGGGGCTGGGAGGGCAGTTAGGGGGCACTTATGGGGCTGGGAGAGCAGTTAGGGGGCGCTTATGGGGCTGGGAGGGCAGTTAGGGGGCACTTATGGGGCTGGGAGGGCAGTTAGGGGGCACTTATGGGGCTGGGAGAGCATTTAGGGGGCACTTATGGGGCTGGGAGGGCAGTTAGGGGGCACTTATGGGGCTGGGAGAGCATTTAGGGGGCACTTATGGGGCTGGGAGGGCAGTTAGGGGGCACTTATGGGGCTGGGAGGGCAGTTAGGGGGCACTTATGGGGCTGGGAGGGCAGTTAGGGGGCACTTATGGGGCTGGGAGGGCAGTTAGGGGGCACTTATGGGGCTGGGAGGGCAGTTAGGGGGCACTTATGGGGCCGGGGAGGCAGTTACGGGGCCGGCTGTGGGGCAGGGGGCTGTCCGTGGGGCGGCTGTGGGGCAGCTATGGGTCGCTCAGGGGCGCTGTCGATGCGGACGCTGGTCCCGGGGCTGCGGGAGGCGTCGCTGGAGCCCGACGTCAACCTGGTGCTGCTGCCGCCCATGGAGGGGGACAGCGAGGAGCCCCCCCGGCCCGGTGAGACCCACAGCGACCCATAGGGACCCATAGGGATCCACTGAGACCCATAGGGACCCATAGGGATCCACTGAGACCCATAGGGATCCACAGAGACCTCATAGGGACCCACAGGGACCACATAGAGGCTTATAGGGACCCCTAGTGCCCTATATGAACCTCATAGTGCCCCATGGAGACCCCATGGAGACCCCATAGAGACCTAGAGGGACCCATAGGGACCTCATAGGGACACCTAGTGCCCCACAGAGACCCATAGGGACCCCATGGAGACCCCTAAGGACCCCATAGGGACCCCATAGGAACTCCTAGGGACCTCCAGCACCCAATAGGGACCTCATAGAGACCCCTAGGGACTACATAGCACCCCATAGGGACCCCACAGGAACCCCTAGGGACCCCTAGTGCCCCATAGAGATCCCTAGGGACACCCAGCACCCCATAGGGACCCCATAGAGACTCCTAGGGACCCCCAGCACCCAATAGGAACCTCACAGAGACCCTTATGGACCCCATAGCACCCCACAGGGCCCCCATAGAGACCTCATAGGGACCCACAGCACCCCATAGGAACCCCTATTGACCCCACAGGAACCCCTAGGGACCCCTAGTGCCCCATAGAGATCCCTAGGGACACCCAGCGCCCCTTAGGGACCCCATAGAGACTCCTAGGGACCCCCAGCACCCAATAGGAACCTCACAGAAACCCTTATGGACCCCGTAGCACCCCACAGGGCCCCCATAGAGACCTCATAGGGACCCACAGCACCCCATAGGAACCCCTATTGACCCCACAGGAACCCCTAGGGACCCCTAGTGCCCCATAGAGATCCCTAGGGACACCCAGCACCCCATAGGGACCCCATAGAGACTCCTAGGGACCCCCAGCACCCAATAGGAACCTCACAGAGACCCTTATGGACCCCGTAGCACCCCACAGGGCCCCCATAGAGATCCCTAGGGACTACATAGCACCCCATAGGGTCCCCATAGAGACCTCATAGGGACCCACAGCACCCCATAGGAACCCCTAGGGACCCCTAGTGCCCCACAGAGATCCCTAGGGACACCCAGCGCCCCTTAGGGACCCCATAGGGACCCCACAGAGACTCTTAGGGACCCCCAGCACCCACTAAGAACCTCACAGAGACCCTTATGGACCCCATAGCACCCCATAGGGCCCCCATAGAGACCCCTAGGGACTACATAGCACCCCATAGGGACCCCACATGGACCCCTAGAGACCCCTATGGACCCCGTAGTGACCCATGGGCCCTGTTTGCAGGGGGGGGGTCGCCCCTGTTCCCGCTGCTGCCCCCGTTCCGCGGCCACGGCTCCTTCGGGGCCCTCCTGGCCCGGCTGAGGGGGAGGGTCCTGGCGGCCGCCCGAGCCCAGCTCTCCCACACCCTGCTCACCGAGCGCAACTGGTCAGACTGGGGGGCACTGGGAGGGGATTGAGTGGGATTGGGGGGCACTGGGAGGTGATCTAGGGGCACTGGGAGGGACTGGGAGGGGATTGGGGGGCACTGGGAGGTGATCTAGGGGCACTGCGAGGGACGGGGAGGGGATTGGGAGGGACTGGAAGGGCTCTGTGGGGACTGGGATGGACTGGGATGGGATTGAGGGGTGCTGGGAGGGTACTGGAAGGGACTGGAGGGGATCTAGTATAATTGGGGGGCACTGGGAGGGGACTGGGAGGGACTGGAGGGGATCTAGTATAATTGGGGGGCACTGGGAGGGGACTGGAAGGGACTGGAGGGGATCTAGTATAATTGGGGGGCACTGGGAGGGGACTGGGAGGGACTGGAGGGGATCTAGTGGAATTGGGGGGCACTGGGAGGGGACTGGAAGGGACTGGAGGGGATCTAGTGGAATTGGGGGGCACTGGGAGGGGACTGGAAGGGACTGGAGGGGATCTAGTGGAATTGGGGGGCACTGGGAGGGGACTGGGAGGGACTGGAGGGGATCTAGTGGAATTGGGGGGCACTGGGAGGGGACTGGGAGGGACTGGAGGGGATCTAGTGGAATTGGGGGGCACTGGGAGGGGACTGGGAGGGACTGGAGGGGATCTAGTGGAATTGGGATGGGACTGGGGGCCACTGGGAGGGGATTTGGTGCTACTGGGAAGGGGCTGGGAGGGAACTGGTTTATACTGGGAGAGGACTGGATGGGCTTCGGGGCGCAGTGGTGGGTGCTGGGAGTGCGTGTGCTGACCTGTACTGGTTTCTAGGGCTTTATACTGCGTTATACTGGTCTGTAGTGGTTTATACTGGTCTGTAGTGGTTTATACTGGTCCGTAGTGGTTTATACTGGTCCGTAGTGGTTTATACTGGTCTGTACTGGTCCGGCAGGTTCCACTACGCCGCCCGCATCTGGGATGGGGTGAAGAAATCCTCGGCCCTGGCGGAATACGGGCGGCTGCTGGGCTGAGCCCCTAATTAAAGCCCCTAATTAAAGCACCTGGACCCCCCTTTTGGTGTCAAATTAACGCTACGCCTGTTAATTACCCCCTTCCACCCTTAATTACCCCCCCCAAGGGTCCTCATTTACCCCACAGGGTTCTTAATTACTCATTGTAGACCCTGATTTATTCACTCAGGTTCTTAATTACTGCGGTCAGATTCTAATTAGGTGTTAATTACCCTCTCAGGAGTCTTAATTACTCCCCCCAGCCCCTAATTACACCCTCGGTGGTCTTAATTCCGTCCCCCCTTCTCCCCAGCACTAATTAGCCCTCTCTGGGGTGTTAATTACATTCTCCATCCCCTAATTGCCCGGGGGGGGGGGGGCAGCGCGAAGACGAGACGAGGAGGACCGGCAACCATCGAGTTTGGCGAAGCGTAGAGCGGTCCCCAGTTCCCTTTCGGCGCATGCGCGTCGTATTCGGGCGGACGGCCTAACCATAGAGTTGGAGGACGCCTAGCCATAGAGTTGGAGAACGGCCTAGCCATAGAGTTGGAGAACGGCCTAACCATAGAGTTGGAGGACCCGGGAGGAGCAGAGCGACCGGAAGGGAGGAGAGGGCCGGCGCTTCCGGTCGGAGTGGCGGGAGAGCAGCGATGCCGGAGATCCCGTTAACGCGCGTCGTGTCCGTTAGCAGCTCCGACCCCGTGAGGCCCGGGAGGAGCCGGGGACGGGGGGCGCCTCGAGCTCCTTCCCGAGGCCTCGCCGTGACGCCCCGACCCCTTTTTTCCCCCGTTTTAGCGCTTCCCGGCTGAGAATTTGCTGCAACCGGACAATGGCGGGCGCTGGCGGGGGGCGGCGGCGGGGGAGAAGCAGATCAGCGTCGTGTTAGAGGTGTGGGGGCCACTACGGGGTCTCTGTAGGTCTCTATAGGGCACTATGGCGTTTCTGTGGGTCTCCATAGGCTACTACGGGGTTGCTGTAGAACACTGCGGGGTTCTTATAGGTCTCCATAGGTCGCTGTGTGTCTCCATAGGGTGCTATGGGGTCGCTGTGGGTCATTGTGGGGTCTCTGGGGTGCTGTGGGTTCCCTCCGGGTCGCTGTGTCCCCCCCAGGGTGAGGTGGGGTCTCTATGGGGCACTATGGGGTTTCTGTGGGTCTCCATAGGGCACTACAGGGCTGCTATGGGTCACTATGGGGTTCTTACAGATCTCTATAGGTCGCTATGGGTCTGCTGTGGGTCACTGTGGTTCTCTGTGTGTCTCCATAGGGTGCTACGGGGTCACTGTGGGTCATTGTGGGGTCTCTATGGGGTCTCTGGGGTGCTGTGAGTTCCCTCCGGGTCGCTGTGTCCCCCCCAGGGCACCGTGGGCTCTCTCTGGGTCTCCATAGGGCACTACAGGGCTGCTATGGGTCACTACGGGGTTCTTATGGGTCTCTATAGGTCGATATGGGTCTGCTGTGGGTCACTGTGGTTCTCTATGTGTCTCCATAGGGAGCTATAGGGTTGCTGAGGGTCTCTATGGGGTCTCTGGGGTGCTGTGGGCTCCCTCCAGGTTGCTGTGTGCCCCCCAGGGCGGGGTGGGGTCTCTATGGGGCACGGTGGGCTCTCTGTGGGTCTCCATAGGGCACTACAGGGCTGCTATGGGTCACTACGGGGTTCTTATAGGTCTCTATAGGTCGCTATGGGTCTGCTGTGGGTCACTGTGGTTCTCTGTGTGTCTCCATAGGGAGCTACGGGGTCACTGTGGGTCATTGTGGGGTCTCTATGGGGTCTCTGGGGTGCTGTGGGCTCCCTCCAGGTCGCTGTGTCCCCCCCAGGGCACGGTGGGCTCTCTGTGGGTCTCCATAGGGCACTACAGGGCTGCTATGGGTCACTACGGGGTTCTTATGGGTCTCTATAGGTCGATATGGGTCTGCTGTGGGTCACTGTGGTTCTCTGTGTGTCTCCATAGGGAGCTATAGGGTTGCTGAGGGTCTCTATGGGGTCTCTGGGTCGCTGTGTCCCCCCTAGGGCACTGTGGGCTCTCTATAGGGCACTGTGGGTTCCCCAGGGTTGGGGGGGGTCTCTCTGGGGGGGTCTCTGTGGGGCGCTGACCCCCCGGCAGCTGGGGGCGGGCGGCCCCATCCACAGCCTGCACATCGGCAACGACGGCGCCGCCTTCGTGGAGGCTCTTCTGGGGGGCGAGGACGGCGACTTCCAGGTGAGCCCCCCCACTCCCGCTCCCCTTTTCACCCCATTTTCTCCATTTCCCCCCATTTTGCCCCTTTTTCACTCTTTTTTTCTCTGTTTCTCTCCTTGGCTTTGTCGTTTCCCCCGTGTTTTCACTCCGTTTTCTCCATTCCACCTGTTTTCTCGCCATTTTCTCCATTTTCTCCCTGTTTTCTCCATTTTCACCCCATTTTCTCCCCGTTTCCTCCATTTTCACCCCATTTTCTCCCCGTTTTCTCCCCTTTTTCTCCATTTTCACCCCGTTTTCTCCCCATTTTCTCCCCATTTTCACCCCATTTTCTCCCCATTTTCTCCATTTTCACCCCGTTTTCTCCCTTTTTTCCCTGTTTCCCCCCCGTTTTCTCTCTTTACCCCCCCGGTTTGGGCAGGTGCTGCTGCCGACGGCCGCGTTCCTGTCTCCGAGCGAGAGCCGCGCGGGGGCCGAGCTGCGGCGGGTTCGGCTCTTTGGGCCCGAGGCGCTGGTCGGGGGGGCGGCCACGCGGGGGGGGCGGCGCCTGCGCCTCATCTGCTCCCAGCCCTACTGCCAGGTGACTAATTAAGGGGCTAATTGGGGCGGGGAGGGGCAGTTATGGGGCTGGGGGGCAACTCACATCCCCCTTTGCCCCCCCCCCAGACCCGCCCCTTCGGTCTCAGCTTCGTCCGCGTCTTCTCCCCCCCGGAGGAAAACGACGAACCCCCCCGCGTCCCGGTGAGCACCCCCAGCCCCATAGCTGCACCCACAAACACCCCCAACCCATAATTGTCCATCTAATCACATCCCTAGCCCCATAACACCCCCCTCACCCCCTTTTCCCCTCTTTTTTCCTCCCCCAGGTCCGACGTTTGGGTCCCTTCACGGTGCGGGAGGAGGGGGGCAGCCCCCAGCGCCCCCCCGGCTCCCTCTTCTATAAGCGCCCCCCGTCCCCCTCCACAGGTAACCCCCCCTGAGGCCCCCTAGATGTGGGGTGTGGGCCTCCAGGACCCCTATGTGGGGCATGGGGGGCTCTGGGAGCCCTCACTGCCCCCCATCTCATCCCCCAGCGCCCCCCAAGGACCCTCCTGGGCCCAGTTATGCCCTCGCTGCCCTCCAGTCCAGTGCAGGCTCCACCCCCAAGGTGAGGAATCCCCCCCGAAGTACCCAGGAACCCTATTTTTGGGGTCCCAGAGCTCCAGACCCTCATTTTGGGGTGATCCAAGCACCCTGACCCCTATTTTTGGGGCCCCAGACAGCCGTGACCCCCCCCCTTTCTCTCTCTCCCCGCAGCCCCCCAAGCGCCGCCTGCCCCCCAAAGCGGAGGGATCCCCCCGGAAGCGCCCCAGCCCGTCTCCGAAAGCCAACGGGTCCCCCCGGACGCGCCCCAGCCCCCCCGAAACGGTTCCCCCTGCGCCGGGCCCCATCCTGGCCGGGGTGGTGCTGGTGCTGAGCGGCTTCCAGAACCCTCTGAGGAGCCGCCTGCGCGAGGCCGCGACGGCCATGGGCGCCTCCTACCGCCCCGACTGGACCCCCGACAGCACCCACCTGGTGTAGGTATTGTGGGACACGCCCCCTCGGCCATAGGCCACGCCCCCTTTGCCAGCTCCCTGACTGATAGTTCTACCTCCAGTCCTAGGCCACGCCCCTTGACAATTAGGCCACGCCCCCTTAGCAGCTCCCTGCCCTATAGCCCCCTCTACAGTCTCAGGCCACGCCTCCTTTGAGCTCAGGCCACGCCCACATCCTCATCCTGCCTGTAGATCCTCCCCTTGCCCCTTAGGCCACGCCCCCGGCCATCAGGCCACGCCCCCAGTCCATCCTTCCTACACCCCTCGAGCTCAGACCACGCCCCCTTGGCCCTTAGGTCACGCCCCCTTCTCCATCCTAGGCCAGTTCCCCTTTGCCCCATCCTGCTCCTGTGCCCCTTTACCCCACATCAATGTAAATTAATCCCCTCTCCCGGCCACTAATTATCGTTAATTAGCTGTAATTACTCCTCCCGGCAGCTGCGCCTTCCCCCGCACGCCCAAGGCCGCCCAGGCCCGGGCGCTGGGGGGGGTCGTGGTGGGACCCGCCTGGATCTGGGACTGCGAGAAGCGCCAGCGCCGCCTGCCCTGCGCCCCGTGAGCCCCTCTCCTCATACTGGGACACACTGGTTTGCTCTGGGAGCTTTCAAGGGGTTGGACTGGGTCATACTGGGTTGGACTGGGCTGTGGTAGTAGGTTATACCGGGTTGGACTGGTTTATGGTGACAGGTTATGCCGGAAGGCCCCACTGGGTTGGCTTGGGGGCTACTGGGATGTCAGATTGGGTCATACTGGGTCGTACTGGGAAGTCGTACTGGGTTCTGGTGGTCTGGGTTATCAGGTTGTAGTGGGTTATGCGGAGAGCCCATACTGGGCAGGACTGGATGTGACTGGGAGGCTGGGCTGGGCCATACTGGGTTGTACTGGGAGGCTATACTGGGCTGTGGTGGCAGGTTGTACTGGGAGCCCATACTGGATGTGACTGGGAGGCTGGGGCTGGGCCATACTGGGTTGTACTGGGAGGCTATACTGGGCTGTGGTGGCAGGTTGTACTGGGAGCCCATACTGGGCCGGACTGGGAGGCTGGGCTGGGTTGTACTGGGAGCTTATACTGGGTATAGCGGATCTACTAGGCCACGCCCCCTTGTGGGCGTGACACGTGTCTGTTAAGCCACGCCCCCTTGCGGGGCGGGGGACACGTGCTTTGTTAAGCCACGCCCCTCGTGGGCGTGGCTTTCTCTGACCACGCCCCCTCCCCCAGGTACCTCCTGGACGGCTCTGGCTCCTCGGGCAGCGACGAGGAGAGCTCGGACGCCCCGCCCCCCTCCTCGCCCCGCCCCCCCCGACAGGTGGGAGGGGGGGGAGGGGATGGGGACCCCACCTCTGGGTCCCCTCACCCCCTTTTTGTGTCCCCCACCCTCTTTTTATTCCCCCCCAGCCCCCCCTTTCTTCACCCCGCCCCCCCCCCACTTTTGGTTCCCTGCCCCCTCTCACCCCTCCCCCCCAACTCTCTCTTTCAGGCCCCTCCCCCTCCCAGCCCAGCGCCCCCCGGGACCCCCCCGAGCTCTGACCCCCCAGGTAATGAGCCCCCCCCCCCCAACCTTAAACACCCCCCAGTAACGCTGAGACACCCCCATTAAAATGGGGACCCCCCTCACACTGCTCTCTGTCCCCCCACAGGCTCTGATTTAGATGAAGCTGAAGCTGAGAGGTGACTGGGGGGTTCTGGGGGGCACTGGGAAGTGCTGGGAGGAGATCGGGGGCACTGGCAGAGGATTGGGAGGGACTGGGAGCCACTGGGTGGGGATTGGAAGGACTGGGAAGCACTGGGAGGAGATTTGAGGTCATTGGAGGGGTTTGGGAGGGACTGGGAGGGGAGTGGGAGGCACTGGGAGGGGAGGTGAGGTCCTTGAAAGCGACTGGGAGGCACTGGGAGAGGAGTGGGAGCACTGGGAGGAGACTGGGAAGCACTGGGAGAGGATTTGAGCTCATTGGAGGGGACTGGGAGGCACTGGGAGGGGAGTTGAGGTCCTTGAAAGGGACTGGGAGGCACTGGGAGGAGACTGGGAAGCACTGGGAGGGGATTTGAGGTCATTGGAGGGGACTGGGAGGCACTGGGAGGGGAGTTGAGGTCCTTGAAAGGGACTGGGAGGCACTGGGAGGAGACTGGGAAGCACTGGGAGGGGATTTGAGGTCATTGGAGGGGACTGGGAGGCACTGGGAGAGGAGTTGAGGTCCTTGAAAGGGACTGGGAGGCACTGGGAGGGGAGTGGGAGCACTGGGAGGAGACTGGGAGGCACTGGGAGGGGATTTGAGGTCATTGGAGGGGACTGGGAGGCACTGGGAGGGCTGTTAACCCTTTCCCTCCCAGGGACGACCCCTATGGCGGCTCCACCGAGGAGAACAGCGAAGAGGAGGAGGAGGAGGAGGAGGAATTGGAGCCCGTCCCGCCCCTGCCTGGTGGGTCCTGGAGGGGTTTGGGGGGGGGGGGTTGGGGGGGCGTGTAGGAGGGGCCCCTCCCCCCCTTTTCTGACCCCTTTTTCTCCCCTCAAATCGCAGATTTTTTTGAGGACAAAACCTTCTTTTTCCACGGGGAATTCCCGGAGGGGGAGGGACGGCGGCTGCTGCGCTACGTTACGGCGTTCGGGGGGTGAGGGGATTGGGGGGAACTGGGAGGGGACTGGGGGGAACTGGGAGGGGATTGGGAGGGACTGGGGGGCACTGGGAGGGGATTGGGAGGGACTGGGGGGCACTGGGAGGGGATCGGGAGGGACTGGGGGGCACTGGGAGGGGATCGGGAGGGACTAGGGGGCACTGGGAGGGGATCGGGAGGGACTGGGGGGCACTGGGAGGGGATCGGGAGGGACTGGGGGGCACTGGGAGGGGATCGAGAGGGACTGGGGGGCACTGGGAGAGGATCGGGAGGGACTGGGGGGCACTGGGAGAGGATCGGGAGGGACTGGGGGGCACTGGGAGGGACTGGGAGGTCCGCCTGGGTTTGTACTGTGGGAGCCTGTTTTACTGGGTTATACTGGGAGGCTGTACTGGGCAGGACTGGGGGTTACTGGGCTGTTATACTGGGTCAGACTGGGCTGGGCTCGGTCATACTGGGTTGAACTGACCTTTACTGGTCTGTAGTGGTTTTTATTGGTCTGTGTACTGGTCTGCACAGATCTGTACTGGTTCCCGTGCTCTTCTGTGCTGGTCTCTACTGGTCTCTACTGGTCTCTACTGGGCCAGACCCATTTGTACTGGTATTTATTGGTCCAAACTGTCTAGAACTGGTCCTTGTACTGGTCTATACTGGCCTATAGGAAGCTGTACTGGTGTTCATGTTTTTCTGTGCTGATCTATACTGGTTCATACTGCTCTATACTGGTTCATACTGGTACATAGAAATCTGTGTTGGTTGTTACTGGTCCAGGTATTGACCTGTACTGGTCTATAGTGGCCTATAGAGACCTGTACTGGTCCATGTACTGATCTATACTGGCCTGTACCTACCCCTACTGGTCATTACTGGTCTGTACCTACCCCTACTGGTCCTTACTGGTCTGTACTGGTGCGCAGGACGCTGTCTCCCTCGCTGACGGACGCGGTGACGCACGTGGTGGCGGCACAGGAGGAGGAGGGGGCGGAGCTACAGCAGGTGGGGGCGGAGCTTGAGGGTTTGGGGCGGGGCTTGAGGGGGCTGGGGGGGACTGGGCTCCCCCTGAGCCCCCCATAACCCCCCTTTTTATCCCCCCAGGAGCTGCGGCTGCGCCCGGGACAGACGCTGGTTGGATCACGCTGGGTGCTTCGCTGCGGGGAGCGACTGCGGCTGCTGCCCCACCAGCCCTTCCTGCTTGCCCCCCCGTGACCTCCTGGGAGACCCCCTGACCCCCATGTGACCCCGCAGTGACCCCATCATGGCCTCCCT
This sequence comes from Clamator glandarius, assembly GCA_033459285.1. Classification (NCBI taxonomy): domain Eukaryota; kingdom Metazoa; phylum Chordata; class Aves; order Cuculiformes; family Cuculidae; genus Clamator; species Clamator glandarius. The sequence goes on along the minus strand of JAUNZM010001194.1, from coordinate 10,120 downwards.
GGGACCCCCTGACCCCCATGTGACCCCCCCAGTGACCCCATCATGGCCTCCCTGGGACCCCCTGACCCCCGTGTGACCCCCCGATGACCCCATCATGGCCTCCCTGTGATCCCTTTTCGAACCTTTTATCCTCCTCTGACCCCATTATGACCCCCTGACCCCCCTGTGACCCCATCATGGCCTCCATGTGACCCCCTGACCCCCCTGTGACCCCATCATGGCCTCCTTGTGACCCCCTGACCCCCCCATAACCTCCCTTTTAAGGTGAAATAAAGCTGTTTGGGTACTGAAGGGGTTAATGGAGGGGCGGGGTTTCCCCTGGCTCTTAAGTGGGCGCGGCTGCTCTGTGGGCCCCACAGCCACGTCCTGCCCCACAGATCCTTCCCCGTTGCTCCTTTAAGCGCGGGCCCCACCGCGGGGCCGTTGCCCCTTTAAGGAGCTGAGAGGGCCCGCCCCCCAGGCTCCGCCCCCCGAGGCTATTTAAGGGCCTCGTTCCCCCTCTCGCACAACCCCCCCCCCCCGCCGTCATGTGGAGTCGCGCGAGGATCGCGACAATCGCGACATTCGCGGCCGCTCGAGGCTTCGGGACGGGGGCGGCGGGGGGGGAGGGGAGGCGGCTGCTGCTGCGACAGGTGGGGAGGGGCCGTGGGGGGGCGCTGGGATGGACTGGGGGGCGCTGGGATGGACTGGAGGGCGCTGGGATGGACTGGGGGGCGCTGGGATGGACTGGGAGGCGCTGGGATGGACTGGGGGGCGCTGGGATGGACTAGGGGGCACTGGGATGGACTGGGAGGCGCTGCGAAGGCACTGGGATGGACTAGAGGGCACTGGGAGGGCACTAGGATGGACTGGAGGGCACTGGGAGGCGCTGGGAGGGCACTGGGATGGACTGGAGGGCACTGGGAGGCGCTGGGAGGGCACTGGGAGGTGCTGGGAGGGCACTGGGATGGACTGGAGGGCACTGGGAGGGCACTAGGATGGACTGGAGGGCACTGGGAGGCGCTGGGAGGGCACTGGGATGGACTGGAGGGCACTGGGATGGACTGGGAGACGCTGGGAGGGCACTAGGATGGACTGGAGGGCACTGGGAGGTGCTGGGAAGGCACTGGGATGGACTGGGAGACGCTGGGAGGGCACTGGGATGGACTGAGAGGGGACCAGAATGAACTAGAGTCACTGGTTTGGACTGGGAGGGGACTGGAATGAACCGGGGTCACTGGGCTGAAGTGCAGTTCACTGGGAGGGACTGGGAGGGACTGGGAGGGACTGGGAGGGACTGGGAACCCGGAAGCGGCTGTGGGGTCGAAGTGGTGGGGCGGGGGGGTAATAAAAAAGATTGGGGGAAATAAACTGATTTTGGGGAGTCGTTTGGGGTATTTGGGGGGGAAACGGAGGGATTGGGGGGCATTTTTGGGTATTTTGGGTGGAAATAGAGAGATTTTAGGGGTATTTCTGGCTGTTTCGGGGACTTGGGGGGAAACAGAGGGATCTTGGGGGAGTTTCTGGGTGTTTTGGGGTGAAACAGGGATTTTGGGGCTGTTTCTGGGTATTTTGGGGGAAACAGGGATTTTGGGGGAGTTTCTGGGTATTTTGGGGGAAATAGAGGGCTCTTGGGGGTGTTTCTGGGTGTTTTGAGGGGAAACAGGGATTTTGGGGGAGTTTCTGGTTCTTTTGGGGGGAAACAGAGGAATTTTGGGGCAGTTTCTGGGTATTTTGGGGAAAACAGAGGGATCTTGGGGTGTTTCTGGTTGTTTTGGGGAAAACAGAGGGATCTTGGGTGTGTTTCTGGGTGTTTTGGGGGGAAACAGGGATTTTGGGGGAGTTTCTTGTTGTTTTAGGGGAAAATAGAGGGATCTTGGGGGAGTTCCTGGGTGTTTTGGGGGGAAATGGATTTTGGGGGAGTTTCTGGTTGTTTTGGGGGGAATAGAGGGATGTTGGGGGAGTTTCTGGGTATTTTGGGGAGAAACTGTGATTTTGGGGGTGGTTTTGGTGGTGTTTCTGGGTATTTTTTTTGGAAACGGAGCGGTTCTGGTGGTGTTTCTGGGTGGTTTTGGGGTGCTCGGGGGGGGGCAGTTGCGGTGGATCTCGGGGTGACGGGGTGTATGTGTCCCCCCCCAGCTCTTCGAGGCCTCCTCGTGCTCCTTCTCGTACCTGCTGGCGGACGCGAGCTCGGGCGACGCCGTCCTCATCGACCCCGTGCTCGACACGGTGGCGCGAGACACGCGGCTGCTGCGCGAGCTGGGGCTGCGCCTGCGATACGCCGGTGGGGACCCCAAAGGGACCCCCCCCCAGGGACACCCCCAGACCCAACAGGGAACCCCCAGAACTCCCAGAGACCCCTCAGACCCCTCAGACACCTCCCAGCCCCACCCCGGTACCCCCTCAGGAATCCAAAGGACTCCCAGGGAATCCCCAGAATTCCCAGGGATTCTCCAGGCACCCCCACAGGCCCCCAAGAACCCCCAGAAAGCCCCCCTCAGACGCCCAGGGAACCCCCAGAATTCCCACGAATCCCTCAGGGAACCCCCCAGCCCCTCCCCTCTCATAAGGACCCCCACATCTCCCCCCCCTTATGGGTTGAGGGGGAGTTTTGGATCCTCTATAGGAAAAGGGGGGGTCCTGGCTCCCCTATAGAGGAGAAGAGGGGGTCCTGGATCCCCCATAGAGGGAGTGGGGGGTTCCTGTTTCCACTATAGGGGGGGAACAGGGGCTCCTGAGGCCCTTTTGGGTGGGGGGTCCTGGATCCCCTATAGGGGGTAAAGGGGCATCCCTGGGTACCTTCTTGGGGGGACAAATGACCCCTATAGGGGAAAAAGGGGGACCCCGGCTCCTTTCTAAGAAGGGGGTGACCCCTATAGGAGAAGGGGGGAGTCCTTAATCGCCTATAGCGGGGGAACAGGGGCTCCTGAGGCCCTTCTGAGTTGAGGGGTGACCCCTATAGGGGAAGTGTTGGGGGGGTCCTGCCTCCTTTCTAGGTGGGGGGGTGACCCCTATAGGACAAGAGGGGTTCCTGGGTGCCGTTTGAGGGGTGAGGTGACCCCTGTAGGGTAGAAGGGGGGGTTCCCGGGTGCCATTTGAGGGGTGAGGTGACCCCTGTAGGGTAGAAGGGGGGGTTCCTGGGTGCCATTTGAGGGGTGAGGTGACCCCTGTAGGGTAGAAGGGGGGGTTCCCGGGTGCCATTTGAGGGGTGAGGTGACCCCTGTAGGGTAGAAGGGGGGGTTCCTGGGTGGCATTTGAGGGGTGAGGTGACCCCTGTAGGGTAGAAGGGGGGGTTCCTGGGTGCCGTTTGAGGGGTGAGGTGACCCCTGTAGGGTAGAAGGGGGGTTCCTGGGTGGCATTTGAGGGGTGAGGTGACCCCTGTAGGGTAGAAGGGGGGGTTCCCGGGTGCCGTTTGAGGGGTGAGGTGACCCCTGTAGGGTAGAAGGGGGGGGTTCCTGGGTGCCATTTGTGGGGTGAGGTGACCCCTGTAGGGTAGAAGGGGGGGTTCCTGGGTGCCGTTTGAGGGGTGAGGTGACCCCTGTAGGGTAGAAGGGGGGTTCCTGGGTGCCGTTTGAGGGGTGAGGTGACCCCTGTAGGGTAGAAGGGGGGGTTCCCGGGTGCCATTTGAGGGGTGAGGTGACCCCTGTAGGGTAGAAGGGGGGGTTCCTGGGTGCCATTTGAGGGGTGAGGTGACCCCTGTAGGGTAGAAGGGGGGGTTCCCGGGTGCCATTTGAGGGGTGAGGTGACCCCTGTAGGGTAGAAGGGGGAGTTCCTGGGTGGCATTTGAGGGGTGAGGTGACCCCTGTAGGGTAGAAGGGGGGGTTCCTGGGTGCCGTTTGAGGGGTGAGGTGACCCCTGTAGGGTAGAAGGGGGGTTCCTGGGTGGCATTTGAGGGGTGAGGTGACCCCTGTAGGGTAGAAGGGGGGGTTCCTGGGTGGCATTTGAGGGGTGAGGTGACCCCTGTAGGGTAGAAGGGGGGGTTCCTGGGTGCCGTTTGAGGGGTGAGGTGACCCCTGTAGGGTAGAAGGGGGGTTCCTGGGTGGCATTTGAGGGGTGAGGTGACCCCTGTAGGGTAGAAGGGGGGGGTTCCTGGGTGCCGTTTGAGGGGTGAGGTGACCCCTGTAGGGTAGAAGGGGGGGTTCCTGGGTGCCGTTTGAGGGGTGAGGTGACCCCTGTAGGGTAGAAGGGGGGGTTCCTGGGTGGTATTTGAGGGGTGAGGTGACCCCTGTAGGGTAGAAGGCGGGGTTCCTGGGTGGTATTTGAGGGGTGAGGTGACCCCTGTAGGGTAGAAGGGGGGGGTTCCTGGGTGGCATTTGAGGGGTGAGGTGACCCCTGTAGGGTAGAAGGGGGGTTCCTGGGTGGCATTTGAGGGGTGAGGTGACCCCTGTAGGGTAGAAGGGGGGGGGTTCCTGGGTGCCGTTTGAGGGGTGAGGTGACCCCTGTAGGGTAGAAGGGGGGGTTCCTGTGTGCCGTTTGAGGGGTGAGGTGACCCCTGTAGGGTAGAAGGGGGGGTTCCTGGGTGGCATTTGAGGGGTGAGGTGACCCCTGTAGGGTAGAAGGGGGGGGTTCCTGGGTGCCGTTTGAGGGGTGAGGTGACCCCTGTAGGGAAGAAGGGGGGGTTCCTGGGTGCCGTTTGAGGGGTGAGGTGACCCCTGTAGGGTAGAAGGGGAGGTTCCTGGGTGGCATTTGAGGGGTGAGGTGACCCCTGTAGGGTAGAAGGGGGGGGTTCCTGGGTGGCATTTGAGGGGTGAGGTGACCCCTGTAGGGTAGAAGGGGGGGTTCCCGGGTGCCGTTTGAGGGGTGAGGTGACCCCTGTAGGGTAGAAGGGGGGGGTTCCTGGGTGCCATTTGTGGGGTGAGGTGACCCCTGTAGGGTAGAAGGGGGGGTTCCTGGGTGCCGTTTGAGGGGTGAGGTGACCCCTGTAGGGTAGAAGGGGGGGTTCCTGGGTGCCATTTGAGGGGTGAGGTGACCCCTGTAGGGTAGAAGGGGGAGGTTCCTGGGTGGCATTTGAGGGGTGAGGTGACCCCTGTAGGGTAGAAGGGGGGGTTCCTGGGTGCCGTTTGAGGGGTGAGGTGACCCCTGTAGGGTAGAAGGGGGGTTCCTGGGTGGCATTTGAGGGGTGAGGTGACCCCTGTAGGGTAGAAGGGGGGGTTCCTGTGTGGCATTTGAGGGGTGAGGTGACCCCTGTAGGGTAGAAGGGGGGGGTTCCTGGGTGGCATTTGAGGGGTGAGGTGACCCCTGTAGGGTAGAAGGGGGGGTTCCCGGGTGCCGTTTGAGGGGTGAGGTGACCCCTGTAGGGTAGAAGGGGGGGGTTCCTGGGTGGCATTTGAGGGGTGAGGTGACCCCTGTAGGGTAGAAGGGGGGGGTTCCTGGGTGCCATTTGTGGGGTGAGGTGACCCCTGTAGGGTAGAAGGGGGGGTTCCTGGGTGCCGTTTGAGGGGTGAGGTGACCCCTGTAGGGTAGAAGGGGGGGTTCCTGGGTGCCGTTTGAGGGGTGAGGTGACCCCTGTAGGGTAGAAGGGGGAGGTTCCTGGGTGGCATTTGAGGGGTGAGGTGACCCCTGTAGGGTAGAAGGGGGGGTTCCTGGGTGCCATTTGTGGGGTGAGGTGACCCCTGTAGGGTAGAAGGGGGGGTTCCTGGGTGGCATTTGAGGGGTGAGGTGACCCCTGTAGGGTAGAAGGGGGGGTTCCTGGGTGCCGTTTGAGGGGTGAGGTGACCCCTGTAGGGTAGAAGGGGGGGTTCCTGGGTGGCAATTGAGGGGCTGGTGACCCCTGTGTCGTGTCCCCCCACCCCAGTGAACACCCACTGCCACGCTGACCACATCACGGGCTCGGGGGCTCTGTGCCGCGCCCTGGGCTGCCGCTCGGCCATCTCCCGCGCCAGCGGTGCCCGCGCCGACGTCCTGCTGAGCGACGGGGACGAGCTCCGCTTCGGGGCCTTCGTGAGAGACGGGGCGATGGGGGGGCTCGGGGGGGCTCTAGGGGGGGGGGGTATGGGGGAGCTTTAGAGGGGTTTGTGTGGCTCTAGAGTGGTCCTGTGGGGTTCTAGAGGGGTCCTGGGGGGCTCTAGACGGGTCCTGGGGGCTCTAGACGGGTCCTGGGGGCTCTAGAGTGGTCCTGAGGGGTTCTAGAAGGGTCTTGGGGGCTCTAGAGGGGTCAAGGGCGGGTTCTAGAGGGGTCCTGGGGTGCTCTAGAGGGGTCTGGGGGGCTCTAGCAGGGTCGGGGGGGGCTCTAGAGGGGTCTGGAGGCTCTAGAGGGGTTCTGGGGTGCTCTAGAGGAGTCTTGGGGGGCTATAGAGGAGTTTGGAAGGCTCTAGCGGGGTCTGGAGGGGCTCTAGAGGGGTCCGGGGGGGTCTAGAGGGGTTTGGGAGGCTCTAGCGGGGTCTGGGGGGGCTCTAGAGGGGTCCTGGGAGGCTCTAGAGGGGTCCTGGGGGGCTCTAGAAGGGTTTGCGAGGCTCTAGCAGGGTCTGGGAGGGCTCTAGAGGGGTCTGGAGGCGCTAGAGGGGTTCTGGGGTGCTCTAGAGGGGTCCTGGGGGGCTCTAGAGGGGTCTTGGGGGCTCTAGAGTGGTCTTGGGGGGGACCCTGAGATGTCCTGGGGGGGGTCCCTTGAGGGTTTTGGGGGTCCCTGAGGGTCCGTGTACCCCCAGGCGCTGCAGGTCCGCGCCAGCCCCGGGCACACCCCCGGCTGTCTGACCTTCGTCCTTGACGACGCCTCCGTGGCCTTCACCGGGGACGCTCTGCTCATCCGCGGCTGCGGCCGCACCGACTTCCAGCAGGGTGCGACTGGGGGGGCTCCGGGTGGCACTGGGAGGGACTGGGGGGGCTCCAGGTGGCACTGGGAGGGAATGGGGGGGCTCCGAATGGCACTGGGAGGGAATGGGGGGGCTCCAAATGACACTGGGAGGGACTGGGGGGGCTCCAGGTGGCACTGGGAGGGACTGGGGGGGGCTCCAGGTGGCACTGGGAGGGACTGGGGGGGCTCCAAATGGCACTGGGAGGGAATGGGGGGGCTCCAGGTGGCACTGGGAGGGACTGGAGGGGCTCCAAATGGCACTGGGTGGGACTGGGGGGGCTCCAAATGGCACTGGGAGGGACTGGGGGGGCTCCGAATGGCACTGGGAGGGAATGGGGGGGCTCCGAATGGCACTGGGAGGAACTGGGGGCGCTCCGAATGGCACTGGGAGGAACTGGGGGCACTCCACAAGGTGCTGGGAGGGACTGGGGGGGCTCCAGGTGGCACTGGGAGGGAATGGGGGGGGCTCCAAATGGCACTGGGAGGGACTGGGGGGGCTCCAAATGGCACTGGGAGGGACTGGGGGGGCTCCATGTGGCACTGAGAGGGAATGGGGGGGGGCTCCATGTGGCACTGGGAGGGACTGGGGGGGCTCCAGATGGCAATGGGAGGGACTGGGGGGGCTCCAAATGGTACTGGGAGGGACTAGGGGGGCTCCAAATGGCACTGGGAGGGACTGGGGGGGGCTCCATGTGGCACTGGGAGGGAATGGGGGGGCTCCAAATGACACTGGGAGGGACTGGGGGGGCTCCAAATGGCACTGGGAGGGACTGGGGGGGCTCCAGGTGGCACTGGGAGGGAATGGGGGGGGGCTCCATGTGGCACTGGGAGGGACTGGGGGGGCTCCAGATGGCAATGGGAGGGACTGGGGGGGCTCCAAATGGTACTGGGAGGGACTAGGGGGGCTCCAAATGGCACTGGGAGGGACTGGGAGGGCTCTGAATGGCACTAGGAGGGACTGGGGGTCTCCAGATGGCGCTGGGAGGGACTGGGGGGACTCTGAATGGCGCTGGGAGGGACTGGGGGGGCTCCACATGGCGCTGGGAGGGACTAGGAGGGCTCTGAATGGCACTAGGAGGGACTGGGGGTCTCCAGATGGCACTGGGAGGGACTGGGGGGAACTCTGAATGGCGCTGGGAGGGACTGGGGGGCTCCAAATGGCACTGGGAGGGACTGGGGGGACTCTGAATGGCGCTGGGAGGGACTGGGGGGCTCCAAATGGCGCTGGGAGGGACTGGGGGGGACTCTGAATGGCGCTGGGAGGGACTGGGGGGGCTCCAGATGGCACTGGGATGGAGTAGGGGGGCACTAAGGGGCAGTGGGAGAGACTGGGAGGGCTCTGAGGGGCACTGGGAGGGACTGGGATGGAGTCGGGGGGCTCTAAGTGCACTGGGAGGGAGCGAGGGGGCTCTAAGGGGCACTGGGAGGCACTGGGATGGATGGGGAGGGTACTGGGAGGTACTGGGCATGTTCCAAAGGGCACGGGAAGCGACTGGAATAAACTGGGAGGCACTGAGGGATGCGGGGAAAGGACCACGATGCCGGTTTCTATGGGAACCGGTTGCCAGGGATGCTAGGCCTCCTGGTTGCCGTGGTAACCAGTGGGGGGGGGGGAATGTCGGTTGCCATGGTGACCGGTTGCCATGGTAACGACCCCCCCTCCATCCCAGGCTGTCCCCGCACCCTGTACCGCTCGGTGCACGAGAAGATTTTCACCCTCCCCGACAGCTGCCTGGTCTACCCCGCGCACGACTACAGCGGTGGGGGGCTCGGGGGGCACCTGGGGGGCACTTGGAAGGCTGGGAGGGCAACTGGGGGAGACTTGGGGGGCAGTTGAGGCGCTGGGAGGGCAACTGGGGGGCAGTTGGGGGGGCTGAGGAGTTACTTGGAGGGCTGGGGGGCACCTGGGGGAGACTTGGGGGGCAGTTGGGGGGCTGGGAGGGCAACTGTGGGGCAGTTGGGGGGGCTGAGGAGTTACTTGGAGGGCTGGGGGGCACCTGGGGGAGACTTGGGGGGCAGTTGTGGGGCTGAGGAGGTACTTGGAGGGCTGGGGGGCACCTGTGGGAGACTTGGGGGGCAGTTGGGGGGCTGGAGGGGCAACTGATGGGCATGTGGGGGTCTGGGAGGGCAACTGTGGGGCAGTTGGGGGACTGGGGGGGGCAGTTGGGGGACTGGGGGGGCTGCTGGGGGGCAGTTGGGGGGCTGAGGAGGTACTTGTGGGGCTTGGGGGGGCAACTGGGGTGCACTTGGAGGGGTGGGAGGACAGTCGGGGTGCTGTGGGGCCAACACACAGGGGGAAAAACCGGGGGTTTGGAGGTCACTCGTGGGTCTGGGGGTGTCACTTGCGGCTCTGGGGGTGACGCCCCCACTCCCCCAGGGCACTCGGTGTCCACGGTGGGCGAGGAGCGACGCCACAACCCCCGCCTGACGCTGAGCCCCGAGGCCTTCGTGGCGCTGATGGAGCGGCTGGAGCTGCCGCGCCCGCGGCTCATGGGTGAGAGGCCCAAAACCCCCTTTGCACCCCAAAAACAGACCCTCTTTTTCCCCTCAAAACCCCATTTTCCCCCTCAAATCCCGCTTTTTCCCCTCAAAATCCTCCCGTTTTTCCCTTCAAAATCTTCCTTTTTCTCTCAAACCCCCAGTTTTCCCCTCAAACCCCCCTTTTTCCCCCCTCAAATCCCCCCTTTTCCCCTCAAATCCCCCCTTTTCCCCTCAAATCCCCCCTTTTCCCCTCAATCCCTCCCTTTTTCCCCTCAAATCCCCATTTTTCCCCTCAAAATCCCCTTTTCCTCAACACCCCCTTTTTCCCCCTCAAATCCCGCTTTATCCCTTTCAAATCTCCCTTTCCCCCCATAAAATCCCACTTTTTCCCTTTCAAATCCCCCTTTTTCCCCTCAACCCCTCCCTTTTCCCCCTCAAATCCCCCCTTTTTCCTCTCAAATCCGCCTTTTTCTTCTCAATACCCCCTTTTTCCCCTCAAATCCCCCCTTTTTCCCCTCAACCCCTCCCTTTTTCCCCTCAAATCCCCCTTTTCCCCTCAAAATCCCCTTTTCCCCCTCAACACCCCCTTTTTCCCCCCTCAAATCCTGCTTTTTCACTTTCAAATCCCCCTTTTCCCCTTCAAATCCCCCTTTTTTCCCCTCAAATCCCTCTTTTTCCCCCTTTTTCCCCTCAAAATCCTGTTTTTCGCCTCAAACCCCCCTTTTCCCCCTCAAATCCCGCTTTTTCCCTTTCAATCCCCCCTTTTTCCCCCTCAAACCCCCCTTTTCCCCCCTTTTTCCCCTCAAATCCCTCTTTTTCCCCCCTTTTCCCCTCAAACCCCCCTTTTCCCCCTCAAATCCTGCTTTTTCC
>JAUNZM010001193.1:0-253841 GCA_033459285.1 Clamator glandarius | reverse complement strand
GGAGAGGAGAGGAGAGGAGAACTCCTCCCCTTCCCTCCCCTCCCCTCCCCTCCCCTCCCCTCCCCTCCCCTCCCCTCCCCTCCCCTCCCCTCCCCTCTGTTTTTTTTTTTTTATCTTTTATCTCTCTTCTCCACAAAACTCTCCAATTTCTAATATCTGGCAACATGAAAAATAGTCTCGGCATCCTGGCAGATGTAAAAATGGAAGCTCTGACTTGAAGAGCTAACATACTACCTGAAGCACACAGGCATTAGTTCAACTATCAATATTTTGATATCCAATGCTTGTTCCATGGTGGGATATTTTCTGTTTTCAAGTAGTAGTGGCCTAACTTTTACATCAATCTGTGGTAAATTAAAAGGAATTCATCTATATGTTTCATCTCTATTTTGGAGTAGAAGTATTATTGCTAAAACCTCAATTACATTTTAAATTATTTCCAAGCCATATTATACCACCCATGGTCTCCAAGAATAACTGTAATGTTTTGGGACTAGGTATAGATTTGCAGGATCTGTTCAGTATCAAAGTTTTGCAGTGAAAGCATTAAGCACTTACTTTTATACTGTAATGATGCCTTAATTTGCATTCACTCTGGATGCCTGTGGATGATTTCACAAGTACATCCAAGACAGTTTTACAGTCTGATGGCTGCCCCACAGTTGGTGACTGAATTATCAAACTGCCAGCCTCAAAAACCAGGGTGATGGCATGCCAGCTGCCTTCTGGGAGCAATTTGGCTGTACCTGAGTCTTCTCAGATACAGTGCTCATATCCCAGCCCACAGCTAGACTAGGACCAGTATGGAAGACTGTATTTGAGAGTTCAGGAAGAATACCTAGATTTAAATTACAGGTACAGATGTAACCAAAGCGGGCAATGTTGTAGCCTTTCTTCCCATAAGCCAGGCTTAGAGCAGCTGGGTATAGTTAAAGAGAACTAAGAGCATTGAGCACCTCCATTACATGCTAGAAAAATCAAAACTTTGTTAGAATCTGTTGTTCTATCCTTTTGCGGATCCACAACATACTACAAGATAGACATCATCGCAGCCTAACTTTCCTTTTGTGATGGTGCTACCCTGCCTTGGGCCACTTGCTGATCCAGGATAAGTCAGGTATGCTGCAAGAAAGAATTCCCATAGTGTCCTTACCTTTTGTAAAAATGCAGTGATTTGGAATTTTAAAGCACTCCCTTAACCTATCTGAGACTCTTGTGCCTGGGAAAGGTTCCCCATTGCCTGGGAAAGGAACTGATGATCAGTGACTGACAGAGTGGTGTGCCTACTACCTGGATTGTAGCCTGAACGGGACAATACCAGAACTATACGATCTGGAAGTTCTGGACATGGAAAATGCCAGAATTACCTCATTCAAGTCATGGCCAAAATGGAAAATATACTGACCAAATTCAATTATCTGCAATGCAATAAACAGCAGTGCTAAGTGAGCTTCTTTTAGCTCTCCAAGTCTACAGTGGGATGCACTCAGAACCTCCCCCTGAAGAGGGACATTTCTCAGGGTTACATTCTAATGAAGACAAGGATAGGGGCAAGGCCAGGCTCCTCATGACTCAAAAATCACCTGATGAGAATGCCAACATATTGAAAGTGATTGTTTCACTAATTTTGAGAGGAGGGAAATTTCTGCCATAGGTATACTTCTATTTTTTGATATCCAAATATGCCTCTGTGTGTGTGTATATATATCTCTGTGTGTGATTTGATTCAACTTTGTAGTAAATATGTGAACTTTGCCACTCTTGAATCTGTAGTTAAGTCACTGTTTGATTATGACAAATCTTGTTGAGTCACTTTGAATCATGTTGAAACCAATTGATGATTAAATGTTAATAGAAATTATGTATTTTAATTTTGTGATCTACCTCAATAAATACAAAATAGCTGCCAAATCAAACTCTTGTAAAACTCCATCCACAAAACTTTTTCAGCAGGACTCCTTACTGCTGAAAAGGCAGTCAAGCTAATTGTAAACACCCAGTCTGTGTCTCAACAGGTAGCACCCCAAGCCCCAGCTTGCTTCCAAAAATATCATCTGATCTTTCTGTTAGATCATGGACTTGCAGTCTTGGGCAGAGAGTCTCATGAAGCTCAGGAAGCTGGTCACATTAGATACAAGAAAAGAAATTTTCCATCCCCTACAAAATATTTTCACTCCAGATTAGGTCTACTATATTAAGGAAAGTTACACAGTGACAACACCGCAGCCACTAACCAAACACACCTAAGACTGACATACATCACCTCGTCTTGGTACTTGGACTTTCTGATAGGTAACTGATGTTCCTTGATAGGTTATTTTCAACTCCACGCAGCACTAAAGCACTTTCACAGTTGTTCTTGCTTCCCTAAACTTACACACATTTTAATCTCCAGTTATGCATGTGTACATTTAACAACCCATCTAACACTTGTAACTGATCCACTCTCTAGCATTCCTTTTTCTCTTTTTTGCCACCCATTTCCTTTGAAGACATATTGGAGTATTAGGAGAATTCAGAAATGCATGAACGTTTTTGCAACAATGTGTGTTTTTCATTTGTCCCAGTTTTCACTGGCTTTGAAACTTAATCTTACTCTAGCTGGTAGAAGTAATGTACTTTTGTAGATCTGTCTTATGAAATACATAGTTTTCAGAGACTAATGAGTACAAAGAAAAATATATCAAAATACAAAACCACTCTGAGAATGAATCTAACACTTCTTTATGGGTTGCTAAATATATCAAATATATTGTTCTGTCTATACCAGGAAAATGACCTATAAGATGACAAAAGTAAATCTTCATCCTTTTCCCTCTTGCTGCCTTTGAAATTGTTCCTGCAATTTAAGAAGGATATAACAGCTTTAAGCGAGGCTGTTAAGATCACTTCAATGCTCCGAAAGTTCTGAGGAATGATCCCAACATTTTTTTTCAAATTTATCTCTTCCACATCAGTAGAGAAACCATTCTGATACATGATTTTTTTTTCCAAAAACCCCTCAATCTCCATAGTAAACTCTACAGAGCATCAGATCTACCCATGTTTGAAGATAAGTCATTTAACTGGCAGATAGGGAGTAGTCTGGCTCTTGACTCAGCCCTAATGCCTGTTGTGAGAAAGATATTAAAACATGGATCCTTTCAGGAATGCTACTCATCTTACCCAGGGGACACCCAGATATTTGGGGAAAGATAAATATGGATAAATTTTGGGTCTGAGAGGAGCACACTGTAGTCCCAAAGTGAGACCATGCTAGGAGCTGACATTTCTACAGTTCATTTATCTATTCTTGACATATGCAATATACAAAAGGTCTGATAAAAAAATGCACTGCTTTTAATTATAAGAAGGAACCTCTGTTATCAGAAATGCCTCCAACAGTGACAAAACTGGCTATAAGACTCACATAACTTTAAGAATTTATTCAATTTAATTTCTAAAATGAAAGTTGTAAATCAACCTAAGGCTTTCCTGAAAAATACTGTTATTCTCCAAGCTATTATGACCATTTACAGAAGAATCATTCTTTTCTGTGTCAACTGTTATGAAAGACAGTTCAAACTTCAAATAATATGATTTATATGTTGAAAGCATTAAGCTAAATCTAATAAAGCTCAAAGAAGAAGCAGGAGCCTCAAAAGGACTTCTTAATATAGATCTCTTGGAGTTGAAATGCTACCCTTGTTTTATATCAGCTGTACTGTATTCTTGTGTATGCTGGGGTTACTGATAGATGCCAGCAGAATCACCCACTACAAAAGTTTCCTCTTCACTCCACAAGAATTTAACTAATGACAGCTTACCTATATCTCATTGGGGTTTTTTTGGCAGATACCATATACAAATAAAGGGCTTTCCAGTTTCCATATTTGTTTCTTGAGTTGCCAACTTTTCTTTTTGATGATGTAATTCATAAAAAAAAGATTAATATGTTTGGTTAGTATTGCTTCTGGTTCAAGGAATTGTTTGGAGATTTACCACTATATTAATTTTATTATATATTTTGATTGTTAACATTTGAAAATCAGCAGTTCTGGTCAGGGGTAGTCTCACAAACTCATGAATATGTTGTCAAGAGTGAAGTATGTCAAGAGTGAAGTATGCTATTCAATATGGATTTGAGATTTGACATTTTGAACTAAAAGACATGAGATTTTATTTTAATTCATCCAAAAGCAAACAAATAAATTCTGACAACTGCGAAGTTCTTCTTATAGAAAATGATACTTTGTAAAAAATGTGAGCACTCCGGTAATAAAATTCCTTGGTTTTTCATCATGCATAACCCTTCCAGATAAAAGAACAGTAGATCAGCTTCAGTCTACCTACCTAAGCTTAAATCTTGCTTCATTTGACTGGGGATTATGGGTGGGAGGAATCATGGGCAAGGGACAATGCAGCCAAGATCAGTACCTAATTTCCCTTTCAAATCAATAGAGAAATGTAGGTTGTTGTGAAGAATTTTGAAGTGTCATCCAAACTGGCCCAGCTAGCTGATTATTTTTCGCTAGATTGCAAGGGGCTAATAAGACAGATGAATTTATTTCAACAAAGCTCTTGGCAGTATCATTATGTTTTGTGTAGTAACAAGTAGTAAACTTGCCTGGAAAGCAGCAGACATGAGCTCACGGCTCCCCTTACCATGGGCAGCCATATCCCTGATCCTTCATAGACCACATGTCTCTCTAACCCACAGGCCCACAAAGTCTTTTGTGCAAATACATTTTACTACAGTTTCTAATCCAAAGGCTGTTTTCAGGTTTTATCCAATGACAGTCCAATGTAAAATGCTCATATACCACAATTAAATCATTTTGGAAATGGGTTCTGCCTACAATTGATCTTCTGACTTTCTGCAGGAGAGTTAGTGATTTTTTTGTTGGGTGAACACAGTGTCAGTGCCTGTCTACTGATGTGGGGACAGAGTAGATGGCAGATTGGAACTTTCCTTCTCAGAATAATTACATCTGAATATCCTTAGGAAAGCAAAGCTGAACACTCCAGGTAAGTAGGGAGATGCCAACTAAATTTAGTGGGCTGATAGGATTTCTGAGTTTTAGTCATTAAACTGTTACTTTAGGCAAGATTTCTGAAAACTGATATGTACCCTTAGAGATTGTGATGGAGCCTAGAAAGCAGACTAGCCCAAAACAGCCCAGTCAAAAGGAAGTCAAAACAGTTAAGTTATCCATAGCTGTGTTATTGCCCATCCACTATAACATAAATATGCCATGTTAAATTAATATTCCGATTAGCGAAACAAGGTAAGAGTTAGAAGCTCCTGTTACAACTCATTTGTACATTTTCAGTGCAATTAACAAAGTGAATAGAAAAAATCTAACTCAGAAAAATGAAAACAAATCTAGATCCTATGACAAGAAGAAATGCAGCTTCAATTGTTTCCTTCCATTAGTATGCCAGGAATTGTCTCACTGTCAATGAGACATGGATTAAACGATTAGCAGGTATCTTATGGATTCTTGCTAATTATGTAATGTAAGCTATCATCTAATGTAGTTAAGAACTGTCCCTGAACGTGGGCATAGATTTTGGATCTGGATATGTCTTGATACTATTCTGTGTTCTCTTGCACACTGTAAACCTGAAACCTAACCTTGGTGACAGGGAAATAGGACTTGGCTGCTGAGCTAGGTCACAAGATTTAATGCAAGTGATAAATTCCAGGCCACATCCATGGGAGGTGACCTGTCATGTGCTACATGAACTAATGAGTGAGCAGGCTTCCCTTGTGCCTTCCCTTCAAAGAAAAATCTTATTCTCCCTAATAAGCATCCTATACAGACTATAAGCCTTGCTAGATACATGGCAGACAACCCACTATTAGTGCACTGGTACATCTTGGATAATGTCATTTTCTCCTGAAATGTTTTGTTACTTCTATTTCTTTCATTTTCTGCATTTTTCATACACAAATATAATATAACATTTTAGCCTTAAGATCTTGTGACAGTATCTCAAAAGCATAGAATAAGCAAAGAATAAATTAATTATTTACAATAAGAATCATCATCACACCCAACACATTTTTTAAAGTATTGCCTCTTCCAGGTTTAATCTCTACCATGAAAAAATGGAAAAAGAAAGAATATTTCTTAGTTGATTATAATTCAGTAATTGGAATTGAGCATACTTTTTACTTCACAATAAATATTTGATCTTTAGTTCTCTAACACTATTAGGTAGATCTTGTAGATCATGTTAACCTATGATGGTTTCTGCATACTGTCTAGTTATATATTGGAAATCTTTGCCACCTCTTGATAAAGAGCAAATGTTTGTGTGAGTTCAAAAGAGATCAGGCAAATGCATAAAAGAAAAATACAGAGGTTCTTAAACATAGAGATACCACAACTTCAGTCATGAAATCCCTAGTTTACAGATTGCTGGAACCTTGGAAAATACAGTGAGAAAGTTTTGTATCACAGTCATAATCCAGGAGTGAGCTAAAGAATAGGCAAAAGACTGTACATTAGATATTGACCTCTAGTAAGACAGCAAAAATCACAAACCAGAAAGACTGTTTGCACTATGACTATCTGTAGCCAGTCAAGATACTCACCAACTGAATTATTGTCATACCAAAATGGTTTATATTCCCTTTTTTTTTAACTATATGGGTCATTTTTAGATAAAGGAGGAGAAGTCAGCATCCAGTTAATAGTATCACTACATAAAAGCCAACAAATACTTTAAACTGATAGTTTAGTTGAAGCTAGTCATTACTTGACCAACACTTTCTCACATTCATATGTGACCAAGGTGTTCAGTGGCTACCACAAGGAAGATAAGAGAAATTCCGGGTGATTTTCTGTTGATCCATGTCACCTATTTTCTAAGAGTAATTGAGGTTTTAATTTTCTCAGAATCAACTAAAAAAAAATTAATTGAATGGTTGGATTTGATATTCCACGGCCTTATATGTTTAGTGCAGATATTTTCAAAACAGGAATGATGAAACTGGATAGAACAATACGTTTCACACACTGCAGTAATAGTCTGGAGAGAAATGAAACCAGTAATGAAAAGGTGAATGTGTTGCAATTGAAAAGGTCATCTTTAAAATATTTATGAACAAAAAACCCTCTGCAAATCCTAAATACCTTTAAAAAAGAGGTCACCAAAATTTTTTCATAGTTTTCAGCTTTCCAGCCTTCTGTACTGATTCAGCAATAAGGAGAAAACAAGAGATCCTTGATATAATTTTAAAGGTTTGCTTACCATAGATTGACCAGGAAGGGATGCTCCAAGCCTTGCATTATCTGTAGCTCTCGAAAAACATTTCGAACTTCATCTCTCTCAATGCACTTTTGTTTATTCATATATTTCATGGCATACATTTTCTTCGTGTCTCTCTTCTGTACAATGCACACCTAATTGACAGCAAAGTAAAAGATAAAGTTTGACATCTACAGAAAGGAAACTCAGTTGTGACTTTGAAAACAGAAACCTTTTATGAGATTTTAATAATCCAGATCTGGATAACACAGCTTAGGAATAACTTCCAAATCTCCACATTACAGCTATTCAATATTATTTATAATAGATATTAATGAACAAATTAACCAAAGAACACTCCACCTCTGCATAAGAAGAAACAGGGACCAAGAAAAGCAGCATAACTTTCAGATGGTAAAGCTAGGAGGAATACATTTCATTTGCTTGAACTGAGGGTATTTCACTAGTCACCAAAATTACTGTCTCCTGCCTAGGAAAATGCACAACCATTGTCATTCCCACAAGTCAATACACACATCTTGATTACTGTATCATAAACATAGCCTACATTGACAAGGCTCAATATTTCATCTAAATATAAGAAATATGCTCCCTTAATTATTGTTGAAAAGAAAAAGAATTTTCATACAGACATTCATCATAATATTTTTGAAGTCACAAGAGACCATTAGAACGATTTAGCCTCTGGCAGTAAAATGCTTTGCTTTAACTTCATTTTCTATTTTTGACAAGAGTCAAATAACTTTGTTAATGCAGGAAGAAAATCTTAGTCAAGAGAACTCCCATGTACAGTCTAGATTGTTTGTTGTCATTGTAGTTTATCTTGTGAATGAAGCTGGAGAGTGTCACCAGTACCTCATTTAAGAATCATCATTTTAAGTATGATTTCTGACAGCTCAGAAATATAAGATTGTTCTGTGTCTCATCCCCAAAGCTGGTGTAAATATCACCTTCATAACAGCCCTACCTGCACACATGAAGTGAAACTATACCTTCAGTAGACTTGCTCTGAAGGGCTTTCCCTGTTTATTGATCAGGACTTTTTAGAGTTACATTCCTAGTGTGTCTTCACAGCCAAGAAAACATTAGTTGAAAATATTGTTTGGTGTAACATTTATATTGCTGATACAACCATAGGCTCCAATCAGAATTTTTTATTGTCAGGACATATACAGACTATGTATTGGAAGCATCTGGTTTAGGTATCACAACTCTGTAATGTCTAAATTCAAGGATATTCTGGATTCACTTGGTGTGAGAACTATTATCTTGTATGTATATTTATGTACATACACACATCATGTACTCCCATAGTATACACATGTAAAATTAAAGCATACATACATAATATACACCTATACATACGCATATACATATATAGTATACACACATAAAATTAGGT
Source organism: Clamator glandarius (assembly GCA_033459285.1). Taxonomy (NCBI): domain Eukaryota; kingdom Metazoa; phylum Chordata; class Aves; order Cuculiformes; family Cuculidae; genus Clamator; species Clamator glandarius. The sequence goes on along the minus strand of JAUNZM010001193.1, from coordinate 245,179 downwards.
CTCAGAGATCAGATTACAAATGTTGCCAACCGAAAATAAATCCTTTGGGTTTGAGTTGGATTTAACTAACTTGTGTGCTCAAAATTCAGAAGAGAACCTAAGACAACTACCAATAGCTGAAACCTCTGCCTTTAACAAGGTGACATCCAGATTCTGAACCTGGTCATGAACCACCAGCACCAAGGCAAGGTGCATCATGAAGTATGACATTTATGAACTTTGGCTCAGAACCTAAGTCCAGAAGGTCATTCACTTACATGAATCTGCAGTATGATTTTTCATACGAAACTTTGTCAGACTGAGGTGTTTGCAGAAGTCTCCTGTTCCACTACAAGCAAAGCTTCTCTATTTAATGGTTGATTGGTGAGACTGCTGAGAGAATGGGGCAGCTGAGAGTTACAGGTTTGACCAGTGGGGCAAACTAGGATCATATACAGCTCCTAAATATGTATTGTAAACAGGTTTTAAAACACTTCTGTGACTCCAGAAGGCACTCAGTTATCCTACATACCAGTAAAGATAAGGGTATTCAGCACAGCTGAAACAGGTTTTATGTTGCTAGTAGAATTTTGCCCTACCACACAGCTTTAAAATAGAATGAGAGTAAACATTTTCTAGTAATGTGTACCTATGCACATCTTTTAACATGGTTTCAAAATCAAAAGGATCTTAACAAATATACTAAAGCTCTTTCCTACTAAAATCAGGAAATCCAAGCTGTATCCATATTGATGTTATTGTGAAAGACTGACATTGCTGTGACAGTGCTGAATAGTAGTGGAGATCCTCCCTGGCATTTCTAACTGCTAGCTGTTCTTTCTGTGGAGCAGGGCATCAGTAGGCTGAAATTTTCCCACTACTGCAGGATGTAAAGGAAAAGCTCTCAAGCTCTCCTCATACGTGCAGTCTTAATGGGAAATGTTTAAATTGGATTTTTTGGTGTTATTTCTGGCTTAAAGTCTTTCCAAAGGAGTCATTTTAAAATAGGGACAAACAGGTGCTCTGGCACATCAACAGACAAATTCTGAGATGACTCATTATTGTGAAAGTCTGTGCAGAATTGCCTTATTTACACATATCAGTATGGAAGCCCGTCACGCTCACATTACTAAAACATCCTCTTCCAATTTTTCTGTGAATTTCATTTACTAAAGTCCAGACAGTGCCCTGCTCAAACTCTTATCACTGCTTTAGCAAACTCTGTAGGCGATGCTTGAAACCACATACAGACATCACAAACTCAGAGGTTATCCAGCTTCATAGTCAGCAGGTGCGACAGGCACATCCTTCTCCACCTAAAGTGTAGGTCTAAATAGGTCCATTTCTAGAGGGATGTCTCTAAAGAGACTTTAAATGACTAGCTTGAATGCAGACATCTGTGTTCTACATGTTTAAAGGCAGACAATTTGAATCTCCATTAATTTTCTTTGGAGTTTTATGGTGCTTAGTTTTAAAAATCTCTTGTGAAAATATTTCCTTTCTAAAGAAGGTTTTTCTACATATCTTAGCTGTTATGACACGGTTGTATCTTTTTTATATCCAGGACAAGATAACAATTAATTGCCTTCAAAACTACGAGGTTAAAAGAAATGTGACCAGAGTGACTTGAAGCCACTTTCCTTCAGAACCAGGAGAAGAAAGTCTATAGTTTATGACAGCAGGTCTGAACTTCCATTTTTTCAGGAGTAACATGTTATGGTCCACTTCTAAGCTATCTTCTCAGATTTCCACATGCAAAAAATAGAAAACTTACAGAATTAATTTGATCTGCAGATTAATAGATGTCACAGTCATTGAGATTGCTATGGGTGACAGAGTGCTCCATGGGCAATTGCCGAGCAAGATATGGAAAATGAGAGACTTATGCTGAATAAAACTGGGGCAAAATTTGCTACAGAAAGCTGCATAATTTTGTGTTGGCTAAGCAGCCAAGGGTAGTTTCAGAGAAACACTTTGCAGAGCAAAAGATGGGGATGGATGGATGAACAGTTTGACTTGGTGCAAAACACAGATTTCTCTTATTTTGCAGTAATTTCAAAACAGAATGATAATAAACATTTTCTAGTAACATGTGCCTATACACATTTTTTAATATGGTTTCAAAACCAATAGGATCTTGATGAATATATTAAAGCTACTTCCTACTAAAAATGAGGAAATGCAAGCTGCACCTACATTGACGTTATTGTGAAAAACAGCTGGCACTGCTGTAACAGTGCTAAACAGTAGTGGAAAACCTCTCTGGCACTTCTACCCGCTGGCTTCAAAACAATTATAGCTGCCATGTGTTTGGTCAAGAGAGAACAGCAGGGAGACAGAGCACTTGGTCTCAATAAAGTCATTTTGGTGTGAGTTCAGTACATAAGTATTTAGACTTTTCAGACCTCATGATATTGTTTCATGACAGGCAATAGAAATGGAGAGAAGAAAAACTGCAGTCAGAGAAAGCTCCTCTGTGTAAGGTCCCTGATAATGGAGAGCTGGCAGCTGAAGTACACACCTCAACCTTCCTCCTGAATCATAATCTTAGGCATTGAGTATGTCAGGTCATTAGATCAGATGGGGCATCTATGGCTGCTATGAGTAACCCAAGCCCGGACAAGGGGCTGTGGCACTGCATGGGCAGAAAACTCTCACCTAGATGCAGGAGACTACAAGAAATCAGCTGTATGATTCACACCCTGGGGGAATTGACAAATCTGCTATGAAGCATGTGCCTGAAATACTGCTACCTCGTGTGTTCTTACCCATACACTCTGAAAAATTAATACTTATAGTTTCAGTCTACAAGCGGAGTTGGAATGATTTACACAAAGAGGCTGGAGAATGGATGTCCTAAGTTTGGCTTTACACTGTCAGGGCATTTCCTTGAAATAGAGGGATACATTCCCAGATTCTCCTGAGCAAACCATGACAGCTGGAGCAGGGACAAAGCATCTGCTTTCATATTAACTCAAGCAAAAAAAATAGGTGTTTATACTGTCAAACCATATTAATATTCTGCAGTTATGTGTTATATTGCTTTTAGGATAGCAGTATATTTTTTTCTGAAATACTTTGCATATTATTCAGTAAAGTACCTGCGATCAGTACAGACACAATTCTAGGCTCCCATCTGTTTTACACCAGCATAATTTCAATTACTTCAGCAGAGGAAATCACTGTTTTATCCAGACAAAGTAATCAGAATTAAGTCCTGTGTCTCAGCTTCTCAGAAAAAAAATAGGAGTAAGAGTTTGTACATTGAAATAATAATTTGAATTTAATTTAAGAAGGTCAGATTGTTCAATACATCTGCTCCTATGAAGACAGAACTTGAAGAAAATTGTTATTGTAATATTCCTGAAAACTAGTTGTTGCACCTGAATACAAATTATTTTGCAGCAGTAAACCTGCAATTATATGCTACTGTTGTAGTAAAGAACAAAGACAATTCTTGTATTTCAATCCTAGTTAGTTTGGTACCAACTGGATGATCTTCAAATATCTAATTTTTTGCAATATTTTGTTTGATAAGAACGATGGCTCTACATATAATGAAAATGGAAAAAACCAGACCAATTAAACATGAGAACTTTTAAGGTATCACATAACATAAAGAAACAGGTACTTAGACTTAGATTTTTTGTTTGAATATTTTAAATAGTCTGCTTCTGAATTAACTTAGAAAGCAAATATTTACTATATGAATAAAAAATGTTTGGGCAAAATTTCTGACCTGGTTCACTTCAGAAGTATTTGGAAATACTAATAGGTGGAGCATGCCAAGCATAACAGGCCTAAAGGTCTTCCAGAAAAAGAAAAAATCTTAAATGTTTCCTATTACTTATGAGGACTCTAAAGCAGAAGGAAAGAGCTATCTCCACCTGCCTAGCAAAGCAAGGTCACTGTAGCCAGCTAGGTTGCTTTTAGAGGAGTGCCACATACATGCTTGAGTACCAGTCAGCCTTGCAGCAGCAGCTCACGGGTCTGTACCAGTGTCTGTGCTGATGGATGCACCCAGGAGGGGAGACAAGGATTCAGCAAGTGGTCACAGACCAGTCTGCCACACCTTGCATGTCACTTAGTTCGAACAAAAGAACTGCTGACTTCCACCTGTGGCTGCAGTAGTCCTAAGCAGGCTCAGAGCTCAGTTTCTTCATCTTTCCCTTACCAGGGTGCAAGCTGAGTTCCAAAAGGACACGTTTCCAAGCAGAGAGAAGCAGGTCTGGTTGTTTCTGGAAACAAGAGCATGCTCCTTGTTTCTTTTCTCTCGGCGCTCATTTCCTACACTCCTCACAACTGCAGTGATGTATATTCACCTTTTCTGGGGAAGATGCTACAGTGCATACAAGACTGCACCTGCACTTAACATGTCCTTAAGAGACAGCGTATGCCAAGGCAGCAGCTTAAAACAGGTGGCCACTTCTCAGAAAAGACAAGCTCTTGAGGTACAAAACATTTCATAGTTCATTAAACTATGATTTCATTAAATCATAGAATCACCAGGTTGGAAAAGACCCACCGGATCATCAAGTCCAACCATTCCTACCAAACATTAACCATGCCCCTCAGCACCTCATCCATCCGTGCCTTATACACCTCCAGGGAAGGTGAATCAACCACCTCCCTGGGCAGCCTGTTCCAGTGCCCAATGGCCCTCTCCATGAAAAATTTTTTCCTAATGTTCAGCCTGAACCTCCCCTGGTGGAGCTTGAGGCCATTCCTTCTCGTCCTGTCCCCTGTCACTTGGGAGAAGAGGCCAGCTCCCTCCTCTCTACAACCTCCTTTCAGGTAGTTATAGAGAGCAATGAGGTCTCTCCTCAGCCTCATCTTCTCCAGGCTAAACAACCCCAGCTCTCTCAGCCGTTCCTCATAAGGCCTGTTCTCCAGCACCCTCACCAGCTTCATCGCTCAAATCATTTGATACCAAATGGCCTGGGAATTCCCGTAACAGCAGATATTTCCACTGTGAATTGAAAATGCCAAAGGAAAAGTCAGGAAGCTGTTTCCTCAAGTCATCTGGGAGGGACAGAATGTTGCTGCTGAAGCAGTTGGCCCTGATGGAAGAGGTAAAGTGCTGATGATCACCTTCAGCTCTACAAACAAGAGCAAGCTGAGCTGCAGCTCTGCCATATCAGATACTGCCTGCAGCAATATCCTGCAGAGGCCTAAGGTTGCTGTAGCAACCACGGTAATTTAAAAAATAGAGAAAGAGAGAGCATGATTGTAAGAACAACAATAAAATAATAAAAAAAAAAAGTAGAACATGTCTTAAAACTTCCTACCACTTTCAGAAAACCAAAAAGGCCACAGAGTAGCCATAAAGGAAAAAGGCAGTTTAAGGAAGGCATGATACTGAACGGTGTTACAGGCTCCAAGATGCTACAGCGCAGTAGACATTAAACAGTAAACAGCGAGTCAATAGAGATTAGAGGTCTTGCATCATTTGTTGACGTTTTCTGCTGCCAGGTACTTCCAGAGGACAGTAAAAAGAAAAGTTGCCAGCAACAAGGCTTCTAAATGAACAATAAAGGCAAGGCTGACTCACAGAGAAAGACACTTGAAATGGTGACCGATTTACCATGTTATGCTTTTGGCTGTAGTATAATAGGTCATTTTTTAATGGGTTTCTTTCTTTCCTTGTCTGTGGAAGGAAAAACAAGATGTTTGGTCAGAAGCTTGCATTCACTTGGGAAAAAAAAGCCTATTATGCCAAGGACTCTTCTGTTGCATTTGACAGCTGCAAAATAAGGATTTAAGTTTAGGGGAAACTTATGCAGGAGTCCTTTCTTGCATTGAACATGTTCTCTCAGGGCTCTGAAACTCTGTTCTCACCCATACATACCCCCAAAGGAGGTTTGCGAGAACACTGCAGCCATACAAACCTGTGACAAAATTTGACGCTTATAGAAATGTCACAGAAACATTCATGGGTTTCCTGGATGCCATGGAGAAGAGTGGATAAATCATCAGCCAAAAGGCCTTCAAAAAGCACATAGGCTTGGTTTATTTTCCTGCTTCTTGTGGAAGGGGGAAGGGCCTTTTGAAAGGGCAGAGACAGTAGAGGTGTGAATGAGGAAGCCTGGAAGAAAGAGGAGTCCAGGTGAGCTTTTTGATGGCCAGCGTGATTTGCATATATCTTTAACTGCTTATCCTGTACCGGACTTGCACTCCTGAACCTCTGTTTAGTTTGGCATGATATTTGATCAGTGTATTGTGATAATAAGCAATCATATATCTTCAGCTGCCCTGATTTTTGAGGCATTCTTAAATTCCATTTTGCACTAGTAGCATATTCTCCTATTGATCTCAAAGAAGGTTTCTCTTAGGAACTACTGAACAAAATAAGGACCGTGCCATGAAGGACCATCCTGTGAGAAGTATTCCAGGACTCTGTAAAATGAAAGTAATTTTTCTTAATGGGATGCCAAGAGCCAGCAAAATCCTCTGTGTGTGCTTAATGCGTAGCTACAGGAGTATCTCACTGGCAATCAAGGAATATATTCAAGAATCAAGGCATATACTCAAGCTGGCATATACTCAAGAATCATTTAAATCAAGATCTAGATAGCTATTCCTTGATAAGCTATTGAGTTTATATTTCACCTTCATATGTATTTCTGCAAGTAATGGTTTCTAATATTTTTATAATATGATTTTCTCTGACTACTTAGTCTTGTATTTACCCATATTAAAATTTAAAACCTAGTTAGAGTCTTTATTACAGGAAAGAAAGGTCATCTACTTATGTGTAAATAAACCATTAATCTTCTCAGTTTCAGCAAAAGCCTGTTGAATTGAACAAACATTTACTCAATGATCATAATTATAGTGTATGTCAGTTTATACAGTCCCAAGTGTATTGATTCTATGTAAAGTGCCTTTAAAATACTGCAATTATTTTAAAGACATGAATAAGTACAGAGATTTAAACAAGATCATTCTAGTGGAATGTCTCAAAACATAGACTATTTCTTTTTTTCTGTTTATTTCTGTTTGGGGGACTAATTTTTAAACTCTATTAAACCCCATTGAGGTGACTTAATTATTATAATAATTTTTACTCAATTAATTTTAGAGAATGGATTGCAATAGAAATATTTTAATGAATAATCAGTCAGTTCATACTATTGATCAGATACTTTAAGAAGCAAAAGGCTACAAAACCTATGTTTCTTTATCTTAGTCTAATCAGGTCACATCAGAAATACACAATGGAATTCTCTATTATACTTTTAACTGCTAAAAATAAATTCTTACCTTTCCAAAACTCCCTTTCCCAATTGCCCGCAATATTTGAAAGTGGTCAAAGTTAACTGCAAAATAAATGAGAGAAGAAAAGGAGAATAGTTTGTAAAGTGCTAAGTCAGATTCAGAAAAGACGAGAAAAGTAATAACAATGTTTCATACTAATGTCATTTGACCCTGTGGTATTTACTTTTTTTCTTACAAAACCAAACATATGTAATAACTAGCAAAAAGAAGGTTTACTTTAATATATGCTCCATTAATTTTATTCATCAACTTATCTTGACCCAATGCCTCTAGCACCCAGTATCTCCAAAAAGAAACATACATCTATCCTAACCAAATAACAGGACAGTAATTCAGTGTTACACAGCCATTAGCAAAAACCAGTCAGCATTTTCCAGAAAGATTAAGATCCATTAAAAAGGTACTGAATAATTCACGAAAGCAACGCAGTCTGCTTATAGATATCTAGTAATAAGTATAGTACTGTTACAGTAATCATTCTGCAAGATAATTCCCATATTCTGTTACAGTGATGGAAGATTGTTCCATGATGAACTAGCAGGATCAGCCCCTCCAAACTTTAGCCCCTTAAGATAATACGTAATTTTAATATTGTAGAACTATTTCACACATATAGCATGAGTTTGTTTGGGGAGATTTCATTTCAGCTTGTCAGTAGCATGGATTTACTTTTGCTTCATGAAAATCCTACAGTGCAGTCTGCCCCAGACACTGAAGTGGTTCGCTGTGAAGGTGAGTGAGAGATTTAATTTCCTAGAAATGTCATTTCTGTTGGTGTTGCATGAGACTGAACACAGCACAACCTTCAAATCTCTGGTTCATTGGTAGGTCTGGTAATTAAAAAAAAAATCCAACAGCATTCTGAACAAATTAGATATGAAGCCACTGAAACACAAACATGACCATGTGTGATACGTTTTTTACAGTCACTTGTCAGAAAATAATCACACTTACTACTAAACCCAGTGAACCACAGTTGACAAAGTTCAGTGAAACTTAAAAGAATTTTTTAAAATTAAAACTTTCTTATGTTCCTGTCTGTGGTCATGAACCTCCATCTATGGACCCATTGCTGGCCTAACACGAATCAGCAAAATTATGGAGTCAGACTATCATTGGAAAAAAGTGGTAACATGAGCAAACACAACAGAAAAGTGACTCACACCATGATGAAGAAGAAAATCCTATAAAAGTAATAATGCATTAAATATCTGTCAAAAAAAGTTGTAGCAGCTCAAGCTAAACACTTAATAGGAAGTTGCAAGTTTGATATCTATCAAGCCATTGAAAAGGGTAAAATATTATTTTCCCTGCTGCAGCAAAATCTCATTAACTCTATTAACACCACTTATAACATATTTAAGTATTTGTTTATTTATGCTTGCTGACATTGTCTTCAAGGAAACATGGTTGCTCCTTCGATTAGTGCAGCTATAGCAACCACTTTCCTGGTAATTTCTAGAGACCGAATCAAATCCAGAGCTGACAAGAGCTGAAAGCAGCAGGCTCTAGTCTTTAGCAAACAAAGATGGCAATTACAAATCTAGTAGTCTTAGGATTTGGGTACTAAAACAAAAATGCACTACCTTGCAAAGGATTTATAAGCTGCTTGAAAGTTGGAAAACAAATTTTTTGCTGAATCACATAAGAGTTAGGGTTACCTAGATGTCTGAGAAGAAAGATTGACTGTCAGCATCCCGCAGCTGCAGTTTCTGCTCAGAGATTTTATCACTGGGGCACTGTCTTGTATCTTCTACTGGTCAATATTGGCCTGGTGGACAAGATGATGAGTTTACCAACACCACCTGCCACACAGATTTATATTAACTTAGATCTTTTTCCCACAAGTCATCCCTTCTAAGTGCATGCCCCTGACCAGAGGATTTCAGAGCTTAGTGCCTAGAATCTGTAAGATCATCCCTATGTTTAAGTAGGAATTCAACACAGCATTGGAAAGTTTAAAACTTGTGTTAATCTCATTCATTCCTTTGAGAAAGATAATTAAGCAATTTTTCCCTTCAGCATGCTGATTCATCTGCTTTCAAACTGATGTTTCCCGTTTATTTTAACATTTTTTTAAGAAATACGTTCTTTACAGAAAGCTTGGTTTGAGTTTGTTCTTTACTTTGCAGTTATTTAGGTGAGGTCAGTTCCCAAAAACAACTGCCAAACTGTTGAAACAGTCTGTAATTATCTACATTTCAGTCAAGACACACTTCAGTAAGATCGGACTATGTTATTGTCCTGAAGCCTGTCTGGTTGTGAAATACATCACTTTGATGAATTATTTTGTTTTTGTAGAGCTAAGATTAATCTTTTATTTTTAGCTATGAGGACCTTTTTTATGTAGAATTTCATTTCTATTTTTCTGTACTTCCTTTTGAAATGCTGTTTACTGCTCTGAATGACTGGGACAACATTTTTAATTTGAACTTATCGTTGATTATAAAATTAGGCATTAGACTGTGGAATTTAAGGTGGATTATTAGTAACTCAAAAAAGTGTTTGAAAAACTCAGCCACAATTGATCTAATTTTATCAGTTTATCTGCTTAACAAATAGAAACTGGGGTGTTACACTTTAAGATCTTGATTTAAAAATAAAGAGTACTTTCTCTCTATAGTTCACCATCCTGTAAGTCTTTTCTTAAATCAAGGTTCAATGATTGCAAAATATTTTGTGCAGGAAAAAAGAAAGATTTTAAATGACCGTGGAAGTGTATGAACACAACTGAGACTTCAACTGGAATAAGCATCACAACAGCATCACAGCCCTGACAAACAGTGATCAAGGTAAATTCATTGCCTCTTTATTGCTACAACAGTCATTCTCCCCAGGTGTTTTTCTCAGGTATTTTTAAACTCATGTTCTCAAAAATTTGGCTTATTTTGCTTATCACACTTCTTGTAGGTTCTGTATGTGCTTTTTGTCCCTTTGGGTGAAAATTCAACACCATTTATTCTGAGAAAAATTACAGCTCACCTCCGGCATTTCCAATGTGCAAAATATTATTAAGATCAGACACTGCCATTTCCTCTGTGCAACGAGGATATCACAAGTTTTGTATTCTTGTCCTCTACAACATGACATATCTAAATCTTGTGGAGCCTGGTGTTGTAGCAAATTACATTTTTCTAGGGCAAAGCCCCACTGAGATAACAGTGTGGCTGGCAGAGGGGCACTTTCTTCAGTAACAGTAATATGACTGTTACTCTTTTGAAAATAGCTTTCTTGGTATCCATTATAGCTTTCTTTATTATCCTTTATTGGTTAGGCATTGGAATGGTCTGCCAAGGGAGGTGGTTGAGTCACCGTCCCTAGAGGTTTTTAAGGTTAGGGTAGATGAGGTGCTTAGGAGCATGATTTAGGGATTGGTGGGAATGGTTGGACTCGACGATCCAGTGGGTCTCTTCCAACCTGGTTATTCTGTGATTCTGTGATTCTGATTCAAGAGGAAGAAAATAAATTTCCAACTTTTTGAGCACTTCCTTCATTTTACTATCATACCATGCTTTGGAGATCTTTGTCATCATCTTTGAATTTGAGTCTTAGGGTACTGATATTTTTCAGAAATTAAAAGTAGTTTATATCATCTTTAGATAATTTTTCATACAGGCAAATTCACAGAATGAGACTGTGAGCATTAACAACAGTATGAGGGAATTTGCTTTCAGTTTCACTGATTTTCATCAAGCTGGAAAAATAAAAAAGTACTGTAATCTCCCACCTTCATCCCTAAAAATGTCCATTAATTCAAAATCAAGAAGGATTATGGAATAAAACAGATATTTGACTAAGGGAAAAAATATGTCAGCACTTATGGAGCCTGTTCCATGACATGGTATTAGAGGACTGATGGCTGTTAATTTAGTAATGAGCTATATATGCATATAGATTATTTTGTTTCTTTCAGTTTCGTCACATTCAAATAAAACTTAAATAAATTCAATTGTATAACTTCAAGTCTCTATTAATAACTTTAAATGCAAGTATAACTTGCTTCAATTATTTTCATGGTTTTGAAGTAGCCCCATGTGGTATTTTCCAGTAGTTTGCTCTTGAAGTAATAATAGCTTGGATGATGGCAATGAGATTCACAAGCTAATGAAAGGTTGCACCTTGCTTGCCTGGAAAAGTAAAAAAATGTGGGTTTAGCCATTACAGGTACTTGAACAAATACACCAGTATGCTCAAAATCATCAGGAATATCTAGAAGGACAGCACAGTGTCTCATGACCAGCTTGGACACAGAAGTCCTTCTTCTGCCACATCCTTCACTTGTCACCTTAGGCAAACACTTCAATATCTTCTGCTTCTGTCTGTAGGAAGATGAATCATTATACGTCTAAGCAGCTGTAAAATTAGGTATAGGAGGCACTTTAGTGCTCAGATACACAAATAATTAGGAGAGTACCAACAGACAATTCAAATAATAGTGCTTTATAAAAGCACTATAGATTGAAAGCAACATTCGAAGTGTGAAAAGTGTACACTGCTGTGGAAGTGGATGTTCAGAAATCAGTAGATGATTGACACTAATCCTATACTTCAAGTTGCCACAGAGCTAAGAGCAGAACCCAGCTCCCACTTCAGAGCACACTGTTTCTCAGGCACATCTTTCCAAGAGCTTGAGCGCTGATAGAGCAAATATTTTCTATAAAACTTTCTAGTGAAAGATAATAGAAATATTTCTTGCTTCACTGCTCCTCAGGGACAAAATATACTTTGGAGAAAGTATGCACATCACTGACTTTTGGGTTTTCAAAACCAGAGTACAAAAACCTGGGTAGTTTTAGTGGAAATGTGTATTATTTTCCTTTGCAAAAATGAACTAGTATTAGGTACATAATGATATATGTGAAAACAATGAAATCTTCTTTATGTATCCACCCCTGCTGCATTCTTCATGAGTCGTACAAGGATTTGAACCAAAAAAAACCCCAACTATACATCAATGCAGTTCTTTACATGTTTGAATTATGACATCACACAAGAACACAAGATTTCTGCTCTCTCATTTGTAGTTTTGCTAATCTGAAATATTCTCATGTTATCATTTGTTCAACTCATCTACCTCAAAAGGCAATATGTATATCGCGTGGATTCCATGTAGATCTGACATCTATTGTTCTTACTGTAGCTGAAGAATATTTATAACATGCGTATGTGATTAGCCCAAATACATTCAATAACCATTATCTGAAGGAACTTTTTACCTCTAAGAGAAAATATCCAATCCAATGTGGTAAAAGCAAGGGTATATGCATGCTTTGCACCACAGAAAAGAAATTAGGAGCCTTTTGAATAAAAAAAATTAGAAGAACTTGATAAACATTCAGTGCTAAAATCAGACATCCTCCTTCTCTAGCCGTTTCCCACTGATTAATTTAGATTGTCTGGCAGTAGCCAAAACTAGAACGTGACTACTAAGGTATTAGGAGGTGTACATTAAAACCATATTTGTAACTCGATGAACATTTCAAGAAGTCAAGCTTTTTTCGCACTGATCTTAAAAGAAAACAGAAACAGAAACAAGGAAATGTGATGTGGCCATCAGCCAAGAAAACAGAGTTTTATTTACATCTGAGTGCTGCCTTAGATATTGTGTGCTTGTTTCAGGGTGTTTTGATGCTTCTTGTTTCTGTGTAAATTCAAAAAACAGAATAATAACTCAACCAGATTTTCCTTCTGGATTTGGCCTGTGTGGTTTAGCCTGGGACTCCTTGGACAGCACTGCTGTCAGGATTTCAAACTAGTTCTGCTGTCTCCTTTATATGTCTCTCTGTTTGTCAGATTCTACAACCTGTTACAGAGAAAGTCACAAGGCTGTGCTGACAGAATCTCAGTAGGTCTCAGCAGCCATCAAAACTTGTTGACATTGCTTCTGCACTTCCACAAGAAAACACATTAAATGAATAGCCAAGTAGATACAGCCATACGTATTCAGTACTCATTATGAAGTCACCAGCCCCAAACAATATGAACAAGACAAACATGAATAGTGCTTAAGAAATTAAGGGACATGAAATTGTCTTAAGGAATAGTATTCCATCATGCTCTATTCATGGGATGCGCACTAGTGCAGAAAGATACTGTTCAAATTAAGTATTTAATCAATTTTTGTTGACAGAATGATAAAGTCAAAAATATCTTTGAGGTAAGCAAAGAATACAAAATTTGTATAGCTTCATTAGGTTTCTGAGCAGAATGGGACATTCCTATACGGTACTTGATTGGGGAACCTACTAATTGGAAAGAGGTACATATCTGATGGACAGGCATATAATAGTTTCAGAAATGGGTTTATCTTAATAATGATGGGATATGATGTTTTCTATCATTGTATTTAGGGGCCTTGCATTTAAATTTTATTATAACGTCTCAATTCTTCAGGCTTAATCACATTTTCATCTCAATATAATCTGTTCCTAATTATTACATTAATAATTTTTTATAACTATCCAAAGTTTATTTGCAATTAAAAGTTAAGATATTTGATGTGAGACAAATGTAATTTAAAATTCTGTTAATTTTGCTTTGAACTTTAAAATACATTTCAGTCTGATCATGTTTGTAAACTGAATGTGTGGAAAATGTAACCAGTCTCTTTGGAAGTCCTGAGACTTAAAAAGCAAAAAGATTTGGCTCTTAGTGGAGCAAAATAATTACAACTATTGATTTGAAAAATTAATTTTCCTATTTTATCAGTTGAAGTAAAGGATTTCAATTTGAGTTGGTAATGATTTTTCCATTTTAAAATATCACAAGCAGATTAAAAAAGTAATCAGCTTCCACCTTACTGCAACTCTAGAATTAGTTCAAAATAATGTCTGTCTTACAAAAGGAAGTACATACTTCAATTTCTTCAATTAAAATTAGACATTTATGTGTTATTGAGACTTTCATTTCAGATTTCTTGATTTATCCAAAGTGGCTTCTTTCAGGGTAATTCAGTACTACACTCCTTCCTTGTGATAACGATATCTGATCATCAGTGAGTTGTTAGCGTTATGTAGATATATCCATAATACTTGCATGATGCATATTTTTTTCACTCAAAGTTGTTGGTGTGTTAGATTACAGAAGATGTAATCAAGTACATGATCTGGATCTACAGAAGGAAATAGAATTATCAGATTCCAGCACCTCTGAAGAAGCGACATATCACAGAAATGTAGTCTACCTTTGAACTGACCCAAAACGAAATCAGTTTGAAAAGGTCAACTTGAATTCATCTGAACTTTCAAAATCAGCTTTGTTTCCCCAGTATAAAACTTGATTCTGTAAAGGAGAATAATGGCCATTTGATTTTGCAACAAGTTTAATCACCTATTAAAAAGTTACACAAAGAAAGTAAATTCCAAAAATCAACTAAATTTTACTAAAATTAAAACTTTTCTGCAAAAAGACCCCAAAATATTGACAGAGTTTCTTTTTATCTCCCACCTGTATCACGTTTCAGACATGATGAAGAGGAGGCAATCTCTTTAGTTCTAGACTTCTAGAGACGGGGAGAAAACCTCAGAAAACATGATGTTGAAAAACTATCATTTTATATCTCTCATTTCTGTATTATAACAATAACTAACTGATACCATAGATAAAAGAGTGGGCTAAATAACATCTGCCATGATGCATTACAGGAGTTCTTGTCTCCTTATGTTAATCCTCCCACACAGTAGTACTTCACATGCAATTTAGTGACGTGTCAAATTCACAGAATATTTCGATGACACATGATTTGCTCATCAAAAGCAGTACCAACATCATGGTGCTCTACATTGCATTCAGTGAAATCCACCTCATGTTGTATTGCTAAAAGTGTGGGTTTTACCTAAAAGGATGGGGAACTTTCTGAATACATTAATTAAAATAAATACTGGAAAGAACTACAACAGTATACTACTTTCCAAAACGCTATAAAAATCGGACTAGAATAATTCGGTTAATCAGATTATTATTTACACCATTGGAGAAAAAAAAATACCAAAGAAAATTAACATTTCAAAACAACCAAGCTGTAAAGAAAAGGATTCTAGAACTGATTCTCTAAATCTCCATTCCCTTTTAATTCTGTAGAAAAGAATCACTTTTCTAACAGTGTTCTGTAAAGTCTGCAAATGAAATGAAGATGCAGTTTTGCATTCACAGGAAGACTGTGACTACTTGGTAAACAACAATCTCTTTGAACCTAAGATTCAAATGAAAATTTTATCTTCGGAGCTGTTGACACCTCTAATAAGGCAAAATAAAATCATACTTCCATTAAATAAATCATGTCTGTAAAATATCACAGAATCACAGAACAACTGGGTTGGAAGAGACCCACTGGATCATCGAGTCCAACCATTCCTATCAAACACTAAACCATGCTCCTTAGCAACTCGTCCACCCATCCCTTAAACACCTCCAGGGAAGGTGACTCAACCACCTCCCTGGGCAGCCTGTTCCAGTGCCCAATGACTCTTTCTGTGAAAAATTTTTTCCTAATGTCCAGCCTAAATCTCCCCTGGTGGAGCTTGAGGCCATTCCCTCTCGTCCTGTCCCCCGTCCCTTGGGAGAAGAGGCCAGCTCCCTCCTCTCCACAACCTCCCTTTAGGTAGTTATAGAGAGCAATGAGGTCTCTTCTCCAGGCTAAACAACCCCAGCTCTCTCAGCCGCTCCTCATAAGGCCTCTTCTCCAGCCCCTTCACCAGCTTCGTTGCTCTTCTGTGAACTCGCTCCAGAGCCTCAACATCCTTCTTGTGGTGAGGGGCCCAGAACTGAACACAGGATTCGAGGAGAGGTCTCGCGAGTGCTGAGTACAGAGGGAAAATAACCTCCCTGGACCTGCTGGCCACACCATTTCTGATACAAGCCAGGATGCCACTGGCCTTCTTGGCCACCTGGGCACACTGCTGGCTCATATTCAGTCGGCTGTCAACCAACACCCCCAGGTCCCCCCTACCCTCCCCCTGGTGGCCCCCTGGCCACTGCCTGAAACCTGTAAATTAAAGTTTGCTTCTTCAGCAAGCAGAACAAGCTGCAAATTATTCCAGTTTTTCTTTGAGAGAAGTTTAAGCTGAAACTACTGAGTGCTATCCTGCAATCTCTAAACCTCTTTTGAGAAATCTGAGATCCACCATCAAAACAAAACTAAGAAAAATCAGCTTGATGCTTTGAGGGGTGTCATCTTCTGTGAGTGACTGGGAGGAATTTATATGTAGCAGAGGCTTGTTAACAAGACATTGAAGTCAGCACAAGAAGTACTACAGCTGTAAATTGCAGTAGAATTTTGGCCGAATAACAGTCATTCATTTTTGCCAGAAGTACACTGAAAGGTTGCCCTGTAGTAGCCTTAGTAAGGGCTTCAGCAGAAGATCTAGGGACTGCAGGGGTTGTTATGATTGTTATCCTGGCAAAACCAAAAAATTTATTGTTCTGTGGAAGGTGTGAGAATGTTTGGCTGCTGCTTTGCTCCACAAGAATTTTATTCCTGATTTGATGAAATTAGCTATTCATTTCTGAAGGATTGCACATGAATAGGTGTTTACTCACATGGGTTAAATGTACTGACCAGAAGAGCTCTTGTGACTGCATATCTCTCCCACAGTCCTTCATTATATTAAAAACTAAAGTCAATTCTCTCTGCTTTATGCCTCTTTAAAACTAGTCCAAAATTTAACCATAATAATTCATAGTTGGAGAGCTTAGTGTGCTGTCCCTGTGGTCTTCAGACAGGTTGCACAGTCTGAGGTGGCTGGAAAAGAGAGTAATTCAAAAGCAAGTTTTTGCCTCAGTTGTCTTACTTGAGCAAATGTAGGAAGAGGTGAAAGGGAAGAAAACATTCTCCTAAGTACATAATGTCAGTCTGAAGGATACAAAGCAATATGAATGTTCTGATCTTTTGACTCAGAATTTTACTTAAATTCTAATGTAAACAAACAGAAAATTTTCTAGATTGAAGGTCTTTCTCATCTTTCTGCTTTGTGCCTACTTTCCATTTTACTTCTTTTCCATTGGAGAATAAAGTGAAAGAATTACAAAATCAAAAGGTGTTCACTGATCTCAACTGAAATGAAAAACATCTCAATATTGATTCATGGCGGGTTTTGTTTTGCTGTTATTGTTGTTTATCTGTATCCTTGCAGAGTTTGTGTTCATTTCTGATTGAGCTTTTTCCTGAAATTGGAATGTTTTGAGAAATACTGTTTTTCATTTTGCTTTTAGCTTTTCACAGGAAAGATTTTTATTTTCAGACAGCCTAATAATGACAGGAAGTAGAAAATGCCTGTATTTCCCAACAACAGGAGCATAAGTTATATGCTTTAGAGCTTACATGCCCAACAAACCTCTCTCTAGGACCACGTCATTAAAACTGTGATTTAGCTGTTCTTTATGATCATTGTGATGTGTTGTAACAGCAAGAGCACACAGTCATTGGCAGTGCAGTATAAAACTGGAAAGAATGACTACCTGTTTAGAGTCACCACTAATGATGTGAGCTGTAAAAACTGGAAAAGAGTATGGTATGTTTTACTCATCTTTCTTTGGGATAATGCAAGGTCTTCAGAAATCTTGATGATAACTAATGTTAACTAAGGTGGCACTCCCGAAGATTTAAAATGACAGCAGCTGAAACAGCTTAAAAGGGGAAAAGAGACCAAATACAATAGTGGCGAGCATGAAAGGCAGCTAATGCTGCAAAAGGCAATTCAATTTATAATAATTCCTGCCCCAGGATACCATCTAAACCAAAGGGCATGAATAAATTCAGAAAAGGGTAGAACTACAGCATAGTGCAGACTCTAAGTGGAGAAGAGACTCAGACTGTGACTAAGAAGAGAGAACTGTGCAGAGAAATCACAGATGAGACATTCTTCTAATGCTACTTCGGCACCCATGGAGTTGGATAGTCACTGATCTCATCAGTCTGAAAATAGTAATGTGGTACCTTAAACTGAGAGCAAGAACTTGAATGCTGACAATGGCCCACTTGTGTGGGCCTTCAGCAGCAGCATTTTAAAGCAGCCTTTCTCAACATCTCATTAATCTTCTGTTATAGTAACTTGTAATCATCCACACTAGAAGTTAAAAGATAACTGGACTTCACATACTGGGACTTTCACTTTTAGATTTAGTATAAAAGTGAAAGGAATTTGCACCATTAAATCTACTACGATGTTTCAACAAGCAGATTGATATGAAAACCCTGCAACAACCCAACAGGAATTTCATATATTGGTGTATAACTCAGTGCTATGAAAAATATCATCAAAAGTCTGATATATCTCAGGATGGACTGAAATGTAAAAATTCTCACCTTTGCTGCATAGCTATCATCGGTGTCCATCAGTGGCCAGAGCCTGCATAACTACACAAGCATAAAGGCCAGAAAAGATTTAGCACTAGTTGGAAACAATTACATATTAATGTTGTAAAGCTGTTCACTTCTTGTGCATGGGATTCATTGCAACTAGTCACATGAAAGTACATGCCTCTCCTGTTACGCTGGCACAGAAGTTATATGACATGAAGAACTGAAATGATTATGTTATTACTAGGTTTAATGCCTTGGATAAAAATGTAATTGACTTACGTCCATAACCCTGACCTCACTGTCACACCAAAATCATCAGGATTTAATTAGGCAGTGTCAAATCTTCAGGTGAGTTTACCATAGCAGAAAGTCCTTACAACTGATTTGGATGCATCTACATTCTGCTGTTATGTAGCATTCAGGTAACATATTCTGTAGTAAAAAGGTTTATTTTGCATAGACTAACTTGCTTTAGTGGAAAGTAATTGGAACTTCTGATATCATCTTAATCACTCATCCATATATACTATTTTAAAGCAGTAATTTATAAAATTTTACTATTATAAACTCACAAGTTAGCAAATTCCTTTTTCTTATTTTAATGAAAGATCCCTTTCTGTTGCTATGAAAATAATTTTGCTCTGTGATGGGACAGAGATTCTGTTCAGAAAAGCTATTAAGTTAGTGGCAACACATGAAAAAGAAAAAGTCTTCAAGGAACAACTGAATTGATGTACTAGACCTTATCACAGCCAGTGAATAGCAGTGAAGACTGCAAGATTTCATGCTGTTCATAGCTCTTATGAAGGGTAAACTTGATATTGAAAATGAGAAGAAAAGTTTCAGGACTCACTGAAGTGTAAAATGTCTTTAAGACCTATTGTAAATTATAAAACATAGCTGCCTTTTATTGAGAAAAGAGGGTGTCTGATTGACAATGTTGCTTATTTATGACTAAAGTGACAAAAAAGAATCTCTGAAATCTATTGCAGGGAGAAACAGACTGATAGGTATGTCCAACAGAGAAGAAAATATTTGAGAAAAGGTATTGCTAAAATACAGAAAGTCAAATTCCATTTTAATTGTAATAGACTTCCCTGTGAGATCAGGAAACATAATAGAATATGAAGCACCTTTTCCAGCTAGAAAATGGGAATATTTACCTCCTTCAGAGTTCCTATGAGAATAACCTCATTAACAACTGAACTGGAAGGCTCTCTGAGGGAAGTTGCTATGGGGATAAAATTTATCGTAGTGATCCTCAGGTGAAAGAAAGTTCTTTAAATAAAGTTTCCAACAAAATCCTTAGCAAGCCATCAGTCAATCTTATCCATATTGAGGCCTGTATAATGCCAAACATGCCAGGCGAAGCCAAGGAACCTCTTTGACTCAGGCATCTTTGGGTAGTTGCTCTAAGACAATTTAGGACTTCAGAAAATGAGCCACGGTGCTTTTTTAATGGGTAGTTAGGGAGCCATGTGAATAGGATCCTGTCCAAACACTTCAACAAAGTATGAGTTGTTCTCCTTTTTTTCTTCTAAATTCTGATTACAAGAGATGAGGAATTCATCTCCAAAATTAGAACAGGAAGAATTCTCTTCTATTTTTAACTACTAGTACAAATGAAACACTGGAGATGAGTAAGGACACTAGAGGGTCAGAAAGACTCACATTTCAGTTGGGATTGCCTCCAGTTTTGTGTTTTTAAACCTAACCAAAATCCTGGGCTTCAAACTAATGATGTCAGTTCTAACTTGCAGCAAAGTGTGCCTGACGTGCAGAGCAGTAGGCTGGATTTTCATTTGTCATTGTAAGATTAAAGCTGGTCAGTTTGATAGCAGTGATGCTTCCCCAGGAAAAAAAACCTTTCAAAAGAAGCAGGCAAGCCTGTGTATTAGAAATGTGGCCGTCTAGGCCTGGTTTATCTTTCGGGATTTGGAAATAATATTAAAATTGCAAGAATTTCAAGAACATTTAAGGATTGTCTCTGAAGATGTCCATGCAATTATGTCTTGTGGCTCTTCCTCATCAAAAAAGTGACAAATATTAACTTGAAAAACAACGTGTATCTCTTAGGGCTCTGAGGGCACTGACTGGGACTCACCCCATCTCACTCCTGAGCTCAGGAGCCCCGTTGCAGCCCAGCTCCGGATCAGGCTGCTACAAAACATGCTGTGTGAGAAAGAGGCATGAGGAGCCAGGTTGGGACCTACCATGGCTTTGCTGAGCTGTGCTTCACCTCAGTTCTTGCCCGAGTTATCTTGCAGATATGTCTGTGCCTGGCTATGCACCTCAACTAACCTCTGTACCTTGGCTGATCCCACTTTCTGTCACTGACCTGCACGGCTCGCCTGGCTTGGGGATAGGGCAGCTGCACCCTGCTCACTCCTCTTGCACAGCAGCATTTCCAGAACTACATCCTGAGCCATGATTTTACAGCAACAGGATCCAACTGTAATGTTGTACAGCAGTAGCTGAAGAGAGTGTGGGGACTAGAAACAGGAAAGGCTGCCTCTCATTATAGCAGAAGCAGGGCTTAATTAAATTAGCAGCACATAGAGAGGGTACATTTAAGTGCCAGCACTCCAGTATAGTTAACTTAAAGAAAACTGCAAGTATTCCTTATTGCCTGGCCACAAAGAAGTACCCCAAAGTCCAGCAGAAGCTAGTTGCCTCTTTTACTAGCCAGATTTCCATCAACTGTTTAAATAAAAGAAGCAACCTACATTTCAGAGGGCTGGTCTCCTCCATTAACCTCATCTTTTAGCCTAATCATAGTTATCCATGCTCTGCAATTAAATGACTTTCTCTAGGTATTTCAGCATTCAAGTTGCATCTTACTCATAGATCTTGTAAATTGTTAAAACCAAGTTGATTCTAAAAAAAAAGAAAAAAATCCATTTTAGACATGAAACCTCAAATTCAAACCTTTGAGGATCCAGAGGGACTGACCTGAATCTAGCTTTACAGTTCTGTTTTTCTGAATTTTCTGAAGCCAAAAAGGGAGTGCTTTTTGATTGTATCTAGGATTCTTGCTATTTCACTGTGTGAATCATTTAATTTCATAAGAAATGTTGCTTTCTTTGCCATTTTGGAACAGAAGCACATCTCCCAAAGGTTTTCTTACTTGTATGTTCAAGACCAAACTTATTGATATGTGATCAATTTTTCCCAATTTCAGTTGACATTCTAGCCTGAGTTATTAGTTAATAGTAAAACATCATTCCATTTTGATATTTCACATTTTTGTGACTATTCCTTCAGGGTATGTAGAAAGGGTAGAAAAGAGACTGGATAGTAACAGCTACATTTAATTCATAAAGAACTTGCAGAATTTAAGTTCAACTCTAATTTCTTCATCTCAGGGTTTAGAGATAAATATTTAATGACAGAATTGGTAAGTTTTGGTACTGAGGCAGAAAAAAATAGATTGATTGTTGTACATACAATGGCCACTTAACTGCAGGAGTTTTTTTTACTTGGAGCTGATGACTTATTCTCTTATCATTGCACTATTTACCTCTGGGAAATCCAGCAATGAAATAAAGATAGTTTCGGCTTGATAAAACACGCTTATTTACACACCACAAGCAATTACGCCAAAACTAATAGGGCTATGCATTGTTGAAAACAGTAATTATGAATATGGAAATCAGGGCCTTTGCTTTATCTACCTACTGCTGAGATTAGGTGTGAAACATAAAAGATTTAAAGCAATGCAAATATAGCTATGCTCACAAAACAAACCAAATCTACCTAAGATTTCATGTCAGCCAGCACAGAAGTGACTGAGGGGAAGAGGAGGACTTTGGTCCAGTCACAGTTCCCAGGTTATGGCTGGGGATTGACACTAAGAGAAGAGGGTCAGGAGACCCATTAAGCCACAAGTTAACTTATAAAGATTTACCTTACATCAGCACACAACAGGAATAAACAAAAAGATTCATTTGATGTAGAGGGTGTGTGGCTGGTAGGTATTGATGGAAAGAACATAACTTGTAATTTTAACAACAGAAGTTATTAGATGCAAAGCACAAACAGATAGTGAACTGCAGGGATAAAATTGCCCAGTGTAGCAGAGGGTTCCTTAGTCTTAATGCCTGAAACATTCAGTAGTATTAAATGTGCTTATAGCAGTTCAGTATAATCAAAGAAATAGAATCTCAAATAAGTATAATTATAGATGTTAGAAGAAAATAATGAATATTGGTTACTCCATTCTAGAGTTCCCTACCACATACACTGGGTTTGTTTTGATGAGAGTAAAGTATGTATAAAAATATCTATCTATATATAAAGACAAAGAAAGAGAGGGAACTATTCTCTAAAAATATCTGTGCATATATGTTATATTTTCTTAACCAGGATAAAATGGTAAATCAGTAGATCAGAGCTTCCTCTGGCTCATTATGAAAAGAACATGCAACAGCCTTGCTTTTGTCACAGTACAGAATGGAAAACCTAAAAAATAACAAAAAAATATTTAAAATTTATTTATATTTTTTGTTAATCATGTTATGCTAATCGGCAAACATCAGGTGGAAAAAGAACTGGAAATCAGCTTAATATCACTGAGGACCAGAAGAAACATTTGCATATGACAGTAGTCAGCAGGTTTACCCAGGTGGTCTGCTGTGCTGTATTTTTCCTTTCCAAATTAGAATGGAGCGCTCTGGGAAGTTCTTTACAACATGCAAGACAACTTGTCACTTGAAACATCAGGATGTCATTGATCCATGTATGTCTGTGGATCAAAAGATATATGGGATCTACCTAGCAGAGGAAGGATAAGAGGCTGAGAGATGATCCTGTAGCTACCCACTAGCATTCGTATGCCCAGGAAATCATTCAATAACTCTGCATCTCACCAGAAACAATGAGGAAACTGAATAGCACAGGCAGCAGCTTTCCTCTGTAAGGTACAGCATCTATACTGAAATGGTCACTGTCTGTTAATGCATCTAAAATCCCTGCCTGTGCTCTCCCTGACACCTGTGAGATAGACTAATGGCTCCTGGCTTAGGAGAACCAAAGGTCTGAAGCCAGGGCATCGTTCAGCCTAAGTGCTTCACTGCCGTGTATTACTTAATCTTTCCTAAGCACATACGTAACCTCTCCTCACTCTTAGAAAAGCTTTGTGGAAAACCATTCTGAGAGAAGATACTATCCTAGCAACAGCTGGAATTTACCTACTCACCAGACAAGCTCCTTTTTCACATCCTACCTCCCACAGCCAATGCTTACAACTGCCCAGGCAGCTCTTCTCTAGCTGCTGTCTTCTCCTGTCCATCAGTAGAGAGCTTCCTAACTCCAGAAGTATAAGGATTGCTCTGCTGAAAGTTTGGATCACAGGGAGAAGTTCTTCACCCTATAACTCTTCCAGCAAAATCTCCCAGCACATAGATGTGACAGTTTTGTTTAAGAGAAGAGCAGTAGATCCTACAAAAAAAAGACTTCAATACTGAGATTTTTGAAGAGAACTTCACACTAAAAATCTATCACTCTTTCTAAGGTGTTTTTAACTGCTGTTATTATTTACACTCTAGAACAATCTAGTTTAATGGTTTAGCTTAAAAACTTAAGCAAAAGACCTCAAAGATATGTCACTGGGCTGGAAAAAAATTGGCAACAAAGGCATAATAGGCATACTGTTTCTGAAAAATCACAGGAAATCTGGGCAGAGAAGAATCTCATGAAGATGCAAAAGACTTCTGGCTAGTCTTTTCCTCCCATAAATCCAAAACAATCTCAGTAAAGGCTAACTTTGTTTTATAGGAATGCCCTGCACGTAAGATTGCGCATTTGTCTTTAGTTTTCATAGGCTAAAACAGTCAAATGTGAAGCTGTACTTCAAATAGCTTTTTTCTGCTTCTCAGAAAGGATCGTTTGATTAGCTTTTGTTCTTTGACTTCAAGCTCTGTGTAGCAGATCACAGTGCCTAAGATGTGGTATTGCCAAAAAAAGAGTTTGCAGGTCTTGCAGCTTGGACAAAGATTTATCTAAGCTGAACCCCAAGAGGCATAAATACCATCTTCATAGCACAATGTGAAAACAGTCCAAGGAGAAGTGGAAGACGATTTCAGAAATGTGTGAAGGACACTCAGGAGGCTAGTAGTGATTTTGTGACTGTATTACATCTCTGTTTCAAAGGGCGGATAAGAACAGTTTTCATCACTCAGCAAGAGAAGCAGAATAATATCATAAGGAAATAATAATTACTGGAAGGATTAACTCAGTTTGCATTTTTAGATCTTAAATAAGGAACAGCAGGGTTTCTCTTATCACTGCAAAAGCAGGGGAAAAAAGAAAATATTCTTTGTCTAATGCATTATATTGCCCCATAGTATATTTATCTTACTTAATACAACAGCCTTTCTTACACAGAACAGTGTTACCAATACAATGACAAAGCCAGTGATCTATTTCATTCACTATAAAGTCAAGCTAAAACCAACAGAGCAGAAAAGTACATCAGCTTATGTAAATAAGTTTCCAAACATCAAAGAAGTGGAATTATAATAATTAAAAGAAAAGAAAATTAGAAAGTGTAAATAAACTCAAAAGCAAGAAAATATTGCCAGACAGAAATAGGGGGCTAAAAAGCACAAATATAATTCATATTTTGATCTGAGTCAGCTAAAAAAATTGTAGGGTAGATTTGATGAAAATATCCAACACAAACATTTTCTAACTAGGAGAGGGAAGAAAAAGGGGGGTTTTATATTATAATGATATGATATTATGAAAAATTATTTATGGGGACATAAAATTTGGGAAATAAATTTCAGATTCATCAGGTATGTTTGGTTATATTTAAAGCTTTAAAAACCTGTGTAATAGGCTGTCACCAACCCTAGTAATGCTTTGTAAGAAGAGTTCCTTCAATTTAAAAGGAAAATGTCTTTGTCTTAATTATGGAATGAATGAAAATATCTTATATGTCTATATTGCACTTAATAACCATGTCAGAAAATAGCATACAATATTTCTAAGAATAAAATTAATATAGCATTTAACACTTTTTTTGTCAAGTTTTGAAACAGAGATCATAGAAACTGATTATAGATAGAAAGAATCTTCCATTAGTTATAGCAGAAACTAACCACATGCAAGTCTTCTGGTTATTGGGGTGGAAAATAACATATTTTTGAACAAAAGGAGATTCTCTTTTCTGTGATACAAACATACACAGCAACTCTTAGACTTCCTTGTTGCTGGACACTTCAGGTGAATGCTGACTGCCTAAGGGAATAGGCCAATATATAACATTAAGATTTTCCTGAGGACAACATGAAAACAGGTCATGTTGCACTTCCATTATGTTTCTCAAATTCTAGTAAGTGAGGAATCTGAAAAGGAAAGCCTGGTAGTATTCGCCAGTAAAGCAACAGATGCCTTCATTCTTTCTCTTTTCTCTGGCAATTTGTGTTTTATAAAGGTACAGTACTAGTATCTATCAGAAAAAACCCATTTCTTTGCATAGAGGAAGTACAATAAAAGCCCATCTACTACGTTCGACAAAGAGTAAGAACTTGAAGTGCACAGTATAATGTTGTACCCTATACACATGATTTATCATTTATACAGTGTAATATTAATTTCTAAGAGTTTAAAATGAAGTCAAAGAATGTTGCATGAAATATCGTACTATGAGAATCAGTTCTAGATCGTGATGAACATTCAACCCCCTCTTATACTGAGAAGGTGTAAGCATCTTGTGCCCCATCAGTGCTTACCTACAGGTACTGTGTGATGTGAACAAGTGTTTCTGATAAAGGAAGTAGTTTCCTGGGACCAAATGCAGACAAATAAAAGCCAGTGTTATTCTTCAAAACAGTTACTGTATTAGATACTGAATTCCAGAGACTAAACTAGCATAGTACTTTAGCCAAAAGAGATAAATTTCAAGACATTCGCCTGTTTTGTTTCTGCAAGCACCTTGTATTTGTTATTCATGTCAAATTGTGATTGAGTACAATGAAATTCAGAATAATAATTAACTAAGAAAGCAGTATTTACTGCAAACACAAGTTTTTGATCTTTTGCTCTTTCCTGCTGCAAGGAAGCTTGCATATACACCCATATACATTGTTCACAAGTACAACACCAAATTCAGCAACAGGCCAACACAGGCTTGTATTAGGCAATAAATAATGTAGTTTGAGGCAATAGATTTAACAAGTTCATGAAACCAAGCAGAAATGTATTCAAGAGAGATCAGGTACCTGATGCACACACTGCTGCTCTTCCCCCTCCAGAAAATCTACTGCTAAGCTTGGTGGTTGTCCCCTATTTTTTGTCCCTCCCCCCTCCATGTTTTACCATGATCTAGGATACTGTGGAGCGCCAAGCTACAAGACTGAACATGAAATTGTCCATTTCCTTTGAATATTCTCTAGAATTTTTTGCTTCATACAGATTCATATCAGTAGCAACCTTTTCCACATCTTTCCCACCACCTCAGCACTAGCTCACTCAAGCTAAGTTGAAATACCATGAAATCTCCAAACTTAATTTAACACTCTTTTCCTCTTTTCCACCCTGTGGTGCTTGGTCCCAGATGTCAATATCCAATAGTTTTAAAATCAGGAAGGTTTCTGCTTCTGCTTTCCTAGCCTTGCTGTTTATCAAGGAAGCTAGAAGACACAAAGTCTTGTGCTTGGTTGACAAAAAACTTGCCTTCTTCATTTATGTCCACATTCAGAAGAGACTGTACAAAGACAATTCTGGAAGGATAGGGCCTACTTTCTTTGAGCATCTATGAGCAAGATCATAATTCCTTACTATTTCTTTCCTTCTAAAGATCTTCTCAGTCATTTCTAATTCAATCAGGTGCAATATTTCATTTCAGGCTGAACTTCCTCCATTCGTTCAAGGTACAAAACACCTGCATTCCCACATTCCTGACAGCTTTGTAACCTACATTCACACACCCACATTAATGAATTCTTTCACTTTCATGCCAGGTGCTACCACTGACACAGCGAATGTCACACTGGAGCCGATGGGAGGAGACAGACTTGTTCCTCCTTGTTCTATGGAAAGACATCAGAGGGGAGTGAGTGCACCCAGTCTTGCAATTTCTCTGGCAGAAGAGAAAGACATTTGAACTCTACTGGAAGTGAAGCCTCTGTTGAGGAGTACAGTCAATTTAATGTCTTTACATTTAAACATCCTTTGTCCATGGGGTAACCAACCATTTACTTTACAGCGTGCTGCTTCTTCCACCATTCATCTTCTCCAGTTCTGCAGAATCCAGCTCTCTGAAAGCCTAGTCTTGTGCCACAGAGAACCACAACAGCACAGCCGAAAAGCAGAGCCTTACTTTGTCACCGCAGGAAACATCTGCGGGCAGGGATGGAAGCCAAGTCATGAACTTGTGAAAGAGTAATTGCAAAAGTAATGGTATTGAGATTCAGATAGCAATCTCATTTCTCAGTTTATGTCACATTCAGATTTTTCCCTGATCTTGGATAGGATTATCTAAGTTTATTTCAATTAATACTTGGTTATCTTTCAATTATTCATACTTAGTTACCCAAACAACCTGTTTCAACATCCAGGCACACACACTGCAACACGGGTAAAATGTTACCTCTCCTAAGCACTAATACTTCCTACATAACAGGTCACCAAGAAATTACTTAATACTTTAAGAGGTAGATGACATGTCAACTGATTGTGTAAACTCTGAGAGGCTACAAAAGCAGGAGCAAAGACTTAAACAATACCTTTGTTTAAGACAGAGGTTCTGACAAGAATGTTTCCATCAAAGCAGAAAATTAAATCTTGGAATTGACGTTGAAGCTCTGGAACAAGTCCAGAGAAGAGCAATGAAGCTGGTGAAGGGGCTGGAGAACAGGCCTTATGAGGAGCGGCTGAGAGAGCTGGGGTTGTTTAGCCTGGAGAAGAGGAGGCTGAGGGGAGACCTCATTGCTCTCTATAACTACCTGAGGGGACGTTGTAGAGAGGAGGAAGCTGATCTCTTCTCCCAAGTGACAGGGGACAGGATGAGAGGGAATGGCCTCAAGCTCTGACAGAGGAGATTTAGGCTGGACAGTAGGAACAAAAATTTCACAGAAAGAGTCATTGGGCACTGGAACAGGCTGCCCAGGGAGATGGTTGAGTCACCTTCCCTGGAGGTGTTTAAGGCACAGGTGGACGAGGTGCTAAGGGGCACGGTTTAGTGTTTGATAGGAATGGTTGGACTCAATGATCCAGTGGGTCTCTTCCAACCTGGTTATTCTATGATTCTATGAAAGATCTTGAAAATTCATCCAGTCCAATTCTAAACCACTTCTAGCAGAGATTTTATTGAATCTGGATAATGGTAGAGTGAAATAAAATTGGTAAATACTTTAGCTGTCCCTTAAAAGATTCTTGTGTCTAACCTTGACAGAGTTTGATAAATTAGATATTGCACAACATTTTTAGGCTAGTTAAATGGGGGAAGAGAGATAAAGTTCAAGAAGCTAAGACAGAAATGTCAGATTCATCACACTTTTCTTCAGAGTTCCCTGTAGAAAAGAGAAATCCATGATCTAGTATTAAATTTCACCTGTAATTATAATTTACTTTCTGAAGAGGTTCACATTATTTGTGTACATTGATCCAAAGCTTTAAAAAGACTAAGTGAGGAACATAATGACTATTGATGGCTGCAATTCCATGATATTCCTTCTGAACCTCCTTTGCCACAGACCATGCAAACTCTTGACAATAGTCTGGCAGTTGGTACCTCTGTAACTGCCTGAAATTGTCATATTGTCCTTCTGTGCTCTCCTTTCTGTCTGTAGTCTCCTATTGTTTCATACTATGTTGTACCTACAAGCTCAACACTGATCACTATTTTATCATGTGTTTGTACAGACACTAGCATTAGGGTTTCTGAAATGTATTGTGCTGCACAAAATGAATATTTCATGTCTAAAGTTCAATAAATGGAAAAGGAAACTGTTGGCTTGGTCATAAAAAAAAAGAATAAAAATACAATGGTTTGAATATTATTCATCTAAAACCTTGATATCCAGCATAAAATAATGTTGTGAACAGCTGTGTTTTATCCATTTTTGACACTGAACTTAGAACTTGTGTAAGTCACAAAGTGATATTCCTTCCCAATCCAGTCCCAAGAAGGAATAAGAATATTCATCTTTGCAAAGGAAAAAGTAAAATACTACACAATCCACCATAGAAATTGTATGAAGGCACCTAAAATCCAGCAGAAATATTAATCCCACCCTATATTTGTTACCTTCACTATTGAAAAGTATTTAGAGTCTAAACGCTTTACTCAACTGTTCTGTAGGGCTGTATTTTATGAAAAAAATTAGTTTGAAAAGAGTGTGTTACTAGCCTCATGATTCAAGCTCTTCACAGTTATTATATGAATGCCTCAGACATTACCTTTTATAGCTTTGTGGAGATAGGCTGATGAGCTCTATCTTATAGTTGACACTACCTGGACACTGTGTGCTCTATTTTGAATATTACTTTGATATTTAACTACAGCTTTAAATTGGTTCCAAGTGAAACTCTTGGGTGTCATTTTTCCCTATGTCACTTTTACAGATCTCCAGTTTCCACTGTACTTTATATAAACTCAACCATTAAGCTCTTATCTACCTGAATCCAAATTAATTACAGACCTCTTTGTTAGGATATGTATCTATTTTTTATGCTTTTAGTACAAAATTATCTTTTCAGCAGCTGTCAGTTAATAATGACTTTTTCTGCAACTCACTAACAACTTAAAATTCTTCTTAAATGGCTTACATGAAAAGACATACAGGAGAGGTAGAAATCAATTTAAAATACAACTCAGAATGTAAAGTTTAACTCCAGAAGACCAGTGCTCTATTCTCTGGTACATAAGTTTGCTATTAAGATCTGTGGTTAGGACACTACAACGGAAAGAAGCCCTGTAACTCGGACAAAGCAATGGGACTTCAGCACTATTAGATATGTAAGGATATGTAAGTATTTCTGGGAGTCAGAGGCTTGCCATGTAGAAATGCCAAGGCATGTTGCTATGTCTTTATTCCCTCACATGGGACTACAGTTCTCAGGCACAGCATGTCACACAACTCCACAAAAGAGTGTTCAAGCTCTATAGCTTCAGGATGCTCAGTGAAAAATTCATTGGAAATACATGCTTGCTTTAAATGTAAAGTTACATAATATAAAAATTAAAAAAGCTCTTAAAAGTTCAGTGTGCTTGTTTCTAAAAGAAACTGTAGCAAACCTGACTTTTTAACCCCAAATAATCAAACATAACTGCCATATCAGTTCACAGGACCAACTTCTAGCCTCTGACACTTTTGTTTCTTGTTTTGTTTTCCTCTGTATCTACTACCGCAACATAGGCAAATACATTACTACTATTTGGTAGTAGTTATATCTCTCCGGAGCCAGACCTTTTCTAAATTACTTGGTTCTAATATTTCGCTTTCACCAGTTAAATACTACTGATATTTTAACAGCACATAGTCAAGCAAATCTGCAAGTCAACAGGCTATTGCTAACGTATTTGTTATGAAGAATTTGCAAATAATATTTGCCTATGGTGAATATCCCCCTCATCATTCTATTGCCATTTTTGTGAACTTCATCTTGTTTCTAAAGAGCTGAACATAAGGAATGATATACCCCTTTTGGTCTTCTGATATTAGTACTGGATAAATATTCAAGGGAGCACAGTAGTTATAAGAATAGGGAACATTCAAGGTAAAGAGAGGCAATGTTCCTTTGCTTCAGCAATATTAACCAGAACGAAACTGATTTCCTTTACCTGAATGCTGAATTCACTACACAATTAGTGT
Source organism: Clamator glandarius (assembly GCA_033459285.1). Taxonomy (NCBI): domain Eukaryota; kingdom Metazoa; phylum Chordata; class Aves; order Cuculiformes; family Cuculidae; genus Clamator; species Clamator glandarius. The sequence goes on along the minus strand of JAUNZM010001193.1, from coordinate 213,802 downwards.
AGTATATGGCTTGAAAATGCTTTATTAATGCCAAAAAAAATATTACAGTTCCAAATCATTTAAATATCTAGTTTTGATTAGAGGTAGCAACGCTGCTACATCAAACCTAGTTATATACCCAACTTGTGCAGTAATAAAAATCAAGGAATGAAATGTATTTTTCTGTTGAGCTTCTTTAGCCAGAATATAAGCTCTAGGTAAACAAAGGATTCTGTTCACTGGATTTTCATAGCTCTTGTTGTGATTTAACTTAGGCTAAGAAGTAAAAACGAGATAAACACAGAATGGGTCTACCAGAAATTGTTTGTGCAAGAGAAACCAGATACTTTTCTTTGACAGGAAACTTATTTTGTAGATAGTAGAGTAGGGTTATATTTCACTTTTCTCAGTTTCAGGGAAGTGATACATAAGAAAGTATAAGCAAAGCTAACAAGGTGAGGATTGACTAGAAAAATGCTAGATAGGTAAAACAGGAGAAAACAAGATTTTGAAATGGGAATTATGAGGTTGACAGGCATTAACAGCAAAGAAGATGAAGTCTGGAAATGATCCAGCTAAATATTTGTACAAAATATTCAGAGAACTTGATAAACAGCACGGAGCTGTGGTCAAAATACAAAACATTGGTAAAGTGATGGAGAATCAGAGCATCACAAGGAAAGAAGTTGGTGATCATCTTTGAGAATATGAATAATAGAAGTGGACTGAATTTCAGCCATGCAAAAGGCAAGGTCATATACATAGGAACATCAAAAAATTCTGCTTTAGATTGGAGCTCATCAGTGGAAATTACCGAACTGGGCACTGGTGGGCTAACATCATAGTGTGAATGAACAATCTATAAGATATGTCCATGAAAGGGACATATGTGGTTATAGGCTGTAGCAGGAAAGTTATTTTCAGTAGAAATCAGGAAGTATTGTTTCCAGCACAAGGTCCTGGTGAAAATTCATTTGCGATTCATTGTGTAATTTGTGTTATCTGTGTGCAAGTAGGACAAGTTCAAATGCATACACATGGGGGGCAAAGGGAATGGAAAAAACAGTGGGAACAAAAGAAAACTAGAAGAGGTTTTCTTACAAAACAAAGAACGAGAAGGGACATTTTTGCTGTCTGTCAATGCACTGGAGTAATCATGGAGGGTAGAGAACTGTTTAAGCTGACAAAAAAGTTAGAATAAACATAAATCTTATAAATAGGTTAAAAAACATTTAATCAGGAAAACAGATGCTTCTAACCGTTCAGAGTGAAGTCTGGAAGATCCCTCTAACAAAAATAGAATGTAGAGAACAAATATACCTAGTTTAAAAACTGCATGTGTTATGGCCTTCAAAAAGATCAGTGTATGATAATGATGTGTTATGCTGTCTGTGATAACTGGGAATTTATAGCAACTCTAGAGGAAATATTCTATAGGCTTGCCAGGCAGTACCTGGGTGCTCTTCACATACGATTTCCATGTACTTCTTTGTTAAGTGGTTCATTGAATAAAATAATCTTTTTCTATGATTTACAAAGTGAAGTGACAATAAATGGTTTTAAACCTCTTCTTCCAAAATTCATGTTTCATTCTACATCCATCATTAAGACGTATGAACATAAAATGACAATACATTTTTTCCTGCTTATTTTTCTCATTTGAAGAGGCAGCTGTGATAATACACACAATACACTAAATACCTTAGATTCTACTTATACCTACATATTCACACACAACTCACCTATTACAGATCTATTAGAATTGATAAACATTGTCATTTTGAGCAAAATTATATTGCCTCAAGAAATATATCTACTTGCTATATATTCTCTTTTGCTTTTTTTTTTATTTCATATTGAGTACAATACTGTGGAAAACAGTGACTCTTCTAGCTACTAGTGGGAAAATGAAATACAGATTGATTTTTGACTAAACCTTGTAAGATGTATTTTCAAAGAGGAAATATTTTCATATATTATTTAGGTACTTGGGAAAGGCCATCCTGAATATTAATTTGTAAATAGAATAGGAAATAGGATATTGTTTCAAAAGCAATGGACTCTTCAGAACTAGATGGTTGTGCAAAGCATTATAGCTAAAGGGGAATAAAGAGATGATGCTAGGAACACTCATATAAGGGGAAAAAAAAACCCAAACAACAAAATAACCCAAAACAAAACCAGGCAAAGAATAAATAATGACCCAATATTAATACATAAATACTTTATGTGCTTATTTTATTAGGTTTTAATAATGGCTGCATTACAGAAATGTTTTCCTGAGGGAAAAAGAGCTAAGTGGCATGAAGTCTACTCTGCAGTACCTTACTAATGAACTTTGTACATTTTATTCAAAAACTGACCACATTCTTGTTTCATGGAAAGAAAAAGGTGGTAATAATTCACAGTAATTGCTAAGAGAGTCCAAAGAAGTCTTGCAAAGGCAAAAGCGTGGCTATGTTTTTTTTACCTCAGGGTGTCTAGATAAGATTAACACCATGCTTTCATTCTTGGCCGTTTCTTGGTAAATTGCCTCAAGATTTACAAGGCTGATTGTCCATGATCAAGATTCTACCTGAAGGGCGGGGGGGGACATACACAGTTCTGTCTCTCTTGCTTGTTTACATAGCATAACCTACGGTAAATGACTAAATATTTATAGCAGTACAAGAAAATCACAGCTATTAAACCACAATAAACAAATAGTAAATAATCTGTCCCATTCTCCACACAAGAAATGGAGCCTTGTAAACAAAACTTCATCAAACACCTCTTAAAGGAACAGGGAGTTAGAATTGTGTCTTAAATGCAAGTAAATGTATATTCAACCTTTTCAGCAATTTACATGCATTCAATGTATTTTCTCTCTATTAGCAAAACAATACAAGTATCTCTACGTGTGCTGAACATATAAGGAAGAGAACACATTTTGATTTGTTATGAGCCTCAGAAAGCCAAAACAATGCAATATTGTGTCAAGACACAATCACCTCCTAATAAAATATATTGGGAAACACTGGGAAATGAATACAGTCAAAATTAAGCATCAGTCATCCAGACAGGCAACATCACCTCTCCCATAAGTAACATTAAAAACACTTCTAGTGATAATACACAAATATCTGCTTCCTAAGAGTGCAGTGTTCTCTTTGTTTCAAGAGCCAAAACGATTGTAAATGAAATGCAATCACATAATTCCCATTAAATACGGTCTATGTACGAAATGACACGGAAATGCATTGACTGTGAAGAAACACCGTACGCCAACTTTTCCATTGCCTTACAAAAACTTTACAAGATACACTTTGTTATGACATATTATCTAGGCAGGGAGAAAATTTCAGAGAACAAGACGAAGAAAAGTTTCAGAAAACAGAAGCGATGGAAGGAGGATATTGACAGAGAGAGATGTCACCCCTTAAAATGGGCAGGTGAGCAAAGAATCAAGCATCAACGTAAGCAGAAAGGTGAGCATCCCTCTCCAGAGCGATGCCCATTCCTAGACGTGTGCGGGGAGTTACCTGCCATGCGCTTAACCCTCAAGCTTCGGGAGCTCAGCCACACGCCGGTACCCGCGCAACCCGCGCGAACCGAGGTGGGTTTCGCTCCCGGCGCCCCGGGGAGGCGGCGGGAGGGGTCGGTACCACGGACAGCTCCGCACTCACCGTCCTCGTTCTCGTCGAAGACGGGCGCGCGGTGGGAGTGGCCGCCCCCCATGTTAGCGCGCGGCCGGCTCCGCATCGCCCGCCGCCGGCGTCCCGGGGGGGCCCCGCGCAGCCCCCTGCCCCGGGCACAGGGCGCTGCTGGATGGAGAGCGCCCGCTCGGCCCGGCTCTCATGGCAGCGGGGCAGGGGAGGGAGGGGGCTGGGGGAGGAGTAAGGGAAGGAGGGAGGGTGGAAGGGAGGGAGGGAGAGAGGGAGGAGGCGGAGGTCCTGCTGCTGGTGGCTTTTGGTGAGCGGTAAAAGCTGGATCTACCTGGATCCTCGCGGATCCTCCCTCCGCTTTAACTCCCCCCGGCCCCCCGCCCCCCGCCGGCTCCATCTGCTGCGGGAGACCGAGCCCGTCCCGCTGCCCGGCGCGGCGGCCCCGGCGGCCGAGGGGGCGAGGGGGAAGCGCCGCCTCGGGTCCCGGTTCGGTTTTGGCCTCCGTACTCGGGGTTCGCCCCCGGCAGCCCGGAGCGACCCGGCCAGCTGACCCAACTTCACTGAGTTTACAAAGGGGGGAAAGGAAGAGGGGAAAAAAAAGAAGAAAAAAAATATCGACAATCTCTCTCCCGGAGGGCTGAGGCTTCGGCGGGGCTGGCTCGGGGATGCGGGGATGCTGCGGGGGAGCGGGGCTGCCTCGGCTGCGGGGATGACGCGGGGGAGAGGGGCTGCCGAGGGGCAGCAGGGATGGGGGGATGCCTCGGCGGAGGGGGGATGCCTGGGGGGACCGGGGCTGCGGGGGTGCCGCGGGGGAGGAGAGATGCTGCGGGGATGCCGCGGCGGAGCAGGGACCGCGCGGTGCGGGGCGCGCTGGGGCGGGGCGGGTAGCGCGACCCGGCGCCGCAGCGCCCCCTGGCGGCGGGTCGGGGAGGTGCCCCGGCGGCAGGAGCGGGAGCTCCGGGACGGGCTGAGGGGGCGCGTCGTGAAAAGGCTGGAAACCTGCGGGGCTCGCAGGTGCGTTAGGGCATCAGCTTCTACACAGCGAGCAGTGGGGTGTGTCTGGAGCTGTTGTCGATGGTTACACGCAGAAATAGTACTCCCATTCCTTTCAGAAAAATGCCACCGTTAGCAGCTTTTGAAGTGAAGTAGCAACGGCTACTTGTGAAACTTCTTCGAAGGGAAACGGGTAAAATAATAATGTATCTGCATTATTATTGTATTCATATCAAAATCTGTGTGGTACCTGTGGGGGAAACCTGTAGAAGAAAAGTCAAACAGAAGTTGTGTTTAACTTTTCTACTGTTACAAGGGGAGAAGCAGCAGAAGGAATAGGAGCCTGGAGGGGGGGGTGTATCTTGATCCATACACACAGAAACGCTCTACTTTGCTCCTGTAACATCTACCACCCTTTTTCCAGTATAGTATATAGAAACGCCCAAGAATGAATTCTGCATAAAGTAGGCAAACTTTCAGCCTCTTTGCTTATGATTTTTACCTGCCTTATTCACTTACATTGCCTGGTTTTGAACCCAATATAATCCTGCTATAACCTTTCAGGGAAATGCAGATTGGAATTCAATTCAATGGGTAAGACCCAGTGCTGTGTGACTGAGACCTCTGAGCTTGCAGTCCCTACAAACCTAGAGAGCTTACAAATTCAAATACAGTGATATTTTTCCATAGGAAAAAAAGGACATGGACAGATTATATCACCCACTGATATCTATTACTTAAATTATTTGTGTTGCCACTATTTACACGTAAAAGCATTTGCAAAACAGAGAAGCTTTTAAAATGCTGACCCATGACTTCATCTGAAATGTAGTCTGGAAAGCATCATTTGACCTTTGTTGTTCTTCAGTTTATTACTCACTTATTCAAAGATTTAATCATCCAGTCAAAAGCAGAAACAATATAATGTTACTGAGGTTATATTCCTTCAGTCATAGAACAGTAGTAACACACAGAGATCATAACTTTTCAGCTCTCTTTTGGGTTATCTGGCCAGCACCGTGTTTTGTGTTAATCCATTTCCTTTTGCAAAGGGAGACTGCACTTATAGTTTAATATATTTCAGCTGATAAGAGTTGCCTTATATCTGAGCTAAGAACATCATATTAATGTAATTGCTTCAATTCATGTGAAACTATTTTAAAGTGACCTTCCAAATAATGGGAAGAACTAGTTTTCCTGTAAACCCTCAGGCTGATCATTTTACACACGAGAAACCCATCCACAGGATAGAGACGTGTGATGAGCAGGAGCAGTTTGACATGCGTGCTTTGCATGCAGGAAAAGCAAATTCATTAAAAAGTACTCAAAAGTGTCTCCAAGAGTTACTCCATTTTTTTTTTACATCTGACTACCAAAACTCTAACGAGTCTTCTGAGTTGTCTTTCACGTTTTTGTACAAGGCTCACCATAAACCAAAACAGTAATAACAATTTGCAAAACAATGATTTATCTCCATTTATTAGTGAATCCTGCTAGACACATGTGTCTTTTTTATTCCTATATGGATTATCACAGCCTTGTAATTCACTTATTCTTGGTTAGGTTTAAATATCAGCATAGCTAGGCTGTTAAGACACATTGCATGCTTTGTTAATGTGAGATGTGAAAAATTAATGATATATCAATGAGCCATTCATTTGTGATTTATTAATTGATAATGTTATATTCCTCTATAATTATTGCACTTGAATAGTGACAGACATTATCCTTCACAGTCATTTTCTACATAAATACACTAAATAAATAATCATTTGGCAAGATTTTTGGGGTTTGCTGTTCTGAAGGAAATACAAATGTATTTGTTGCTACAGTGCCTTTGTTCTCAACAAACATTTGTTTGTACTACACTTACCAGCTTCCTGGGAACACCAGCATTTCTGCAGTCGAATAAAATGCTTTTTTCATGGTGGTCTCCAGTGGAACAGGGGGCATCAAGCCTTGACATAGGTCTAAGGCCCAGCAAAGACTCAAGGAAACCAATGGCAGAATCTTTGTTATGATTAATATCAAGCCTTGAATATACAAGCTCCTTATTCACATCGTCCTGGATTTCCCTTTGTCCTTTGCAACACTGAATACATTCTAAACTCTGAACAAACATATAAATTCAGTATCATTTTTTATTGTTTTCTAATACTATGCAGAACAGCCTGAATTCCACTGCATCTGCTCTAAATTTAGCAACAACCCTTCAGGAACAATTACTCATGTGTTTTTCTAATTGTCTTTGTAAATCAGAAACAAGTCTGAAATTCTATATCATAGCATCATGCACATCAATGAAGCTCTCTGAAGCTTAAGCATTTTAAAAACAACTATATACTCTCCTGAGACAGAGATTTCCAAGCTACCAGCAGTCAGAGTTTCCAGTCTTGCAAGATCAGTACCAAACCCAACTTCTCATGCTTACCTGATGTCCCAAAACAATCATTAGGATTTGTTTGAGATAAACCAAGCTCTAACCTTAAAAACATGTTTTACTTTTAGGCCCTGCACACTGCTTAGCATATACAGAAAACACAGTAGGAGAAAAAAGGATGGTCTAATAGAGTTTTCCTCTGCCCCCTGTAAATGAGAAGCTGCAGTCAGCATGAACATAATTTTAAGATATTATTTTACATTTTCATTTAAGGCCTGTGTTGCCTGGCTTAGATTAATAGTGATTTTTTTCGGATCTCCATGCAGAGTTAGCAATAAAGAAAATCAGACATGATTACACTCCCTCGCATTATGAAACTTCACTTAGGGATTCAGTAGTTTAAAGCCAGTAATTCTCTGATTACAGCTTTTGTATAAAAATGCTTCTGATGAGACTTACAGGATGACCTTACAGTTCTTGAATTCAAAGCATACCTTGTTGTTATGTTAATATTTGTAAATTGCAGAGTGTTTGCACTGACATTTTCATGTTTGAATACTATCCCAGAGTTAACAAACAAGATACTAAAATGGTATCTCTTACCTTTAAGACTATAACTACTTTAAAAGGAAAAACAACAGGTTAAAAATAGTCGCCTCCCTGGAAACCAATAGGATCTGCACACAAAGGTGGTTACTTCTTTCCTGAGAAGAGTCACATATCTACCACTGCAGAGTCAAGAGTAGGGTTAGGCTTTCCAGTTCACCAAGAAATGCTCAATGGTGGTATGGTCAGTTTTGTTCTAAGGAGAAAGTACAGGTATGGTAGGGAGTTAGATCCCTTTGTTCGGAGTCACGTTCTCAATTCAGGCATTAGAATAGGTTCTGTGGTGTAAAACAACTCCTTTCCAGTTAGGCAGTTGGACTAGATGACTGTTGTAGGTCCCTTCCAACTGAAATCTCTTCTCTTCTCTTCTCTTCTCTTCTCTTCTCTTCTCTTCTCTTCTCTTCTCTTCTCTTCTTCTTCTCTTCTCTTCTCTTCTCTTCTCTTCTCTTCTCTTCTCTCTCTCTCTTCTCTTCTCTTCTCTTCTCTTCTCTTCTCTTCTCTTCTCTTCTCTTCTCTTCTCTTCTCTTCTCTTCTCTTCTCTTCTCTTCTCTTCTCTTCTCTTCTCTTCTCTTCTCTTCTCTTCTCTTCTCTTCTCTTCTCTTCTCTTCTCTTCTCTTCTCTTCTCTTCTCTTCTCTTCTCTTCTCTTCTCTTTCTCTTCTCTTCTTTCTCTTCTCTTCTCTTCTCTTCTCTTCTCTTCCAGATTGCACTGGACCACTGTGGCTATTTACCACATGTCAGCTGAAGCAGTTGTAAATCTGCTTAAAACTCTGTTTCTTAACCACATCTGCAACCTCCCAAACCTTTTTGGATCAGTCATATGCTAAAAGGCAGAAGATGCTAAAAATCAGAAAAAAACCTTCCATCTTTTCTTAATTTGCTATTGGAACATGCTCTCTGCCTTTTTTCATTTGTATTTTGGGGAACATAGGCATTGGGAACGCTTGGTAAAGAAGCCAGTAAGAGGCAAAGAACATATGGGCAGTCTTCTAGTCCAGTTCAGGCATAAGTACTTGCTGTTCCAAGAAGGGTCAGAGCCTGTACAAATCAATTGAGTCCTATTTCATCCCTGGATGAATTTGGAGAAATCTATTTTTCCTGTAGTTTTGTCAAGATAGTAGTAAAATCTTAGAGTTTAACTGAGGTTTTGTGAGCAGCAGTGAGTCTAATTGACATAATCTGGCATACTTATGCAAGTGACAGGGTACAAGAATTAATCCAAGTATAGATGCGTATGTTGAAGTTTCCTTTACTTTGCCAGAGTAATGACCTGCTGGCAGATAGTGGTTTAGTTTGGCTTCCCAACCTGCTCTCCCAACTGCTCCTTCCCAGTAGTCCCTACCTTTGACTCCCAAGCACAAATTTGAACAATAATGCAGTTTTTTATTAATCCCACTATGGGTCATCCAGGGATGGATTTGAGTGAGGACAAAAGGGGCTCTAGCCTTCCTGTTAGAAAAGTTAATAGAGTACGGAAGAGACTCATAGGCAAGATGTGCAGAATCAAATCTCGTGTTTCAATTGTGAGTGTGTCTTTTTCCATCCTCCATTTTTCAGGGAGGCTAACAACATTCTGCATTGTTTATAAAAGGTTTCCAGACAGCTGCCACGCTTACATAGCATGAGTGTGGATGCAGCACAACTGTGACTATTTACTCAGTGACCTGCTGTACCCTCAGCTTTGTTTCAGGAGAGGAAGAAAGTGTTTGATCCCAGCTAAACTTGGGAAATCATAGAAAACCTTTACTACAGCATCTTTAAGAGATGTTCTCCATAAGGGGCAAGGATAGCTAGAATGCTTGTGTAAGTAATGTATTAGAGAGAAAACAGAACTATTCATTTGAACAGAACCCTAAGCTGATAAGGAGGGGAGAGTGAGTTCTGCTCTACACTGAATGCATTGGGGTCCAAATTGCAGTAGCTTTTAGTCTGGGTTTCTAGTTAAGTTGTAGTCTTGTCAAATATCCTTTGTCTGTACAGTACTGTGATATCACCCAAGTAATCAAAATAGATTAAATTGCCTATATGCATAGCAAACACCATTCCAGATAGCACAGGGTCTAGAAACAATCCCAAACCTCCTAGAGTACCTCAGAAAATATGACTGCCTATAGAAATGAAGTCAGCTTCCTGTGCATATTCAAGAAGTGAAAAGAAACTGAAGTTGCTAGCATCCAATGATTACGACTCCAGAAATGCTGTCCCCAGTGCAGACATATTGCTACTGAGTCATGTTTTTGCAATTGGCTTCAGTCACAGCCTGATCTGGTCCATTATGCCTATCTTGTGATTTGGACGGTTACACTAAATCTCAGATTGATAAACCCTAAGCAATTTTCACTGCAGTATATAGCAGAAATCACTTCAAAATAGAGAGCATTTTGTTCCTTTGTAGCTTTTACCTGTTTCTGTGGAATTCAACGTGGCATGCATTATGTATTTCCCTCTTCACAGAAATAACATGGAAAACTTGTGAAAATCTTCTGTAATTTCCTTCCTTGTTATGATTAAAGTTTTGAAGTCCAAGGTATGAGAAAGCAAAATCCACTGGTTACAATTAGAAGACTACATGCGTCTGTCCAGAGGTACAGCCCCAAAATGTCTCCTGAGCATTGGCTTTTTTTCCAGAACAACTGCTACAGCATTCTGCCATTAACCTTACACATCTCCTGCCCCTTTCCACTGCAAATATTCCAAAAGAAGTCAGACTAGAACCATACTTCCTCAAACAGCCTGCTATGGGTGCTCTTCTACTCAGAAGTGCAGCCATTACCCTGCAGTGTAAGCCTGTACTGGCCTTATATGATTTATGTTCCTCTCAATCTTAGCTGTTTAATAAGCTTTACTATTTAATTTTCTTTTTCTTCCTTTCTTTGTGTAATATAGCTTTATCTGGAGCTCTGGGGATGCTCCATTAATAACTTGTCCTACTGTGTTTTGTCACATCCTTTCTTGTGGCTGGTAATTTATCTGTAATATTGATTGATGTAAAATTATAGACTCCAAAATCTTCCCTAGACTGCAGAGTGTTTTTCAAGAACTCATAAAGTAGCTGAAGTGATAAAGAGCCCTACTTATCGGAATTGTTAAGAGGCTGCTCTTTTAGAGCTACTGCATTTGGGCTATTAAGGCAAAACACTAAATAGGGGTGCCAGAGTAACTTACTGCTCTCTTGTTTCTTTTCTTCTCTGCTGTATAGCTGCTCTTTCTCATTCTTTTTTTTCATTTGGACATAAAACACTAAACTGCTCAAGACATGTATTGCTTAGAGATAAACCATCTCATGGTTTGAAAAATGAGATCAGCTGCTGAAAGTCACAAGAGAAACCCTTGTGAGCTGATCTTTGTGCAAGAAGCCATGATGATTTTGTACTCGGGTAGCTGAGCAATGAAAGAATGAAAAATCTTGTTCACAGAAGTGGCATCTGAAGGAACTGTTATCAAAATTAATTGTGTCTGTAAAATAAGGAAAATCATTATTTGCTGGATATCCTATTCAGGCTGTTTGCTAAAACCTGTCAGAGTAAATCCTTGACAGATATGTTCATGAATTGTTCATTTGCAGCAAAAGGGGAAAAATTAATCTTCAAATTTACAGAAGCAATAGATAGAATTTGAAGGCTACCATGCATCTGCTGAACAAACTGCATGAGAATCTAAACTTTTGCAAGTGTCCTTGAAATTAATTTTGTTTCCATTTTTCCACAACCTAAGTTTTTTAGAGGGTAGAAAATAAACTCTATGATAGTTTTCAGAAAAAATATACAGGAAGACTACACCCCCCCAAATATTTCTAAAATTATATATTTTCTTCTGGTTTGTTTGGTTTACTATTCTTCAGAGTTAATCACATCTCTTTTTGCCTTTATTTCATAAAGAGATTGGCTGCACGTTCATTTAATATATGCATAGTAGAGCATAAGCAATGCAATAGGGTGGTAGAAGAGGCATAGTAGGAGGGATAGGTTTAAATGTGTTTTGTGCGTGAGGCCTAATGATGCGAAAGAATGATGCGGAAGAAGTTCTTCACAGAGAGGGTGGTTAGGGATTGGAACAGTCTGCCAAGGCAGGTGGTTGAGTCACCATCCCTGGAGGTTTTTAAGGTTAGGGTAGATGAGGTGCTTAGGAGCATGATTTAGGGAATGGTGGGAATGGTTGGACTCGACGATCCAGTGGGTCTCTTCCAACCTGGTCATTCTGTGATTCTGTGAAAGAGCCGCATGGCTTTGGAAAGTTTAAAATGTGTAGTTTCATCTTGTGAAAAATAGCAGGAGTTATGTATCTGTCACTTTGTTGTTTACCTTTGGTCATGGGAAAGCATTCTGCTGCTCCTTGGTAGTGCCTTTACTAGGATCGTATCCAACTGACACAAGAGCCCAGTTATCTGACAGAACCTTGTTGTACAGCCAAAGTAATCATCAGTCTCTGTAAATTATATTTCTGTGAACCAATTAAGCTCCTTTACCTCCAGATCACACATTAATTCTAAATAAAAAATGAGACTGATAAAGCTTTCCATGAAATTATGGGGTTTTTTTCAGCTCTAGGATTAGCCTAGAATGAAACTACCACAAAGATGCCCTGAACAAACATGTCCCCCAAGACTATGATGAGATTGTGCTCCTCCCTCCTCCCCCTAGCACTGGCTACATCTACATTACTGGTTTATCCCGTAATCAAAAAATGCACCTTGCAGGACAAGTTGGTGAAGAAAAACCTTTGTAATGGACAGACACTTCAGCATTTAGTTCTTTATTAAACTTCAGCTAAGCAGCAAATCAAACAGAAAAATGTGTAAAAGTAGCAGAATAGGCACCCTACTAAAAGTCCTCAATACTGTGAGTATGTGCAGGCAGTGAACAGATGATAGCTGTATACATCAGATGCCCTTAGCAACCAGTCATCTGTGAAAAATGAGCCTGACTCCCAGGGCCAAACCTGCAGGATAACATACATTTGCAGCAGCACTTTTTTTCATGTTAGAGTACAATTGGACACCTACTTCGGAATACTCAGGCTTGGTTAGGAAGGGGAAGGAACTCTTGCCACACAGACCAGTCAGTGCAGAAGTGGAAAATCACTTATGCTCATCACATCTGGAATTTTCTAGCAACCCTAGTATTTGGAGCCCTGTAGGTGCCATTGATTTGACACTGTCGTAAGTTGTATTTGGGGAAAATGTTACCATAATTCTGCTTTGTTTAGTTTATTCAGCTATTACAGCATTGTTTTGCACCACTAAATGTATGTTATGATGAATTTTACTTCAGGAATGAAAATAATGTCAATGATTAAATAAACATTTAAATTATGATTTTGTTTAAAAATACTGCAATTTTAACTTTTTTAAATGCCTTGAAAATTATTTTTAAAATTAAAAAGTAATTAAACATTTAAATAAATGTAAGTTTATTGAGGTGTTATATTATATATCTGATATTCATCTAATTCTTCAGGAAGCAATCAGCCAGGACAGAGGAGGAAAATGTACCCAGTGCATAATGGACCTGTGCCGAATTTCTTCTGTTTTGTTACAGGAATATGACTGACAACTTGATCTGGATTTTAAATTTTTCAGATCTATTGCAACCTCTCAAATTGTCCTTATCACACTTTAAGACTATTTATTTAATATCTTTCCTGACTTTCCTTTTTGTCTGTCTGCACCCTTCCATCAACAAGAGCGGAGAAGAGAAAGTCATGGACCCCTATATTTGAAAGTATTTTCTACAACTTGTGACACAACGTAATGTGTTATTTATTTTTTTTTACAGATTTTATTATTTTACCTTCTTTTAAGGGTGTTTTAAAATAGCTTTGGACTGCATTTGTGAGAGTTATGACATTCATAGACAACTATAAATCACACTGGAATGTTGGAAGCAGCATCAGCTTCTAATAGGTTCCTTTTTGGGGTGCATATAAAGGTAGGTATCTCTTCACTTCTCAGCAAAAATTTATGAATAGAGGGTTACAAATATTCTAATTGCTCAGCAAACACCAATATTCAGTGGCAACTGCCACCTGCTGCATCTATTTTTCTGTCTATGTGTAAATTTTCTATGACAAAAGCCTTACTGTGACTTCAAAATGGAAAATAAGGCTAAAGTGGTCATGCAAATAGTGGGCTAGAAAATAAAGAAACAAGGCTGAAAAAACCATGGTTCCTGCTTCCCTTGCACTGAAGCTGAAATCTGATTAATGTCACTGAAGGCAGCTTTTCAAAACTGTTTCATTTTGTCCTGAGGTTCACAAAAGTTAGATTCCCTTCACTTCTCCAGGGATACATGAGAAATTTTCAACTGCAAGTCAAACTAGGACCATGCTTCCCACTCGAAGGGCTTGGGCCCTTAGCCCAGATCCTGCAGGCAGGCGCAGCACAAATATTTGGGTTATTTTTCCACAGGAAGAAAATGTTTCAACTTGCTTGTCTGTTTTGTTTCAGCTCAGTTTGCAGTCTTTGTCTTGCTTGGCTGGGAGATGGTGATTTGGGATTTGGAGAACGTTTGTGTGTCTAAATGAAGTCAGAATGTGCTTGCTTGGAGGGAAAGGTGTTGCTGGTGTTGCTGGCTGTGACGCTGCTGCTGTTGATTGAAAGAAGCCTGCTGTGGCTCACTGCTGAAATTACGAGAATCTTCAATAGAGAGACTGACAGCCCTCAGAGGGGGATAAGAAACACAGGAGGGAAAATGTTAAGGGAAAATGTTAAGGTAAAATTACGCTGGTGGTGAAGCTTGTTGTTTATATAAACTGTTCCTGCTACGAGCCCAACAGTGCCCTTTTCTCACATGAAGTAATGGAGCTTGTTACAGGCAAGGAAAGTAATTGCAAGTGTGTTCACAAATGAGGATTTTGTAGAAGTCCTGGTAGTTTCTGAGTCACCTCCTGAGGACGGGGTAGTAGCAAGAGTGCAAGGGACCAAACCACCCGAGCTCACGTTGATCTACTGTGGCCCATGGACATAGCAGTAATTTGGTAGTAAATAAATACTATTGCACACTATTCACTGTTCCACTTCTATTGCTTCTGATCTCTTCAGATCAGTAGTCATGCAGTGCCTACTTCACTGGGATCCCTAGATACTTGTCTTAGATAAATGCTAGCAACAGCCGTACTAGTTAGTGGTTATAGAAGATGCCATCTCTTTAAATCCAGCACAAAAGCATTCAAAATCTCTCCTTTTTATGGTTGGACTCAATGATCTGGTGGGTCTCTTCCAACCTGGTTATTCTGTGATTCTGTGATTTTTCAAAAAGCTTCTTAACTGATTTCAAAGCCATTTTGTTTCAGTTAATTGCTGAAAATTAATAGACCAGAAAGTATCTGGTTTTCTTAAGAAGGGTTTCACAGGGAATGTTTGGAAAGTAATACATCTGAAGGAGTCAGAATACATCTCCTACACTGCACTGACTAAGTGAAAACTGACTCTCCAGCAGTATCTGTCCTGGCATATAAAACAAGATAGCTCTGTGTAGTTACCAAAGCATTGATTATGACTCAATCACTAAAGGTACTTTAAAAGCTGCCTTTGAAATTGAATATTAGAGAGGCAAGAAAAATAGTCAGAGTTGTAAAAACCAGAATAACATAGTGAAACAATCAATCCATTTATTCTTTTTTTGCTTT
The DNA here is from genome assembly GCA_033459285.1 of Clamator glandarius. Taxonomy (NCBI): domain Eukaryota; kingdom Metazoa; phylum Chordata; class Aves; order Cuculiformes; family Cuculidae; genus Clamator; species Clamator glandarius. The sequence goes on along the minus strand of JAUNZM010001193.1, from coordinate 198,576 downwards.
ACATGCTACAGTGCTACACACTGAACCTAAAGAGCTGTAGTATGTTCAGTTACTGAACAGATAAATTCTAAAGCAGTGTAGTTGTTCATGCTTGAAACACATTTGAATGTGTGTTCTCTTCCTGAATTTTGTGCACTCATTTACTGCTTTACCAAAAATGCAATGTATTTTCTTTAGGCAGCATTGAACATACAGCTGGTGCTTGCTTGCTTTCTTCATGTCACTGAAGAACTTGCAGGTCATTCACCAGCATGACCTCTCACTCCTGATTCATTCTATGCCCTCTCGGTTCATTCTCTGCTCTCCCACTTCCCTGTGTACTCAGGTTTTTCAGCTTAACTCTCGACAAGGCACCAGCTCACAATATTACATTTTCAGCCCTCAATGTCTTCAAGACAGAAGCCACCACAGCAAGGTAAATATCTCTCAAGCATGTGGTATAGTCCAGTGGCTGGCATTGGACTAGTCTGTCTAAAGCCAGGCAAGCCTCTTCTATAACAGTATCATGGACATGAACATGACAGCTCTCTCACAGCAGGGGCTGAGCTATCACCTTCTGAAGTTGTATGCAAGCCAGAGCAGGACAGCCAGCTCTGCATGTGAGTGCTGTGAAAGCTCTCTCTTGTCTGCACTGTGTACTAAAGTGGTAATAAAAATGAAGAATTTTCTTTTCAGCGTTAGACCCAAACAGGAAAAACTGTTCAGAAAGACTGACACAAGGAATGTGTTATTCATCATAAATGAACTCCATAAGGAGCATTTGTGCTTCTAAGAATTATTGAAGGAAAAGTTGGCCAGCCTGAGCATCCCATGCACATGAAAAGCTCAAAACTGTCAGTAACAGCACACAAACCTGATATAGACTTTTCCAGATGTATGTGCTCTACCTGTGGTATTAGCTAACAGCAGAAACAGTAGAATGCTCAGGAACACAGTGTGTCTTGGAAGAGAGAGGAATTTGATCATCTTCTAAATCTCTTATCTGAAGAGGAAATGATTCACTGGTACCAGTAGCCACAACAGCAAGGAGTCCATTATATTAACACAGACATTGTTCATTTATCAGTTTCATGAAATAAAGAGTAAGCAAGGCATGCAATTTCCAGGCAAGGAAAATAGGTTGTTATTAATGGATGTAAGGGAACAAAGGGAGAAAAAACATAATAGATTGAACAGAGAAATGTGCAGTGGCTATAGCAAAGTTCTGTGACCCAGAGATCCTCTTTTCTAGCTCACTGGGAGTTTTGATCTGTGACTTTGCCCCCTAACCTATAAACCATATAGCAGTGCTAACAACATATGTCATCTAGAAAATAGTCTTCAGCTCTCAGCAGCATAGTAAATAACCACTTCTAGTGTCTTCTTATTCTGTCCTCAATTTAGTTACGTTAACGGTAGACTTCATTCTCTTGCTGGAGGCTGTGAGCCAAAAGATTAAAGGAATTAAGAAAATATAGCTTGCATAAGCAAAAAAAAAATCACTATATTCTCTAAGGCATTTATGCTTCAGAAGGACCAATGGCCACCTGGTACATTAAAGATGATTCTGAACTATGCAGTAAAAACCGCAGCATGGAATCAACAAAAGCTTAGCTTGCTGAGTAGACATTTGCATATAAATATACGGCAAACATTTTTTCTGGGGTATTTTCTTACCATGTATGCTGTAGGCACAGGTGTGCACACATTTTCAGGTACAACAGTACTCTTACTAAACTGAGTAGTATTCACATGTTCTTAAAAGTTTTGCTGGATGTGGACCTTGGATTTCCCTCCAGGAAGAACACCATCTTCTCCTTTTAACAGGTGCTTTCCTTAAGAAAAGATGTCAGCATCAGATGTTAATGTCTGACACAGCTGAAACTCCTTCATGTATTACAGTGTAAATTCACATAATTTATACAGCAGTCCTATATGAAGACTCTTTCAGTATCAGCAGTCTAATTCAAAATTACCTTGTATTTCTTTCAAGAATGTAATTGTCACACCTACTGTTTAATGTCAGCATAAGTAGTGGAACAACCTGAAGGGGAGAGAAACACTCTTGTTTACATTAGTTTCACCCTAGTTTTTAAGTATCTACTTGGTAATTACTAAAATCATTTGCTAAGAAATGATGCTATGTTCAACACTGCCCAGAACACTTATAAAAACAGTCCCTACCCAGTGGTGCCTTTGAGTAAAACAAACTACAAAAATCATTGCAAGGCTTGTGGGTTTTTTCTGTATCACTCCAGCATCAAACAGTGGCACCTTTGGGGCTCTTTGTCCACTTAAGACAGGATGATCCACCTTCTCTCTGGCTCTTCCTCTGCTCTGCTGCCCCTTGGGGCAGTTGGTAATGAAGGAAAAGCCAAGAAAGACAGTCCTTGAGCTCGCTGGCCCGAGTAGTTGTGATCCTCATGGGCTTTCCTTGAGCAACAGAGGTAGGAAGATCAACATTGCGGCTGACTGCAGAAGCGTCTTTCATGGACTGGAATCATATGAGCCATCCCAGCCCACAATTCCCTATTATCTTTCTTGCCTGTGGTCAGAACCCACGAAATAAATAAAGCAAAATAAATCAAAACCTTGGTAAATAAAAGTTTGGCAAATAAATCAGATAAATAAATAAATGTGTTAAATAAATAATGCAAAAAAAAGAAGAAAGTACTAGAATGACATTCTATTTCAGAGTGGCTCTGGACTATTAGTAGCTCTGTTTCAGGACAGCAGCCCTGATAGACAGATAAGCAACAGCTGAACTCTGATAGTTTTAATCACATTACTCTATCAGTTGTCCTGTTCCTGACACTAGCTGCCAAGGGGGGAGGGAGACACCAGCATCTCATTCCATCTCAGTATAAATTAGAGCTTGACTTCTCTCATAGCTCTGCCTTCAGTGAACAAAAAGGAAAGAATGCAGAAGAGAATAAATATAAGGTTATGTCTTCTCTCATCTCCTGTCTTGCATGAATTTTCCTCCATAGTCACATGCTCGATGTTCATGTTACAGCAAATTCTGACTTATGACAATTGCCTATACCCATGTCTGCCTCACATATGAGAAAAACAAGTGCTGGATATGCAAATCTTTTTCTTTTTCTTTCTTTTTTTAACTCTGACATGGCCAGAGAATATAAGGCTGTCTTTGGGCAGCACTCTCTGCATTTGGAAAGTGCCTGAATTTATCCACAGCCCTAGCTGGTAAAATGAAGGATAAATATGGAAAACACAATCCAACATGCACTGATGTTCAGACTACAAACCCAGTACTGTTTTGTTTCCTGTTCAAGGTTTGAATTCTTCTGATATAGTGCCTCTGTGTGCGTGTGTATGTGTGTGGTTTAGCTTTAATATTTCTTGGAGGAATGTGTCCGCACAGCTAAACAAAATACCTCCCTCAGGGCAGCTTTTGCTTTAGAGTTGCTACAGTACAGAGAAAAATCAGATTTTACAGACAGAAATGGGGTGCATCCTGCTAGAGTATAAGAAAAGCTTTATGCTTGACATCATTAATGGTCAAATTATAACATCAAAACCAATATTTTACTTTGGTCCATTTAGATCAGGAGCCTTGAAACCTTGCCTGTCTCTTTGGGAAAATAAAGGGAGGTAAATATATGAAAATAATCAATATTTTCTAACTATAAAAGGACTATGACCAGGCACCTTTTCCAAACTGCTCTTTAAACACATTCCAGATGCTTTGTAAGTCATTCTTCTCCCCTGAGGTTTGGTCTGTTAACAAAGAGGTGTATTAAATACAGATGAACAAAAAGATCAGCTCGGTGCTTTTCCTTGTGCTTGCAAATGCTGTTTCTTCTACAAGGCTACTTAGGATTGACACCAGGTTTCTCTCAATGAGGACCCAGCTTCTTCAGAGAGCAACAGATACATTTAGCCTTTTTCTAGCAAGTTCAACCCTTGATAGCAAGGCTTAGAAAATACATCTCACTAAAGAATTTTTTTTGTTCCTGCCTCTATCAAAGTGTGAAGCTAAACAGAGCTGGTTTATGGGCATCAAGAACTGGCACACTGTATTTGGAAATGTAAGCCTTCTTTGAAAAGTATGTGTAAAAGAGAATCAAAGAGCCTGCCTTGATCACTTTGATACTTTCTTGAATGTCTTTCAGTTTCTTTGAATCTATTGTCTCCATTTCTCTTTGGTGTCAGAGGGAAAACGGTATGGACAATGATCTCATTCTCCACCCGGCATATTGTTTTATTACAGAAGTTCATGTACCTAAATTATGCAATGGGAAGAATTGGAATTTTGTCTTTTTGATGTGAACAAAGTTGATGCCAACATTTTTTGTTAGTGTACAATTAATGAATAAAATGGGTTGATGTTCTGAGTGCGGTTCATAGTGCAGCAGCTGCTCTGCTGCCTATACATGTGCTTTTCACATGCCCCGGGAGCAAACCCAGCCTTTCTGAGAGCGCCGTGTAGCTGCATATCGCTGCTTGCACAGCAGGTTTAATGCTGTGCTCAGGCTAGGATCCAGTAGGACACTTGTTCTTCTCTGGATGGTACATTACCAAGTCCTGTTCTGGGCTGGACTTCAAGGCCTCCAACTTGTATTTCAGGCAATTGTGTGCTCTCTCCTAGAAATCCATGGATGATCGCCCTATGCTTCTGCAGCTTCAGTTTTCATATCAGTCAAAGCAATGGTCAGCAATTAAGGCAGTGTGCAATCCTAAGGGCAGTACAGAAGCAGTGGCCAGCTTACCTGAGCTCTGCAATCCTTCTGTGCCTGGATTTCTACTTCTCTGAGCTACTGGGATGTATATGCATAGAAAGGTTATCCTCAGGACCACCCTTTCCACCCCTATTTCAGAACTTCCCAGTAACATCCACAGGAGAATGGGCTGTGAATAAGGGAGGCTGTGAATAAGGGAGGCTGTGATAGCACTAGAGTGCCCTGAGCCACAGAACTGACAGCCGACTTTGCCAGAAGAGCAGGACAAGGTCCCATCTGTTGGAAAAATAACTAAGGTGACAAGGAAAAGGAACTAGAAGGGAAAATGCCCACACTGTCCAATTTCTCCCAATTACTGAATATTCTTGCTATTCTTTTTGCACCCCATACAGTTTGAATTCATCTTCCTCAACTGTGGGTGACCAAAAGTGTATGTGATATACCAGATGAGCAGATCCCTACCTTTACACTGATGTCAATATCTTCTTATCTATGCTGGCTATAACTTCTTCGACACATCCTAAGATTACATCCACCTTTTTCATGGCAATTCTGACTAGTGGCTAACATTTACCAGATGATTAATGAGAAAATAGGTAGCAATAAACTTAGCACATTTTTTACATACTCTACCAATTGTCATATAAAAAGCTCTTGTGTTACAGTTGAAATTCTGTGCAAAAAAATCAGTAGAACACATCATATTATCGTATTAAATTATTTTGATTAATACAGCGTCTAGTGATCTTTGCTTATTCCTTCAGGCTATTCTGATCTTCTGTGTTGATACTGGCTCCTATTTTTTTGTTTTAAGTTATGTCAGTGGAAGGGTATATGATCATACTTGTCAAAAAGATAGAGCACGATTAATATAGAGAAGGCCGTGCCTCAGCTGTGCGTCTGTGTTATAAGAAAGTCATTATTTCACACAAACTGCTTAGTTATAAGGTAGACGATGAATGTATTAACTCCAGATAATTTAAGGTAAACAGACAGAGTTTTCCTTTAATATTTACCCAAGATTACTGGGGAATTGAGCAGCCTCTTTCCCTCTTGTGCTCTCACACATGATTTAACCTTTTGGGGCTATTTATTTGAGGAACAATGTTTTAACAAAGAACATTTAAATTTCTTCTGCAAACTTTAGCATAACTTTACTCTTGCATACTCTATGTATATTGAAGGATGCTTTACATTTCAAAAGCAACATGCTTCTCACAGTTTTGTGAAGGTGGCTTATTTCAAGACAGCTTCTCATTTGCAAGGGTAACATCAGCTCTCAGCAAGAGAGATCACTGCAATGAGTCACTAGCTCTCATTGCTGATAAGATTGCTTTTTGCCCCAAAAGCAGTTTGCCTGGTTTTCAGCTTGGGAAACTTCTTTAAATTCACCAGCGACTTTGCCAGCTAGACAACGACAGCATCAGAGTGTGAATCACACCATTTCAATAGGCTGATTGTGAAATAAATATGAACAGGAACAGCAGGGGGTGGCTTTTCTTCAGTAGTCACAGTTTCCTTTTCACTATATGCCCTTAAAATGCCCAGGCAGCCTGTTAACAGAGGGGAAGATTGATACAATTGCATTTACATTTTAAATCAAGCCAAGTTCTCACTTACCCAGCCACAACCCTTCTAAAACATCAAACAAACAAACAAACAAAACAAAACAAGAAAAGCTGCAGCCAAGTAGAAAGGAGGAAAATAAATGTTCATTTGACTAGTCTTATAATGGAAATTAGCTTAATGGTCCAAAATTAGAAGTATAGACATTAAGGATCTTGGCTTGTTCTACACATAAAAGGCATAATGCTGTAACTGGGGTGATTCTTCACTCAAAATATTTCTCTTCATGCCATCCCTCAGTGCTTTCCTGAGTATATTACCCAGCTGTAAAGTTTCTCAGTTTTGTATCTTTTCTTTATTATTCTGGGAATAACTACAAGGGTAAAATAAAACTTTCTAAAACCATGAGAGTAAATAGACACAGCATTTTGTTGCTCAGAAAGTCCCCCAAGCCACCCTTGGATCTGGATTCCCTTTCAGTCAGACAGTGACCATGTACACCCATCGCTCCCTTGGTACCCACTGACTTGGACATTCCATACCAAGGTGGAATGGTTTGATGCACCTGAAGGTTCTCAGGAAGCTGCCTGAGAACCATCTATGTAGGAATGAGGGGCCTGTTTGACATTGCATCTTTGCAGAAGTTCTCAAAAATTCCTGTTGAACTCTGCCTATGCCTTGCCAGAAGGATGAGGGCAACACTACCTCTGCTTTGCCTTTGCTGGGAGAGTAGGGAAATCTCCTGGTGTAGACAAGACCGTGCTGTGATCTTATTACTATAGAGAGTTGTCAACTGTACGATGCATTTATGCAGCTACATTTCATTTATCTTCAACTAATTATTTTCTTAGTCACTTAACTTAAACAGCTACAAACTGAAAACACAGGGACACAGTCACAGAATCATAGAAATATAGAATAACCAGGTTGGAAGAGACCCACCGGATCATCGAGTCCAACCATTCCTATCAAACACTAAACCATGCCCCTCAGCACCTCGTCCACACATGCCTTAAACACCTCCAGGGAAGGTGAATCAACCACTTCCATGGGCAGCCTGTTCCAGTGCCCAATGACCCTTTCTGTGAAAAACTTTTTCCTAATGTCCAGCCTAAATTTCCCTGGTGGACCTTGAGGCCATTCCCTCTCATCCTGTCCCCTGTCACTTGGGAGAAGAGCCCAGCACCCTCCTCTCTACAACCTCCCCTCAGGTAGTTGTAGAGAGCAATGAGGTCTCCCCTCAGCCTCCTCTTCTCCAGGCTAAACAACTCCAGCTCTCTCAGCCACTCCTCATAAGGCCTGTTCTCCAGCCCCTTCACCAGCTTCGTTGCTCTTCTCTGGACTCTCTCCAGAGCCTCAACATCCTTCTTGTGGTGAGGAGCCCAGAACTGAACACAAGATTCGAGGTGCGGTCTCACCAGTGCCGAGTACAGGGGGAGAATAACCTCCCTGGACCTGCTGGTCACACCGTTTCTGATACAAGCCAAGATGCCATTGGCCTTCTTGGCCACCTGGGCACACTGCTGGCTCATGTTCAGTCACTGTCAACCAACACTCCCAGGTCCTTCTCCTCCAGGCAGCTTTACCAACACTCCCAGGTCCTTCTCCTCCAGGCAGCTTTCTAGACAGACTTCTCCTAGTCTGTAGCTCTGCTTAGGGTTGTTGTGCCCCAAGTGCAGGACCCGGCATTTGGCCTTGTTAAACCTCATGCCATTGGACTCTGCCCAGCAGTCCAGCCTGTTCAGATCCCTTTGCAGAGCCTCCCAACCCTCCAGCAGATCGACACTTCCACCCAGCTTGGTGTCATCTGCAAACTTGCTAAGGGAGGATTCAATGCCTTCATCCAGGTCATTGATAAAGACATTGAACAGGGCTGGACCCAGCACTGAGCCCTGGGGAACCCCACTGGAACTGGCCTCCAGCTGGATTTAACACCATTTCCCACCACTCTCTGGGCCCGGCCATCCACCCAATTTTCCACCCAGGAGAGTGTGCGCCTGTCCAGGCCAGAGGCTGACAGTTTCTGAAGCAGAATGCTGTGAGAAACTGTGTCAAAGGCTTTACTGAAGTCCAGGAAGATACATCCACAGCCTTTCCCTTGTCCGAGAGTCTAGTCACTCGATCATAGAAGGTGATCAGATTACTTTGGCAAGACCTGCCTTTCATGAACCCGTGTTGACTGGGCCTGATCACCTGGTTCTCTTGCAAGTGCTTATTGATAGCACTGAAGATCACCTGTTCCATGACTTTCCCTGGCACTGAGGTCAGACTGACAGGCCTATAGTTCCCTGGATCCTCCCTGCGACTCTTCTTGTAGATGGGCACAACATCAGCCAGCCTCCAGTCCAGTGGAACTTCCCCAGTCTTCCAGGACTGTTGGAAGATGATGGAAAGGGGTTTGGCCAGCACATCCGCCAGCTCCTTCAATACCCTCGGGTGAATCCCATCCAGCCCCATAGACTTGTGGGTTTCTAGTCAGGCTAGCAAGGCTCTGACCTCCTCCTCTTGGATCATGGGAGCCCCATTTTGCTCCTCTAGCTCCTGGGTTCGTACACAGAGGGAACAACTTTCTTTACAATTAAAGAGTGAGGCAAAGAAGGCATTAAGTACCTCAGCCTTTTCCTCATCCCCTGTCACCGTTGTTCCTTCTGCATCCAAATCCCATCCATCTGTATGGTTATCCCGGAACTCATTACACGTGGTTCGGAAGCAGGAGATCCTTCTTCCTTTTTTATTTTTATCAAGAGTATTTAAAACAGAAAAGTTGCAATGAAGAATGAAATTCAGATCTAAATGACAACTACATCTGAAACAGTCTAATATTGACAACAGTTTCTGACACGCTTTGATATTTATTTTTTTTCTTTGTTGCAAGGCAAGCTGACAGAGCAAACCCATAATTATTAATTATTTATTTTCTTAAACAGAATGAAATTCCCCTTATTTTTGTCACTCTGGGATTTTACCCATTAAAAGCAGATCAGCAAATATTCCACTCTATATTAAAATTATTATTCCACAGTAGATCATTTACCCCCATACAAAGTACTGGTCACACCATCTGTTTTTAGAGTCTTTGAACCTGTGTTGTATCTCCAACAGACAGTACTCCAAAAAGAAATGTTCTCTGTGAGAAACAAGAAATAATGCATCTAATTTAATCTTGCTTTGGCTTGAGGGCTTTTGTGCTACTAAGGCCACTGAACTGAACACAGGTTTTAATCTAGAGTGAGAATGTGGATCTGCAGGAGTCTGAGACTTGTGTCATTGATTTCAGCAATGGCAGGTTTTCCTCCACTATGCTTAAAAATAAAATGTGAAAAGCAGTTTATAGAAAAGCAAGTAGAATTATGGAGACACGATGCATTATATGGACCTGTACTTTACCATGTCAGTCAGTTGAGATGAGAATTTATTTCATCTTACAGTTGTGCTAGCCTGCTGGAAGAATTGTTGTTTGTGTCTAGAAATTTACATAGCAACATAAGTTTTGACATTTGCAGGTTTCCAGGGAAGAGTAAATAGAAAACTGAGCCTGCTAGCATGCTAAGCAGCTACTAAAAAGCTCCTGTGCAGGCTGTAGTTCGGCAGAGAAGTCTCTTCAGATTCCTGTTTGGCTTGGACTGGGTTGTTATACGGAGCTGCACTTTTGGTTTCATCCACTTATTTTCTTTCAGTGACATATTGCTTGTGAAAGGTGCAGGAATACCAGTCCTAGAAAATTAAGTCACTCATCTCCTTGCAGAATAACCACAGCATAGACAAGGCTTCCTCGGAGGGACAATGTCTGAGAACAGATAGCTTGGACCTTGCCTTTTTTCAGCCCTTGAATCCCCCAGTGGGCTTGAATAGGGACAAATTTGGTAGATGAATACATTTATTTCATACATTTCTTGCTGGATGACATAATTTTTCATCAGGGGTGTAATTAGGGAGGGTAGGAAGCTGACCAGCAATGATAAATTCTGGAGCTATCTGCCACATTTGTATGTGCATGTGGAGAGAGGCGAGGAGCAAGGGCAATGGGAGGGCAGGAAAGCCTGAATAACTTGCTTTTACTGTGGAAAGTTGGTCTAAACAGGAAAAAGGCTTTCTCCACAAAACTCTGTTATTGAGGCCCTGCCTTCAGTGTTAATAAAGAATGGTATTACCTTAAGATGACTCATACGTGAGTGGTCTCAAAGCCCAGATGGAGTGCAAACAAGGCACTTGTGTGCTACCAGGAGGAAAGCAGGCAGGCAGCTCTGCCCAAGCTCATGCGTGGCCAGGAAGCTGGGCTAAATGCATTGCTCTTATTTCACTGGAGAGGTCTGTAACTGACTCCAAGGTAAAACTGCCTTTTTCTTAGCAAGGCAGTGAAGGCTTAAGACTCTAAATCCTGCATTACTTGAATCAATAAGCCTTGCAGTCACTGAAGAGAGTATTACTGACAGGGTTATAACAACATAATCTCCCTTCTCCCTGGTGCTGATGGCTGCGTGCCCAAATCATCCATGAGAAATACCATTATCCCCATCACGCAGACAGAAGCCAAGACACAGACAAGCCGGGCTATGTCTGCACAACACTGACAGATGCTTGTGCAGATATCTCCAAGCCGCCCTGGGCACTGCTGTCATGATGAGCTCCATATACCTCAGGGGACTTAGAAGTCTTCTGCCCAAGCTGCTGTCCCACTGCAAAGACAGGTTGGACACACTGCCCACAGAGAGGGTTGGTAAGCACACCCAGAGTCAAAGATTTGGTCATTGGTCCAAGGCAGCACAAGGAAATTATTCCCATTCCTCAGGCCTGCTGGGCTACCCTGTATCTATTCTGGACCATAGGACTTCCCATTTCCATAAATTTTCTCACAAGAAGAGCACCCCATGCCAGGTTTCTGCTGGCAAGACCTCCAGATTTCAGAATATTTTGGGGTTTTTTTCCAACCCAGATGGCTTAGATGCTTCTATAACCATTTTATCTAAAAACAGGCTTTGCGCAGTAACATCTGTTTCCTCAATGTATGTGTAAATATTTTAAAATACCATCAGCAGTGTAGTAAAAAGAATCCCATACCACCAAGTAAGTGTAGAGTACTTTTGCTTAACTTTCATGGGGACATGATGTTACAACACCAGCCCTGCAACAGGTTCTGCCTGCCTGCCTTGTCCATGGGCCACGGTTTGGCCAACCTGTGCAGAACACCAGCAGAAACCTATTGCTGGCATCAAAGAGGAAAGGAGATGTTGTTGGACCACCCCAGCTTCGAGCTCAGGCTCATCGTGTTGCCATACCCAGATTCCTTTCTCTACTGGGGCAGCTGGCAGCATTGTGTACTGGCACCCCAGAGACCCAGGGCAACGTGCGAGGCTGCACAACCCCTATCCCATAATTCAGTGCTGATATCTACAAAAAAAGCTCAATAAACCACACTGTTGACAGGAAATCACAACAACCAGACAAGACCTTAACCAAAAAGCCAGGATTTCCAAAAGAGCCTGTGAACATCTCTTTTAGCTCTGTTCTGAAGCAAGTGGCACCTTTGCCACAACAGCCAGCTGAGTCACAGGGCTTTGAATCACATCTTAAATCCACAGGACTTTCTCTGTAAAGTGCTGCTTTACTTTTCTATTCCTATTTTTCAATATAATCAGAAGCTCAGTTCACAAGTTGTCTCATGGCAGTTTCCAGCTATTTTAAAATAAACAGTTTCATTAAACAAGTGTATTTTGTTATTAGGAAGTCTGCAAATTGAAAGGGCTTTTGTCAAAAATTGGTGGAGGCCCTGGTAGACTGTTCAAATATGTGAGGAATTTCTGCCTGCATAATGAGTCCTTTGACTTTTAGAAAAATATTGTTTGAGTTTTCAGTAATTCGGAGGCAAAAGAACAACATAGCCCAAAACAATTTTTAAAATCTGTACACAATTTTGCCATGATAGGCTTCTAATTGTCCTCTCAGCCCACGTGTCTGCTTTTGCTATGGAATATTCCTTATAAGGGAGTAAACAAATGCACTGCAAATAGCACTTGGGGCTGTGGTGTAGTCATCAGCCTCAAGAACTGATGTGAAACTCAGACTGTGTCTGTCCCAAACCCTCGGAACTCTCATATGCTTACAGAATTGAGGACTATGGTAAAGATGTATCGGTGGTGGAGATACTTATGTAAAAGATATGATGGCACAAACTGACTCTTCTGTACTCCCTTCTAATGCAAGCCTGAGTATTGTCCCACAGACTGGAAGGGCTGTAAATAGCACCTTCTTCTCCATTTAAGAAATCCTTAGGCCCTAACATAGTTTGATCTTTGTCCCTTCCCTTCCTGTAGCTCTAAAGACTAATTCTGTTTTTAATGTTGCCTCCAGGATGCTATTAGCCTTTTTGGAGACCATCTTGTGTCTCGCTGTAAAAGGCTTTCTCTGCCCAAGGCAGATTATGCACCAGAATTTGCATAAGTGACAGTCATTGAAGAGTCCAGAGTTTCAAGGGCTTCAGTAACTGTGTATCTGGTTCAGAGTTGTGCCAGGTGCCTTAAACTGAGATGACTCCCAGTGTCTGGTGTCACTAGCAAGTTCTCCAGTGTGCTTTTTAGAGAAAAAGAAGTGATTTGCTCATATCTGGACCATAAATTTAATGTATTCAGAGCTCAAGGATAATCTTGCTGGTGAGCTACAAATAGAAAATAACTGAGAACAGAGTATTTGTCTTTCTTCTGAACTGAGTTGTATATTCTGTACACTGAGATGCACAGAAGTGCTGATGAGCTAGCAGATGTCAGAAAGTATCCATATGGGTCAGTCAACTGTGCATGTAATCTGGCCCATGGAGAAGATTTAGGTGAGGAGATTAAACTCTGGTTCGTCCTCTTAAAAAAAAATACTCATAGAAATCCATCACAGGTGGCTTTCCTTGAGTTAGGTTTTATGAGATCGAAGTGAAAACACCAGGCAGGAATACTGTAACTGAGGAAAAATTTCAGAGCAAATTCTTTCACCAATCTTACTCCTTCATAAAGCAGAGTCATAATTTTATTTGGTTAAATGTTTTGATGAGGTGTGGATCCAGCATTTGCTTCACTTTCTGGGCCAAGAAGATCCTCAAGAAGCTATTGCATTTCCCTGTTCTGCAGAAGAGACTCAATGAGTGGATCGTTTCCCTGTCCGTCGTTGGCAGAGCATCTCTACAAGTGTGTGGGGCTGAGCAAATCTCACCTCTTAGGACAAAAGTCAGGGATATGCAGGCTGCAATTGTGTGGCCAGCAGACATCAAGTGCAAAGGCATAAATGGTGGTGGCAGTCCTCTCCTCCCCCTTCCCTTTGTTACTAGCTCAGAACATGGCAATCCAAACCAACATCCTGCACCTTCAGGAACTGACAAAGAAATTAATTCCAAGGCTCTCACCTTCGAGGCAAAAATCACAAGTTCTCAATGCTGGGCCTTTCCTCCTCTGGATATCTTCTTGGAGCTGAGAGCTGTGACTGCAATAGGTGGAGTTCAGTGCTTATGCCAGAATCCCTCAGAGTGACACTGGGTGAGTCTATTGTGGCATGGGTCTTGCATCCCATCTTGGGAGACAGGGCATTGCATTAGGCTATAGGAAGCTGCAAGAATAAGGAATCTGTAATTCTAGCTCAGTGTTGACATCTTTAACATTATCCCACCCTAAAACCAGGTTTTTAAATAGCTTTCTACTGCCATAATAATAATAATAATAATAATAATAATAATAATAATAATAATAATAATAATAATAATAATAATAATAATAATAATAATAGATAGACAGATAGATAATAAAAAATCAAATGCTTTATTTTGAAGAAATCCTTCACAGCAGCTGGATTCCTGACTTCTTGAGGGAGCATTTATGCTGTTCAGAAGACCAGTCTTCTGGCAGAGCAAATACATTGTTTAACAGCTTGCCAAATGAGAACATGCTAGAAGGACAATATTTCACTCCCATCCTCAGCTATTATTTACAGAAATGAGATGGTGATTAAGAATTTGTTTCTTTATTGTTAAGGGTCACAGTAAAAGCATCCTTTCCTTGGGCATGCACTGGGTAGCTGTGTTCAGTTCTGTGACCCAGCTGCTTGTGGCCATCTCAGAAGGTTTCCTGTCTTCCTCTGGCCTCTTCATGCACTTGTCTGGGCTTCTCCCTTTCCTGAAAATAAGACCCAGCAGCCCATTCACCAAAATTCATCCTACATTCCCGACAGCCAGGACTCACAAATTTTCTTTCCTCTTCAAGTATCTACCACTTTAACTTTCAGAAGCACATGAATCAATCATTGTTTATGAAAGCAAAGAAATGTATAACAAGACAGTAGCATGCACCTCTCTCTCCCTGTTTCCTCCAGGTGTTTTTTGTGAATTTAAGTCAAAGTCCTCTGCAACATAGAGAATATTTCTTTTTTCCCCAAAACTAGATTCTGGGTTTCTCTCTAAAATGGCTGGTAGGTATTCTCTTTCTTTTACTGCTGTTCAGTTGTTTTCCTTTCTACCACCTTCAGATGAACTTTCCTGGTCAACTGCAATGCCAATGACTCGCAGTACTTCATTGGATACTTCACTGCTTTGGTTATTATTGGATCTGAATTTGAACGGTGGTGTGGGATTTTTTTTTTGTGGGGGAGGGAGATAACTTCTGAAATAATCAGTTCTTCATTCAAGGACACCTCCATTTTACAGGACAATTAACATGTTAGAACAGCATATGTTCGGCCTCACACCTGCATTTCAGCATCTGGATTTCTCAGCTCCATCTGGCATCTCATAAAAGAAGAGAGCCTCATAAATACAACTCAGAAAGCAAAATAATTTTTATACATTTTTATACATTTATGACAGCCACACAGAGATGTATTCATTCTGTTTGAGACCATGAATTTGTAATACACAGGTCTCCCCAAGCAGCCATAACAACCACTATTGTTTTGATTAAAAAATTGTGAGTATCTGCATAGGTTGAAAAGAGAAAATCGTGCTGGACATGGGAGGTTTCCTTACAGTGGCAATCCTTTAGGCTTGCTAAGGATAATAAGCAGTTCTGATTGATACTGCTAACGTAAGACATCAATCCCAGAAGGAAACCTCTCTATCTACAGCCTACAAGGTACAACAAAAAAAAGAAACAAGACTGACCCTATAACTTGGGAATCAAGAGTGGGAGAGGAGAGACAAAGAGATTGTTATAGAACATGTTCTAACCTGTCACAGTGAAACAAGGCTCAGCTTGATCGCTTTACTCAGTACTAGTGGACGCATGTTCAAGTATAGAGGTTTTCTTACCCTCAGTTGGAAATTGTCGATGTTTACTAGCATACACTTCGTCTGCAAAGCAGTTTTTAGCTAATAACAACATCACTGTGCTTGAGCGCCCACCCTGCTCACCAGACCTGTCTCCCTCTTCCCGAAGATCAAGTTGATGCTCAAAGGAACTTGGTTTTTGTCAGTAGAAGATGTGAAAACAAAAACTATGGAGATCCTCAACAGCCTTTCAGAAAATGGTCTGCAGAATTGCTTTGAACGTTGGCAGCATTGTGTGCCACTGCATGTCAGCTCAGAAGGGATCTGTTTTGAAGGTGATTTAAGTTGATTTTCTTAGTTTGTTAAACAAAACAAGTTACAGGCATAGTCTCAGGGGAGGGGTGGGGGAGTCAGACCTCAGATGTAGTCCCACAGCTGTACATTATGTTCTCAAGAGGCGTATGTTCCAAAGTATATACAGCATCAGGGCCTGTGACCCTTTGATAACCCTGTGCTGTTTCTTTTCTGTTGCTTGAGATGCTCACTAGGTTGTTTTCTTTCTGGAATGAAAAGTGCCAATAGTGTTTGGTTTTGTTACCCTCATTCCTTCCTTTTCCTGCTCTGGGTAGGAAAGCTCTGGGAGCTCTGCCTCATAGGTTGGCAGGAAATTTAAAACAGCAGCAAGCTGCTGCTTGGACCACTCCCACAATTTTTTTCCCCTCGTTGATGCAGGAAACTATTTAATTGGGCGCCGACTTGTCAAACTTACTCATTGATGCTTACCAGTAGCTGCCTAACACCTAACTGATTTTTTTCCTCTCTTCCTCCTCTCTCAGAAAAGCTCCCCACAATGAAGATGTTGCTGAACCTGATTGCTCTGCTTTCTGCTGCCTTGTTAGCCAGTGCAGCCCCTCCAACTTGCTATTCTAGGCTGTTGTCTCTGAGCAAAGAAATAACAGAGTCTTTTAAGGAGTTACAAACTTCTAAAGCTGAGGTGAGTCTACCTAAAAACTGCTCCTGCAAAGACCCTGTGGGCTGCTTGCTTTTTTCACAAGTTTCTCTCTAAGTAAAATTGCAATAGATCTTTCTTCTTTCCTGCAGGATTCATGTGTGGAGATGCTGCCCAGGCTGTATTTGGACATACATGTAAGTTTTCACATTTCTTTCATTTCTTTCGTTACTGTGCAGCTAATGAAAAGGGAGGATAACTCTTTAAGATTGTTCTCTAGAAGAATGGTTTGAAAGTAATTTTTAAAAGCTTAATAAAGAGGAGAGATGAGTGACAAAAAAAATATATCTCACTTGAGCCTTATTAAAATCCCCATGGAGTTTCTGAGATTTTGCTTGATTAAAACTTCAGAAATGAGAAAATCAATATTTTGAAGTTTGTACATTTGTACATTATTCATTTATTGTGACAGAGCTTTTTCAGAAATAAAATACATGCAACAAAACTTTAAATAATATTTTAAAGAACAAATTAAAAACTTTCTTGACTTAGTAACTACTTCACTTTTTATTATGAGTGGCTTCTGGCACTGCAGTTTTAATAAACAGAAGTGCAGGAATACCTTGCTGACTTTTCCTATTTTAAAAAGGCAGTTGTTGATTCCAGAAAGTAAAAGTGCGCCTGAGGATAAGTGTAATACTGAGAAAAGACAGCAGCAGTCATCCCCTAGCAAAGACAAAATAGCCTCCTGAACATATAGTTTATGTCATAGTGTTCTGCTCTGGGATATCCAATATAGTTTGCTTCTTTTCCCAGTGCTCCACTGAGTAACTAAAAAGTAGAAAATATCAGACAAAGCAAGAGATGTCTGACGTGTTTTCCCAGAGGCAACTACACAGTCAGGTCTTGCGAGTCAGGACCCTATAGATTCTAATTGTAAAGTTGCCAGTGCCTCACTTCACTGCAAAGACCAAGGAATGTAAGCCTCAGTTTCTCTGGCTTTAAATCAAGAGCTGGGATATTTATTTACCTGCTTTGCAAGGACATTGTGAAATTAATGTTGTCTGTGCTTTACTTGGATAACACAAAGTGTGAGGTGAAAATTGCTCTGAAAAAATTTTGTGGTGTTTGTAGAATTGCTTTTGTACGGGAACAGAGGAATCATGTCTATGAGATGTTGAAATTCCATTTATGAGGTTAATCAGGTTCTCTCTTAAAAGGAAGACAGGACATCTATTTTGTCTGCAAGAGCAGATTTGATTATATTGGTATTTCTATCTCCTAGAGCATGTGGGAAAGAATCTGACAGACCAAAACTGCATTTATGCACTTTTCTAAGCACTTACTTGGACCAAATACCTTTGTTAAGAAATACTGATGGTGAATTTTCCTAACTAAAAGGTACATAGGTTACAAGTTCATAGAAGCAGGAATTCAAAATACCCACACTGGCAGTAAGAATTTTTAAGTGGTTGAGGAGGAACATAAACCTCTGTTTGTGCAGGGTTACACACACACCTCTTTTGTGTGCTTTGCAGAATTACTGTGTGTTGGCAAAACTTCGTGAATTTGTGGCTTACCCTAGATGTGAGAGAGTGCTTGAAGTGAGTGAGCTGAAGGAAAAAGCCCGGAGCCTCTACACCATCATGATCTCCTACTGCAGAAGGGTAGGTCAAGATACACCAACAAGGCCATAGTCTCTGCGTTTAGCTCCCTCTGTCTCTACCTTGTCCCCTGACCAGCAAAACTGGATCAGGGCCAGAGCTTCTCAATATTGTATGAAGAACATATCTTCTGCCTTCCTCCATATAAATGTTAGCCTTCTTTATTTTTTCAGGATTTGGTGTTCCTCACCGATGACTGTAACGCCTTGGAAAACCCTATTCCTCCTCCCACAGAGCCTTTCATCAAGAGCTAAAAGGGAGATAAATCAAAAACTGTATCTGGGAAATTTTCAAGGAGACCAAGAATCAAAATACGTATATGCAGTCAAATACAATGTTAACAAATAAGATCTTTTTTGAACACACTAGCAGTAGTATCGCAGACCTACCCATTTTCCTCACCCTTGTCAGGAAATGAACTGCATGCCTCGCATACCTACTGAGCTGCTAGGGAAACTACAGTTAGAGAGCTTTTTTTTTCATTTGGCAAGGTATGATATTTCAGCTTAGCCAGATGTATAAAGTATGTTTTGTTTAAACATTAGATACTAGACTTTTTTTTACTCTATTATGAAGTAAGTTCACGTGAAGAAAATACATTATGATCACTATTCTATCCTGACTTAGCAGTTCTTCTTTTATCAGATGGGCTTGAGAGGGACTGCATTTGTTTTTCTTAAAATGTTTGACAGAAGTGTAACTCTGTGCTGGCAGATGTCTCTCTATCTGTATAGCTTATATATATGCATGCTGATAGTTTTTGAAGCCAGAGATGTAAGAACAGAGGTGAAAGTAACCTGTCTCAGTAGAAAACTAAATAAAAACATCCTTCCTAACCCAAGATGCTTGTGTTACAACATGTCTTTCAAGATCAGCTCAAAAGGTGTCATTCTTATAAACTTTCTTTTCACATGTACTTTCAGGTTGTTTTTCACAGCATAAGCCATCTTTAGCTTTGTTTCCATAGCAATGCAAACATTGCTGTGTCTGCATGATTTGAAAATATGTTTCTACTGAAAAAAAAATTCTTTGATGAAATCAGTGGATTTCTTTTAAAATATTGCTTCTGTGTTGTGAGTATGTAAGTTTTGAGTCAGGGGCTCAGAAAGTCTGTTAATCATTTGGACAGATTGTTATGTGTCTAAAAACACAGCCTATATACTGAACTACTGGGATTAATAACATTTCCAGATAGTAGTTCCAGAGTTATGGGTCCCTTCAGTATCTGCATGACATGAGACATTCTCACCTGGCAGCCTTTCGGTGCCAAGAAATGAACTTCCCTGTTTTTCTAAAGTAGCTGCTATTACCCAGAGAGTCCATTCCTTCCGTTCAAGTTGTTCCTCTCTTTCCTATCTAGCGTTCATTGATCATCCATCTCAAGCACAGCCAAGTTTGGTGATTTGATCAGTGGTCTACCATGTTTTATAAGAAAAACATATGTAATCATGAGATTACATGACAATAACAGCTCCTCTATTATCCTGTCATTCCAGTGAATATGTGAAGGTATAAACCAATATGATTGGTGACTGTTGTGGAAAAAAAAGTAATCATAACTTTAATTAAGAGGAAAAAATATATGCAGAGAGGAAAACAGAGGTGTTTTGGTTTGGTTTTTTTTAATTACTCTGTTCTGTGGAAACTACTAATCTGATTTTAACTACAGAAAATTTGACTATGCCATTGAACTACAGAGTAAAGATGGAAAACTCAGAACCTATGGTGAGAGATCCAGAGGGAAGAAAGAGAACAGGTGGTTTTCTTCCCTGTTTGTATCAATTCTAAATATATATTCAATTAATGTGCCTGTCATAGTCTCTAATTCTCTCCTGAGGATGAAGTCCTCATATATTAGCCCTAGCAAACCTTTAGAGGAGCAGACTGTTCAAAGGGATGAACACCATCAGGTTGAACTCCAAATAGTGCAACAGCTCAGATAGTCCTACAATCAGAAAATGCATTGCTTAGGTTACTGAATCACAGAATCATTTGAGTTGGAAAAGACATTTAAGATCATCAAGTCCAACTGTAAACCTAATGCTGCCAAGTCCACTACTAAATCGTGTCTCTAAGTGCCTTACCTTTTAAGATTCTTCTTCTCTCTAAGCCAGCTCCTAAGTACTCTAGGGATACCAATACAGTTTTTCCTCATCACCTGGACATACCCAAGGCCAGATCCTTCAGCAGGAATCATCTCCTGGAACAAGAGCATCTATTAACATGCTAATAGGGAGCCTGATAACCACCTGGTGAGTGAGGAAGCACTGGCAGCTCTCTAGGTGAAGGAAAAATGGAAGTGGAGCTGAAACATTTGTTGTTAGATTCCACATTCAAATTTTTCCTCCTTCTAACCAGAGGCTCAATCCCCACCTGGGGAAGCAAATAACACTGGGAAAACTTCAAGGCTTATACACTTCCATATGAGTATCAAAACCACATCACAGCCCCTACTTTTCATACCTTTATACAAAGACAGACATGAAAGCACCTTGCAAGAAAGTGCGATATGGTCACCACACACCATGGCATATGCAGAGCTAACCCAGGGACCAAGTAGTACCTGTTCTTGAAAGCTGGCAGCAGAAACTAATAATTTTTGGCTATTTTTACCACTCCAGATGTCATAGGTTTTAAACATAGACCTCTTGTAAAGCTTGTGTTGTGACTTGGCAAGCAAACTACAGAGCAAAATATTTCTTCCCCACAGAAGTCCATGCAACTCTGTCCCAAGAACTGGACCTTGTGTAAAGTCTGTGCAGCTAACCAGGACACTTCTGCCCGTGCCTCTTTCCTGTTACATGGACACGCACTTTCTGAAATGGAGTATTTTATGAGTGTTTTCTTGTGGATTATCTCATAACTAATCTTTATGCTGCTTTATTGAAGTAAATAAGCCTTCCCTAGTCTATTTTGAGGTAACTTGTGAACCTAATTCCAGATTTCTCCCATAATGCTCCTATTCTTTTGATGACTTCCAAATATATTTTCTACTGTTTTAGGTTCACAAGGAAAGTGTAGCCTAATTTCCTTAGGATAAAATATATTGCAAGAAATATTTTGAACTGGAAACAGAATAGAAATTATTACATTATTTGCATTTCTTTATTTAGTAACATCAGCCTTTTCATGACTAATGAGGACACAGTCTGTCTGCAGTAAACTCTTAACATGGTTACTTACCAACGTATCAGTTCTGTGCTGTTGCATCTTACTTCTGCAGAAGCTGATAAAAGCAACTAGATGCTTTGGGTGCTGTACACACTTGAATGAACTTTGGGAGACTCTCTTCCATTTGCAGATGCTGTATATTTCATTCCCCGAATCAGATTTGTGTGGTCGCTGATGTGCTTTTACACCAAGTATATTCCCTGTGGTTTATGCTCTGACTCTCTTCACATCTCATATGTCATTTTTAATGGAAGGTGTGCTGAAAGTAAAGCTATGCTCCTTCAGTTCACAGTAACTTGTTGTCACTCAAACTGTCTTAATGAGATTTGTGAGTAGATGAATACTTTTTATGAACAGTATCTTTTTCCAGGTTATCAAGGTCCATAGGAAAGAAAGAGATAAAGATATCACATCCACTTGCAATTTGCAAAGAAATCATCCACATCTCCCTTTCAGTAAGAAAGCAAATTTACTAACTTTTTCATTTACCATTCTGCTAGGTATATAAGGAACAGTGCGACCATTCATGCAGCAGCCCATGCTCATTAGGGCCCCAGCCAAGAAGAATACTGTGAAGGGATTAAGGCAGATATATTCATTGTAATTTGTCGACTGGCATCTTGCCTAGTTAGTGCAGGATATTACTAAAAACACATAATTAAGAAACTGCATTCGGTTTGTACAATCATTGGGGGAAATTTGTAGAAAAATAGAGACTCTGTACTGTTGTCTTGCCTGTTGAAGGAGATATGTTGGAAGAAGCAGTCAATCTTAGGACTACATTTCCTTTTGCAGATTTCTCTCTATCTGCAAGAAGCTTAACTAAAGAGCAGGACTGCTAGGCTCTCCCTCATACTATCACATGGAATCAGCCTCTGTGATGTCTGCAGGTTGAGCTAATAGCATCCTGAGGGAGAGTTTCAAAAATTTATTGCAATTCTAATGTCTTGTAAATAATGTTACCTTACTAATACTTAACTACTGTCCTTCTACGGTACTTCTTTCCACGTTAAAATCTTCTCTTTTTTGGAGAGAATGGCTATGCAAGAGAAAATTACAATAAACAAGCTCCATTAACCTTATTTGTGCAACATTTTTGATTTACACTTTTCTTTTAGGCTTGTTATGGTCAGAAACCCTGTGCCACCCAAGATTATACTGTTAGCTTGCCAGAGTGAAAAGAAAACCCAAGCTGGAAGGGAACTGTTAGTAGCTGAGTCAAAATTCAGATACAACGTCAAAATGTTGTGATTTCGTTATCAAAAAGTTTTTCATGGTCTATTTCCTTAGCATAGGGTAAATGTATCTCCTCAGATAAATAATACAGCAATGAACAGAAAACTGATAAATGGCAAATTTAAGCTTGTGTATTGATCGATAGCAATTGTCTAAGCTTGTATATCTTATAATGGTATGTGCCTTGAGAAATGTTTTTCTAAAGGGGGACCCATTTTGCAAGGAACAAGCATCCCACAAGATAAGATAAGGAAGCAGGAAAGCCAGCAGAAAAGGACCATTTTTTTCAAAGTTTGGGCTGCATTCCTCTTCCCTGCCCCCCCCTTCCCCCAAGGATGAAAGTTTATAAACGAGGAAGACTTTCAGCCTTCATCTTTGGACCCCAGGAGGGTTCCTCACAACTACTCAGAAGACCACCTATGCATATGAACAAGGCATGGAGATATGTCAATGATTTCTCGAAAAAGAATGAATATGTAATACATTTTTAGGAGATGAAATCAATATGCATAGATCTGTAACAAAAGAAATGTGGTTTCCTTGCTTGGGGGTGCATGTTTTTGGAGGATCAATCCCCCATGCACCCAGCACTGCAAATAAAAGGAAATACCTGCTTAGTAATGACTATCCAGTTGTTATTGAGTTATTATCTCAGAATCCTTGCCCAGACTCACTTAGCTTCCCACTTCAGCTTTTCAATACTTTAAGAGGGGTTACAAGAAAGCTGGGGAGGGGCTGTTCCACAGAGAGTGCAGAAATAGGATGAGGTGTAATTGTTTTAAGACAAAAGAGGGAAGATTTAGATTAGATATTGGGAAGAAATTTTTTACTGTGAGGGAGATGAGACACTAACACAGGTTGCCTGGAGAAGCAGCGGATGCTCCATCCATGGAGGTGTTCAACAACAGGTTGGATGAGGCTTTGAGCAACCTGATCTGGTGGAAGATGTCCCTGACCATGATAAGGGGGTTGGAACTAAATAATCTTTATGTTCCCTTCTAACTCAAACCATTATTTGATTCCATTATTCTATGGTTCCATGATTCTATGATTCTTACTTCCACCATGGCCACAAAGGGCAGAAGGAAGGTCAGAGCCACATGTTCCCTCTCTCCTACCCTCCAATGCCCTGCTTAGCACTTGTGAGGATAAATGAGCTTATCTGGTTATCTAAGACAAATCTGACATAAGCCTTGTCTTTCTGCCATGATCTTTAGAGCCATAAGATTTAGCTGACCCTAAGGGTCACTCAGTCACTTTGGCTGAAGAAAGGAAAGAGAATGGAGATGGCAAGAAAGAAGAGACAGGCAAGATTATCCTGTACTGTTGTTTGTTCAAAGGCAGGTATTTCAGTTTCTGGAAAACTGTTTTCCTCAATCCACTTCAAATGCATCAGACTTGTTCCAGCATCCTGTACATGCATTTTATCACTTATGTCCTCACAAAACCGTCTTATTCAAAAGATAAATTATGCAAATAAAACAATTTCAAATCATCACTGTCTTCAAAGGAAGACAACAAAGAGTTGCTTTTAAGAAAATCTATTGATAAGGGTAATTATACTATTAAGCTTTCTCAGTCATCTCTTCATACATACAGTAATTACTTTCAACTTGGAATATTTTGCCAACATAGCATAAAAATCTGGGTAAAGATCTAGACAGGTAGACAAGAAAAGATCATGAAGTGCTTTATGTACATTAATTTCACCTCATAATACCTCTGACAACTCAGAAAGAGATTATTAAATTTAGGCATTGATGCCTCTAAATCAGACTGATTATTTAGTTATTTAAATGGAGTTTTGAAGGCCTATGTATGAAAACTATAGCATAAACAGCTTCCCTAGGATCTGATAACAAACTGATGACAGTGTCAAGAGCAAAGCATACACACAAGAGGCATCTGATTTTGTGCATGCTGCTATCCAGGAGCATTTCCACGCAAATTATTTGTTCCTTGACTCCACGATCGTAGATACCTGGCTATGGACATACTGCTTCATTGCTGTGGTGTAGACCATGCCATCTCATGAGACTCTATGCTCAAAAGTGTAAAGCTTCCCCATCACGTACACTCTTGCATGAGTTTGCACCATGCTAAAGCTGACACATGGATTCTGCATGGGTTATAAATTAAGAAAGACCAGCTAAGTAGACTTTTATTATCACTCTTTGAAGTAAGTTGATTTGTTAAGCTACAAGTAAACCTTGTTCACTGCTTCAGTTTGTAAAACAGACACTGTTTCAACATCTGAGTCATTGACGTGAACCAAAAAAAACAGCAGAAAGACAGCTATCAACATTTGAAACTGGCTGAGTACAACGTAAGTTTTAACAGCACATTTACAGTGAAAACTGTGAAGTTGGCAACAATAACTGACATCATTTGCCTTATTTTTTTGTCTTAAGCTCCCGCTTACGACACTGTGCTGGTTGATTCATACAAGCTTCACAATCAAGCTTTTGGCATTTCACCATTTTTACTTTTCATCTATCCACAAATTTATGACTTCAATTCACCAAGTTAGATTGCCAAGTCAGAAAGCTGCTGTGTGAACTATTTTTCTTTTCTCCACTCCACTTAGCTCCATTGATTTTGAAATCTGCCTTTCCACAACTGACTCTGGGTTTATTATTAACAATAGCCAGATATATTTTGATCCTACTTGATGCTGAAGATAGTTTTGGATAAATTGGTGAAAGATTTCTGTAACAGAGGAAAGTAAGAAGATTAGCTTTGTTTCTGTAAGTCTGGAGTATGAAAAGTTTATTGCCGGGTTTAATTTATTTGCTGGAAGATGCATGAGCTCTAAGAAATAAATTTGTCCCAAACATGCAGAAAACAGTGTACCTCATAAAAACTGTGTCTATTTATCCTTTCTGTCAATTCCCATATATCAACCCCTCAAAATGCAATTTATAAATATCCTATTACATTATGGAAGTTGCAAATAATAAATCGATTCTTCCTGAAATTACATTCTCTGTGCTGCATGCTTTTCAAATAGCATGTATTTACTGATGCTAAAACAAGAATACCGAAAGGTCTGCATAGGTGACCAAGGAGTTCCTGACAACACTAAAACATAAAAAGAAAGCTCTTATGAGTTGGAACTGGGGTTAGAAGAGCCGGGAGGAATACAGAGACAATGTTTGAGTGTGCTGGGACAAGGTTGGGCAAGCCAAAGCCCACCTGGAGTTGAATCTGGCAAGGGGCTATGAGGGCTTCTACAGGTACATGGACCTGAATTCTACAGAAGTATTGACCCACTGCTGTAAAAGGAGAGGAAAGAGAATAGTTTCTGTTGGAAGGAGAGACAATCTTTCTAAATAATTCAGTTGGGATTTTCCAAGTTCTTTGCTAATTTTTGCACTAGCAAAAACTCCAGCTTCTAACAGCAAAAACCGTTATACCTGTCATAGAAGGGGACAGAGGGAAAAACCTGACTAATATCTTTATTTAGAGGAGAGCCATCTTCCTTGAGAAAGGAAAAACAAACCAAAAATCCACCCCAAGTATTGTGCAAGACATGGAGCTGAATAATACTTGACAGTATGGAACAGGGCGCAAGTTGGCAGTTCCAGGAGTTGTTGCCTTCCCATGCTTGACCTCTTCCCTTTCCCTCTGTTTTTGTGACCACACATTCAGTGTTACGAATATACCTCTAGAGAGGACACTCTATTTCCTTTTGTTTCCTTTTTAAAATTAAATTCCTAATTGAATCTTTGCAAGCAAGAGATCTGAGATATCAACAGTGTAACTACCACCATCACTTGACAGTGTGGGATGATGTGAAGAGATATAAAAAGCCTTCTGATGACCCTAAAGCCCAGTTGTATCTTTTCTTTCACTAAGAGGAACAGTTTGTAGATATTCACTGGCTCCACAGGGAATACAAGGGTGTGATGACCACCAAACAAACCGTTTTCATATGTTTCCACCTTGTTTAGTGACTGGGGACTTAGTTCAATAAATCAGATAGATAGACATTCATTAAATCTGTATTTAAATGCTATGTTGAGTAGTATTGGATTTAAACACACCACAGAATGAGCTCCTAATTGGATCTTCCTGAACAGTTTTGTATAGAAAAGTGTACCCAGGCAACATAGCCCAGTAAAGTGTGTCTATTTTACTTAATCCCCTTATTGAAACCAATGGTTTTTGTTCATCTAGTAAGAGAATAACAACAGCAAGTTTACATAAAGTGTTCTCCTGTAGGATTTGTATCTCTTATCTAGGGAGACCAAAGGCTTGTTCCTCCAAATGCATAAATACTAACTGAAATTGTACAGGGACATATTCATAAGCAAACTTTTATGAATACTAGAAATAGCTTATAGACCAACATAGCAGAGGAATCACACAACTAAAGCATACTTTTTAGATATGTAGGCATAAACAGCATCATTTGATTTGTCCTTTTGAATTCAAGATAATATTCTGAACACAGACGTTACTCAGAATGCCTAAGCACCATACCCTCCAAAGGTTAAACACTCAAATAACTTGAAGAAAATTGGGCACAACCATCTCAAAAATTGGATCAAGGTAATAGAAACTGCCAGGAAAGCATGAATAAAATTAATGTCCACTATAATACAATGGAAACAGCTTAAAAAGCTTTAGAGAATACTTTGTGTTCTAGCATTTTAAAAAATTGTGTAAGTGAGGCAAGAAATAGGGCATGTGTAAAGCTGTTACCCTGTCAGATAGTTTCTACAGTCTCCAGCAGAGATGAGTGTCCCACTGTGCATATCAAATTAACTTCTAGTCTAAACATCATACATAATAAAAACCTAATGGATGGATTTACTTCCACTTTAGAGCTTTCTGAGATAGGTTTGATTTCTGAAAATTGGAAATTCTAGCTCTGAATGGTCACATCCAGAAGAACAGGATATTTCAATGCTGTTACAAAACAAGTGCAACATGGGATCCAGTCACTTCAATGAATCAGACCAACACAGAGATAGAAGCCACAGAGAAAAATTTAGCTGTATCACAGTGAAGAAAATGAAAACCAAACATGCTTTGTTCATCATTGCAGAAGGCTAGAGCAGCCCAGGTCAGACTTTGAAGTCATAGCTAGGAGGTTACCCAATCTTCTTCTTGCTTTAGTTCTTTTCAGAGCTGCTGTTCTTTTCACAGCCTGGAGTGTTACTGTGTCCTTTCAGTTTGGTCAACGTTCAAAGCTCCAAAGTAAAACCAGGTAAAAGTCTGAATGATTCTAGCAATAGCACGATTTAGATGGACACAATGAAAAGCTCTGGGGTTTGACTATTAAAGATATCTCTGGTTTATAACTATTAAAGATAACCTTTACAAATTTTAAGTTGCAACAGCAGAACTGAGAACAGTTCACAGATTCCCATGCACCTCAGTAGTCTTCTGCTAAACTGTTAATTACTCTTGTCTCCACCAATTGCTTTTACCATCTAATAAGGATTTTACAAAAAGATTAATTCTGCTTTGGAGACAGCGTGCTACTGTCAAGGTGGAGAATCTTATTCTAGGAAAGAAGGTGGTTATTAAATGACTTTATTTCTGCCACTTAGAGCTTCCTTTTTTTCTTCTCTGAAAGAGTAACTGAAAAGTCCTATTCTGATTAATGAATTCATGAAATCATACACACGGTCCAAGAGGAGGTGGTTAGAGACTTGCTTGCCCAGCTAGACGCCCACAAGTCCATGGGGCCAGATGGAGTCCACCCAAGAGTTTTGAGGGACCTGGCAGATGTGCTGGCCAAACCCCTTTCCATCATCTTCCAACAGTCCTGGATGACTGGGGAGGTTCCGCTGGATTGGAGGCTGGCTGATGTCGTGCCTATCTATAAGAAGGGGCGCAGGGAGGATCCGGGAAACTACAGGCCTGTTAGTCTGACCTCAGTGCCAGGGAAAGTCATGGAACAGGTGATCTTGACTGCGATCATGAAGCACTTGCAAGAGAACCGGGTGATCAGGCCCAGTCAACACGGGTTCATGAAAGGCAGGTCTTGCCAAAGTAACCTGATCACCTTCTATGATCGAGTGACTAGACTCTCGGACAAGGGAAAGGCTGTGGATGTATCTTCCTGGACTTCAGTAAAGCCTTTGACACAGTTTCTCACAGCATTCTGCTTCAGAAACTGTCAGCCTCTGGCCTGGACAGGCGCACACTCTCCTGGGTGGAAAATTGGGTGGATGGCCGGGCCCAGAGAGTGGTGGGAAATGGTGTTAAATCCAGCTGGAGGCCAGTTCCAGTGGGGTTCCCCAGGGCTCAGTGCTGGGTCCAGCCCTGTTCAATGTCTTTATCAATGACCTGGATGAAGGCATTGAATCCTCCCTTAGCAAGTTTGCAGATGACACCAAGCTGGGAGGAAATGTGGATCTGCTGGAGGGTCGGGAAGCTCTGCAAAGGGATCTGAACAGGCTGGACTGCTGGGCAGAGTCCAATGGCATGAGGTTTAACAAGGCCAAATGCCGGGTCCTGCACTTGGGGCACAACAACCCTAAGCAGAGCTACAGACTAGGAGAAGTCTGTCTAGAAAGCTGCCAGGAGGAGAAGGACCTAGGGGTGTTGGTTGACAGCGACTGAACATGAGCCAGCAGTGGCCCAGGTGGCCAAGAAGGCCAATGGTATCTTGGCCTGTATCAGAAATGGCGTGACCAGCAGGTTCAGGGAGGTTATTCTCCCTCTGTACTCGGCACTGGTAAGACCGCTCCTTGAATCGTGTGTTCAGTTCTGGGCCTCTCACCACAAGAAGGATGTTGAGGCTCTGGAGCGAGTCCAGAGAAGAGCAACGAAGCTGGTGAAGGGGCTGGAAAACAAGTCTTATGAGGAGCGACTGAGAGAGCTGGGGTTGTTTAGCCTGGAGAAGAGGAGGCTGAGGGGAGACCTTATTACTCTCTACAACTACCTGAAGGGAGGTTGTTGAGAGGAGGGAGCTAGCCTCAAGCTCCGCCAGGGGAGATTCAGGCTTGAGATAAGGAGAATATTCTTCACATAAAGGGTGGTTAGGCTGCCCAGGGAGGTGGTTGACTCACCTTCCCTGGAGGTGTTTAAGGTGAGGGTGGATGAGGTGCTTAGGGGCATGGTTTAGAGATTGGTGGGAATGGTTGGACTCAATTATCCGGAGGGTCTCTTCTGACCTAGTGATTCTATGATTCTATGATCACTAAGAACTTCACTTGCTGTATAACTTAATCTATAAAATGATTGCTTTAGTAGTTAGGAGAAAATTTCTCAGGACTTGCAGACCTGTACACTGATCTGACAACAAGATGAACGTTTGTATAATTTTTGGCTAGGTCGGAGTGCCAAATGCTGGGTAAAGCAAAGAACAGGTTGTATTCACAATGCCCTTGTGCTAAGCAGTGGATATTAGGAATAAAATTTGTGATTGGGAAGGGGAAATACATCTAAAGATAATTAGAGAGGGGAGAAGAAAACTGATTCATAGGTCCAAGAAGACAGGCTTTAGCTCAGAAAACTTCCAGGCCCTGGGGGACGTTGGTCTGCAACCCTTTGCTGCCTGGTTTATGGAGAGAGGAGAAGGTGCCCTTACTGGTATTTCCATGTATGGGACCAGCACTACCCTCCTCATGTGCCTGACAGACTTGAGCTAGCAAGATCTGTGGAGAAACTTTCTTGTGGACATCAGCCAGATACTGAATAATAGCTTTTGAGGATTCACTCCTTCCTGGTCCAGGCAAACATGTTTGTACAGTCCTCTTGCCTCCAAATGCAACCCTACCTCCCTCCCATACTTCTTCACTCACTCACACACAAAGTATTAGCTCAGCTCCCTAAAGCTGTGAAGACCAATATGGTATTTCTTCCTTGTCTCAAGTCCTGGCATGGATGTAGGCAAAAAATAAACACTTCACAGTAACAGATGCAAAACTCTCTGTTCTTTAGTCATCCAGTGTGATGACTCCATTTCTATGGTCTTTCCCTTCGTATTTTACAAATGAAATATTAAAAAAAAAAGAATCACAGAAAATGCAACTCACAACAATATTTCCCTTCCAGGCTTTCTTGAGGCTAATGTTAGATCCAAATTTCTACTAGCTCGTAAGCACCAGAGGGAGAAAATAAAAGCCTCCATCTGCTCCCTGACTTTCTAGTCATCCCTTTGCTGCAAAGGAAACAAAGTAGTATTGATAGAACCAAAATCCTCCACTGCCCCTACAGAGAGGAGAGGCAGGATATACAATTTTGTAAGCATTAACGATACTCAGCTATCACTAAGCTCTTGTATGGACTGAAGCAAGTTATTTTGGTTTGCTGTCCCACCCAGTTTCTGTCTTTCTGTGACTTGTTCCTCAAGTCAAAGGTCTGCTCTCTTCTCCTGCACCAAGGAACACACTTCAGGCAGTGTCAAACTGAAACTCTTCAAGAGCCTTGCACAGTCCTCCTCCATTTCAGTTTCACCCTGCCTTCAGTCTCATTCCTGTCATGCTCTCTCTTGCCAGGTCATCTTCTGGCCCACATCAGTGATCCTTTCCTCCACATCTCTTTAACTGCACTTTATTCAGCTCTCTTTTCCCTATCCTTCTTTCCACTATCCCATCTTTCCATTCCCAAAGCTTTTTCCTTGTTGTTTATTTCAGGCTTCAGCTCATACCTTTTCAGGATTCTTTTCCCATCTTTTTTCAAGGATGATAGAAAAAGTGCTCTGCAGTCTGGTGAGCCACCAGCAAGATCTCCTACACCTCCCCATGAGACAACCTATCATCCCCTCTTTCACATCAGCCCACTGGGCAGCATGACTCATGCAAACTGTGGCAGAAGAAACTCTTTAAGAGATAACATCAACATCATACAGAGAAGTTGTCCAGTTCTTCAAGAATGGCAGAAAAAGAACTTCAATGTGTTGATACTGAGCAGTAAATGGTTTAATATATTTCATTTATCAGTAGCTGTCAGTCCCAAGAAGGGTATTTGCATGTGTGATGGACTTTAAGCACATGGATCCAATTGACTTCAGTGGGATTTCCCATCAGCACATGTATAAAGGCCCACTGGATCCAGAGCAAATACAGCCACAACCCTGACACAGCAGAACTCCCACTTCCAGCAGCTGCAACTCTCTACAATTCTCTACAACTACCTGAAAGGAGGTTGTGGAGAGGAAGGTGCTGGCCTCTTCTCCCAAGTGACAGGGGACAGGATGAGAGGGAATGGCCTCAAGCTCTGCCAGGGGAGGTTTAGGCTGGACATTAGGAAAACGTTTTTCACGGAAAGGGTCATTGGGCACTGGCACAGGCTGCCCAGGGAGGTGGTTGAGTCACCTTCCCTGGAGGTGTTTAAGGCACGGGTGGATGAGGTGCTGAGGGGCATGGTTTAGTGATTGATAGGAATGGTTGGACTCGATGATCCGGTGGGTCTTTCCAACCAGGTGATTCTATGATTGCGTGCTGAAGACAGCCAAGGAGTGGTTGCGGCTGCAATACAAGTTCCCAGAGTCTGGGGATGGGGAGAACAAACACATAGTGGCTTTGTTGTATTGTGGCAACATCAGGATCAAAAGTAGTAAGTAGGCAGGAAAAGGTGTTAAACAGTTTTCCCTACACACACACACACACACATATTTAACATGTGAATTGGCAAGTTTTCCCTATTATTTCCTTAGCACATACATTTCTGAAAGGGTTATTCCTGACAGAAACATCCTTACTGTGCAGATACATATGTTTTCAGGTTGCAAGAAGGACAATTCATATAAAAGCAACGTTAATAAATCAGGTCTGGACACAGTCATGCTTGGCAACAGTGATATCCCTTCCTGGTTAACACAGTTTTAAGATCAGAAGTATTCAAGTTTGAGAGATATTGTCAAAACACTACTAGCACAACAAATTGCCTAACACCGTGAGTGGCTCTCACAGTGATATTCACTTGGCATATTTATCAGGTGTCTTAATATTAGTAGATCTCTAAATGAGCTATGTCTCTAATATCGTTCAGGTTCTGTGGAATCTGGAGTTTCTTATTATTCCCTTTAGATTTTAGAATCTGACATATGTAATTATTTACCACATGGCCATGCTTTATTCAGATATTACTGCTTACTTGTATGTAAAACCATAATAAATCTTTTTTTCTTGTCAATGTAACATTCTTCTTCCAATCTCTGATAAGACATTAGAGCACCTCTTCCACATATCCTTTATTTGTCATGCAGAAATCTGATTAGTTTATTTTCAGTGCAACAGAATAGTTCATTGTCTTGCTTTAGGGCATTGTGATTCTATTTTTAATTAAAATAGATTTATATCCTCCTGTTACCACCAAATTCAGACTGCATTTTCTCAAAATGAATTTAGGCCAGAAAGAAATGTGGAAACAAGCAATGAATCGTATTAAACCTGAAATACGGTATTTTAGTTGTATTCACAAGCTTAGTTTTGAGGTTTAACCCACCTCTTGCAATGAACATTCAGTTCTTTTTGCATTACCAAATTCATGAGACGTCTTCAGATTGAAAAAAAAATAGACAAACTCAATTTCATTCTCATTCATAAGTTTGTTTATATTTTCCATTTGATGAATACATCCTATGGAATAGATCTTCAAAGGTAGTCAGGGTTCTCTGTTCTCGCTGCTTTTCCCATCCCTCTTAAAGCTTAATTTTTACATCGATGAAGAAAATTCTTTGAAATTGGAAGAATCTAAGTGCTACCTTAACTTTTTTGTTTGGAAAAGGATTCAAGAATGCTATATATCAGTGCTATACAGACCTTTAGTATCAAGGGAAACCCCACAGATGCTCTACTTTAAATGTCTCTAAGGAGGTCAGTGTCATTGCAATAAAGTAATGCTACAGTTTTCTCGAATGTTGCGGTGACATTTAGGTCCCAGTGAAGTAATAGAGCTCACTTATTCCTGCTCCCTTTACATTACCTGTTAGCATAGACCATTGAAAGCTTGTTGTTCTTATGTAAAATCACCACCCTTTCATTTCCCTTCAAATCCAATGATTTATTGCATCTTGTTGCAGTGCAGGTAGACAGGCACAAGTGAAGCAGCTATTATTTGGCTTTCTGCTATCTCCTTCTACTCCTGAAGGATCTTTGCTTAGTTTTGGCCCAGCAAAACTAACTACTGTGTGCAATAGAAGAGCTTGCATGATGACTCCGGAATCTTTCTCTTTTTTTGTTAAGCTTTAGCAACTGAAATTTTCTTTATCCCTCCTTTTGTGGGGGACAAAGGGAGATTAAATGCTGTCAGAAAGGATTGATACATAATTTCAGATAAAAGATTCTCATCTTCTTGGCAGCATTTAATCTCTCTTTGATACTCAAATGGGCAGCCGGCTTTTCCAAAGCTCAGGTATCTGTTCTGTTGGGTAAGCAATTCAGGAATGAGGATATCCTGAGTGGGATGGAGGGAGACACTGTTTCAAGTCCTCAGTGCCTCACTTTCTGAAGTACAGCAAATTGAACTTCTAAAAACATCAGTACAGATGCAAGGCAACTCTTCAAGAGCTGTTGCTGATTTACCTCAAGGAAGCACAAACAGTCTGATCTACAGCCTTACAGCTGAGAAAAGCTTTCCTGAAGCATTTATGGAGTATGTAGCCTGTGGCCCCAAGGAAATGTGAGTCCGCCTCGAGACTTTAAAGCAAGAATGCCATAATAACTTCAGACATGATGCCTTGCCTCATTCTATAACATGAAGTAATTTAAATCCTTGTCAGCCTATAGGAAGTAAGGTGACAGCACAGTTGCTAGGCAGTTAAAATGGAAGTGTATATGAGGTGAATATGACTAGTGGATGGTTATTTGCAGGTACCAGGTGGAGCAAATCATTTTGCTTGTGGTTCAGTAGTAGCAGCACTTCAGGGAAATGCTGCCACTGCTAAGATTTAATACCCGGCCTCCAACGTTTCCCATCAGTTTGGGAGCTAAGCACCACAAGACTTGTAAATTCCCCCTTTCACAAACAAGTACTCCCATTTGCAGTGGATTTTTTGTGGGAAGGGGTTTATAAGCCAGCACTTAGAACCATCTGGTCAGTGTTCAACAAGGAACTGAAGCTCTAGTGTAAGCATATTTTATTCATTCAAGGGTTCTCCTCCTGGCTAGCAGCCAACTACCAGGCCCCTAAGCAATTTCCCCCTCCCCATCATATATTTTGTAGGCTGATGCAGTAACTTAAGCACTGAAAGAGCAGGCTCTCACAGAAGTCATCTGGCTTGCCTTACATACCTGTCCTGCAGACATGATCCTTACCTTCCTAACCCCAGGGTTAAGTACATGGGTGACAGATACACTGGTGTGCACAACTCTTCCTCCTTCCATGCCAGAGCAGGCAGCAATGCCCTGCAACCGTCTTTTACATATACTTCGGGCAAGTGAGACGTTTCTAGGCAGTTTCACCCAACCTAGTGGGGCAGCTATGCTCTTGATGTCCACCTAGGCCAATACACCCACCCCATCCTTTGGAAAAAGATGCTCATTTACAGACAACTCCTTTCCTGCACTACCTCATCCCACAGTTGCCTGGATGCTAGTGGAAGGGCAGGAGGCAAAATCTTGTAGCTGATGGGGAGAGGAGAGTCCAGCTTAGATTGCTATCAGCTGCTGGGGACTCATGCTTTTGCCTCTGCTAGGAGCTGTCTTGACCCAGGAGATGTGTAACTGCACTTAGGAAGTAACAAGCCCTAATGAGAGGTAGAATAGATTGAGGCTTGAATGAGGCTTGACATAACGGATATGAAAGACTTACATGCAGTCAGGGCAAACGTGTCTCTTCTGGTGGAGCACTCTCAGGCTGTTTGCCAAAGCTGCTGTAGACATATACATAGTGTAGTTTTTTTCTGTATTACATCTTGTGCTATTAAAGCACTCTCATACCCCAGCTGTATGTGTCCAAACTACACCCACTCAGCAAGTCAGGCTGGCAGAAAAAGCATTACTATGGCATCCTGCCCTGACCGATTTGGAGGGCTATAGGACCTCTGAGTAAAACAAGACCTGAACACCCTGTAAGGGTTATGCCGAGAAATCAATTAGACTGAGGAATAAGTAACCAATCACTCATCTTCCTCCTGCCTCTACAGAAAAAAAACCCAGCATCATTCAAGAAGGGTTACTTTCTCTGGTACATGCAGCAGACAGTCCATGGTTCAGCTTTTCAGAGCTTTTACTTGAACACAGCCTAGAAGACTTAAAAGCCTTTGATAATAACTAGAAAACATCCCTTAAGTAAAAAATCCACAATTTTTTTTACTATAATTTTGAAATGTCCTACCTCATGGGCATTTCCAGCAATTCTGCATTTGGAACCCTATTTCTCCTTTGAAATGGGCCCAAAACCTGAAAAATAGTATTTGTAATTTATGTACCTAAGGCATTGCCTCTTCAACATTTTAGGTGTGTCTAGGAGACATTCTTAGTCTTGGTCTTCTCTTCCATTAGTGGAGATTTTGTTGTTGTCATTTTTTTAAGGGTGTTTTTCTCCATTAAAGAAACTTTCCAGAGAGTGGCTAAAGTAACAAGGACAGGTATGAATTTAGACACTTTTGTGGCTACACAGTCCCTGAAATTAGGCACAAGATGTGGATAATATAATACCTGCGTAAACCCCAACTAAATCCCCAATAGCGATGACTATATTTTTTCCCAAGGATTTTCTCCCTTTCATGTCAGTTAAACTGCAATGAACTCAAATTAATATTCTAGCAGAAAGCTAGTAAACAGGCAATCAAGTTACTATTTTGTGTACCAAAGTTTTTCACTTCCTTTCTCCTCAATAGCTTCATTGAATAAACCAAGCAAGAGAAAAACCCCACACAACTACTTAAAATAGTATTCCAGCCAACATAATTGCTTTGCTACCATGTCTACTACACATAGACTGTCAGTAATTAAAAGTGGAATTCACCTCATCAAACAAAGTCTACAAATTTGCTTGAGTATAATAAGTCATTAGAAAAGCAGCTATATATTTAAGACCCAAATTAAATACCAATGTCTTATTCTTAATAAACAGTCACTGCTAAAGCTCCTGTTTATTAGCAATCCTAGCAAATTTCAACCAAAACATTTAAAATACTGGATTTAACTTTTAGGCCATCTGACTTAGCCTCTCATGGTTGATAATAGTGTTTACCCTGTGCTTCAGGGGAATTGGCATCCACAGTGTTGTAAACAGGAGGAACCTCCAGAAATTTGAGATCCAGAAGCAAACAATTTATGATCAAATGCTCCCATTTGACGCTTATTGCTCCCACGGACACTTAGATGCCTGCTGATTTCAGTGTGGCAGATGCTTAGACATAAAATGGCTTTTGTTGCTTTAGAGCCAGTGCCTATAAGCCCTTATTTCCTTTGGCATAAACAGCATCGCATTTGATAATATGAACTGCTCCTGCCTTGGGAGTATATAGACTCAAGTCTTAACTTATACATCAGATTATCAGGGCTTACAAAGGCATCTGCAGACCAAATCCATCCCTCTGACTACAGAGGAAAAGGTCTGCCTCAAGAGGCTTTTATCTCTACAAACCTGTACAAATATTCAAAGCTTGATTTGAATATCACAGCTGTCTGCACAAGGACAAGGGAAGAAAATCCATGAATCTTAGGTTATTGTGGCAAAGTGCTCCTCCCTTCTTACCATACCAAGCAACATTTACAAGCCTGCTTGCACCCCATGATGTGGCTGGGAGGCAGATAACCTGGACTTGGACATAGCAAGGACCATCAATACCGTATACTTCTGTCAAGCTCTAGAAGCAGTGCTACAGCAAATCCCTTGTAATCCACAGGGATGATTCAGGAATGCGAAGGAGAACAAAACATGAAAAAAGACTTAAATTTAAAATATCTACAAGATTTTGTTGCCACAGGAGTTCAGGGATAAGTCTAACCTCACGCTTTCTTGCTCACAGATCTAGTAGGATCCCATAGCAGGTTGAGAGCAGTGAATGTTCTCCATGAAGCAGTGAAACCATTTTGCTTCAGTTATTAAGGAAATTCCTTTTCCTTGACACATTGTGGCAGCAGCAATCTAAGAAGAAAGATGCTCCTGAGAAGAGGCAACTTGAATTCACAAAGCTGTCCCATTCTCTCCAAATGCATAAATTTTATGCTTTGATATTAAATGACCTTTGGAACACCACTTCAGATTTATCCCAAACTGACTATAACTTACAAGTATAAACTACGTAATGCTAAAAGGTATCTCATGCAGGGACATAAAATGAAATAAATAAGTTCATGTTACCAAGAACTTGGCCATGCTAACCACAAGGCCTGTTATTAATCCCTTCCCCAAGCAGTAGTGACTGGGTGAGTCCGTGCACTTTATCCTCTATTTCCAACAAAGCTGAGTCAGTGCAGTCACTGTAGCTTACAGCAAGCAGGTGTCCTTTCTCCTTAGCCTAGGAAGGCAATCTGTCTCAAAGAAATAGCCATGAGCAGTATTTCTTCTCAAAACCTCTTTGTCAGACTTGCAATCCCCCTCTTGTCTTTCATAGAAACAAACAGAAGAGAGTTTGCAATCACTTTGATTCACATCAGTCCCATAGGTGAGAACTACATATGTTTTACAGTTCCACAGGTGAGATATACCTCTGTTTTACAAGTCATACTTTATTGTAGAAAACAGAAAGGAATTCTTACAGTTTTCCCTTTGGGGACATATTTTTTTCCATAAGGATTCAGGTTTCCTGCATGCACAGAAATTTCCTGATTTCAAAACATATGCCAGTGTCACAGTATCAGCCCTTGTCTGACTTCTGCTTTGTCTGCCACCAAACGCCACCCTTGCCTTGTGCTAGCCAGCACCTCTAACAAGGGGATATCAAAGGCGCTCAGGTCTGAGGGCGCCGCAGGAATTTGAAATGCTCCTATTTTTGTTTCCCCTGAATACAATTTCAGATGTTAGAAGATGACCCACCTTCATCCCTGCTTAGCTAAAAATAAATCAATTGTCTATGACCAGGCTGAAAACAGTAATATAACAACTGACATTAAAGTTAAATCAGAAGAAATATAGACAAGGAAGCAAAGTCCCAGGTCTTAGTACCCAATACAAATTTAGAAGTCTTAGCAGTACAAAGATGTCTGTCTGAGTCTGCACATAATGTGAGATGACAATTTCTTAGAACTGTGAACTGTTCCTGCCTCCCTATGACAGTAAGCTCAAAGCTGTGCAAAAAAAAAAGAGGGCTAATCAGGGCTTCCCTACCATAGGGGATCCTATCTATGGCACAAGGAGAGCAAGCCTAGAGACGGAGACTCAGATCCTTTCCCTCCAACTCCTGCCACCTTTCTCCTTTGAAGAAACCTTTTGTGTGTGTGCAGGTTTTACTGGCTCTCAGGTAAAGGTTATGAATGCTGCCCAATCCTGAGCAACATCTACTGCAACCAAGAGTACTCACCAGTCATCCTTACTGACTTTTGAGAATCAACTTGTTTGTCCTTCCTCACTGTGCAAACAGCAAGCAACAACAAGGAAGACTTTTACATGAGGAATTGTTAAAATCTTGCCAGAGCCAGGGCAGTGAATGCCATCTTTTAAGATAGCATCTAGCAACAGCTTTGACATGTTCTTGCAGAGATACAGAACACAAGCTGTGATGTGGTTCTAAGTCCAGCTCAGAGCAGCCCAATGGTCGTTTACTTCAAAAAGTCTGCAAAATCTCCATTAAGAAAAAAATAATTAAATTCACTGCCAAGCTTCCAGACACTTAGAGAACTTAATATGATCCACATGGACAAGACAGCTTGAACCCAAAAACCCAGTGGGTATCCTGTAGGACCTGCTTGAAGTCCTGAAAAAAATGCATCTTTTCTGCCAAAGCTTCTTTTCACTTACAGTGAGGGAAGAGTAAAAGAAAATGTTTCTTATAGACGCATTTTTAAATCTTATTAAAAAGAATGGAGTAATATGTTTGTTAGTAAAAGACTACAGTGTCCATGTTGTCTCAGCATGACTAGCACAATGATCTCGTTGTGGCAAGGGATAAAATACCACCAGTGCACTCATGTGTGCTGTAGGTGAGCAGGGTTATTCACTCTGGCATCTTACAGTGATAAGTATCTCAAGACATGCTGACAGACAAGCAGGAGATGTAAAACTGTAACACAAGACCTGTGTCACATTCAGCCTTGCTGGTTCATGGGCTGCCAGGCATAGCCACGATGACAGGGAGGAACAGAGAGAAGAATGTGCTGCAGTCACTGAGGCATCTGAAAGGACATGGGAACAGCACAAGAAGTCCCTTGTGAGGGGAGCAGGGTGAAAAGGTCTCCTCCCAGGAAATCCAGGTATGTTCATTGCAAAGTGTCACTAGACATCCAAAGCAGTGCTGTAACTCAGCTTCTTCACCATTTTCATGTGATTTTTTTCTCCTTTTTTTTCCTCCCTGCACCCATGATCTAAAGGGAAGAGAGCTGTGTAGAAACATGACATTTCTGAAAAGGAAAAGAGCATTTAGGAAAAAAATATGTAAACAATATTTTTTCTTTTAAGTTGACATCAAGAGACGAAATACTAGGTTTCGTTTATGGTTATCCTCTGCAAGAGGAGGACTTAAAGAACATGGACAGTTTTTCATTTTTTCCTGTGAGCATTACTTAGAATAAACATAGCAGATTTTTTGCCTTTGTAAAGAGAGGCATAAAATCAGCCACACTTTCTCCCCTTCTCTTTATATTTAAGACCTGCTTTTCATCTCAACTGTCTTGGCGTTTACTCTCAACTCTTGCTGGATTGGTTTAATTTTGAATTCAAACCCCTGCTCAATTTTTAGTAGACAAATAAATTCAAACAATCAATCTAACCTGGTCCCTAGCCAAAGTGAGGTGAATTAATCACCTATAAATTAAGATAGATGCACATATGGTGCAAATCACTGTATTTCTCTGAAAAACAATTCCATTATCTCCGCTACAGACTAGATATTAGCAGATTGTCATAGAGGAAGCAGCAACGCAGGGACACAGCAGGCATAAGGACATGACAGTGTAAGACAGTAGCAACGCTGGCAATGCAACGGTCTGTGGGACCAACACCACCAGCAGCAGCCTCTGAAGTTGTTCCCAGCTCCAGTGTCACCCCTTTCCCTCACTAAGATGTAGGAAACCGTATCTAGTGTTAAGTCTACTGCATCCTTTGGGGCAATCCCTGACATAACCTGAAAAGTCTTTCTACATCTCTTTGCACGTTTATGTAGCAGAGAACAAAGGAATACTTGTTTTGCCTTCATCTTGTGGTTTGATTTTGAGAGTGCTTGTTTTTTCAGCAAGTGCAGGTAATTGAACATTTATGAATTAAAAACTGTGACAGGAGAAGAGTGACCTAGATTTAAAATTCGTAAGGATGTATTTTCTCTTCTTTCTCCTTCTGTCATTTCTGCCTTGACTGCTCCCTGAGTCTAGGTGAATGCAGTGCAATTAGTTATCCAGCTATTTCAAGTCAGCCTCGGAAACAGCTTTCGTTGCTATATACTGCTCTCTAGTGGTAAAACTGCAGATGTTTGGTGATGGGAATGGTGGGTTATCAAACGTCCTTCCAAATGCAGTCTGTATTATATACCAAACGCCTCTCTTGTGGCAACAGAATCTGTAACCCTATAAATATGCATAAATAGATCCATTTTAAACAATGTACTTCATACACTGTACATTTTACTGTTCTTGAAGGAAGTATTTCCCTTTGGACCTCTAAGGAAGATGAAATGAAAGGATTATTTGCAGAGATAAATGAACTTCCTTAAAAAGGGTGAAGAAGAATATATGGTAGAAGAGAGGTTACAGACTGCTCTTCCTTTGGGTGCTGCTCCTTGCAGGAGAGTGGTCTCCTATTAAATTGTGGCTACTGTGGGTCACCCTTGTCACAGGATGAGGGTCCCAGAGTGGTTGAACTTGTAAAGGACTTTTGGAGGCTATCTGGTCCAAACACCCTATTCAATCAGGGCAACTTAGAGCCAGTTGCATGGAACCACATCTTGTTTTTTGTGTATCTCCAACAATGAGGACACAACAACCTCTACGGGGAACCTGTGCCAGCGCTCAATCACCCTTACAGTAAAATATATAATGTCAGATGAGATGCATTCTGCTCCATGGGTGCACAGCCTAACCATTACCAGCACCAAGAGCATCTGAACAGTGCTCTAGTTCAGAGGGAAAGAAAAACATGGTTTGTAACTAGGAAGGTGTGCAGTTTGAGGTTTTCATCTTTATTCCACTGAAAAGACTAATAAAGTGGCCTGTGGGCCACTCATCCTACATACACAAT
Organism: Clamator glandarius; assembly: GCA_033459285.1. NCBI lineage: Eukaryota > Metazoa > Chordata > Aves > Cuculiformes > Cuculidae > Clamator > Clamator glandarius. Next base: position 156,834 of record JAUNZM010001193.1, on the reverse strand, counting down.
CTGAAAAATCCCAGACATTTAATTAAACTAAGTTAGGAGTCAGGATTTAAAAATGAGGACATCTTAAATTGAATTATCTGTCAGAAAATTGGATGACTGTCATTTCTCAGACCTAATTTCAGATTCTTGATCTGTATTACTACAACAGCCACAAATCAACAGTGAGACACCATCCTGCAACCTCTCTTAATACAGACTTCTGTTTTATTCTTCGGTATTAAATATACTACATGAGCCATTACTCTGTACAAGCTCTTCTTTCTCCCACTCTGTAGCAGCATATGATGAGGCTATAATTTTTCCTTGGAAACAGTTTTATGAAACAACTGAGTTTGAGGAGCCTAATCCTGTTCTATTGACTGGTGTTCTCTCAATGCACCCAGTTTCTCAGAACTTCTCCACGAAACTCACTCTATTCTCTCTCTGTCAGGTATTTGTAACATCCCCATCACCATCTCTTCAAAACAAAATGCAAAAACAAATGAATGATGAAAGAAGAGAGCTGTGAACTGAGAAAAATCCAGGCTGTCCTTGGTAGTTTCATTGGGAAGTTAAATAAGGCACTTTTCTTTGCATTGCTTCAACACTTGGATAGGAAAATATTTTGGAGATGTAATGTATCTTAGTCTGCTGAAAATGTGCATCTGTAGACAAGTTGCTGTGTAATATTGGCTCTGCAATGAGATATGATTAAGCAGAAGAAAGATATTTTAGGTCTAGGACAAACATCTGTTTTGATAACGAGCATCAGAGTGATTGTTCTAGAGGCAAGTAAATCAACACACCCTTCACTCTGCATCACAGCCATATCACATGGAAATGGTAAAGCAAGTCAGAGCAGAGAAGAGATTGAAGGGGCTGCTGTGAGTGGAAACAAGTTCTGGCATGGGAAAGCTCGGCTCCTTGAAGCTTGGAAAAAGGTGGCAGAAAAGGAGTTGATGAAAAACATTTGCTGCAATGGATTATGGTGACCAGAGTCCCATTTCTTCTTAAGACTCAGCATGAATCCCAAGGATGGAAAGTAGGTTACATAGATCATAGATAATTGAAGAACCACCACAATCCCAAGCCCCAGGTTTTATTACAAAAATGATATCATAGAAGAGTTAAAGGATCTTGGATCTAGTCTAGTATCTTGCCTTTGGATGCCACATTGTACGCAAGAGCATAGAGAAGACAGGAACTTAAATGATTCATTTTCTTTCTCTATCTTTCCCAGGCCTTTTCTTTTTGTTCTGGCCTCATGATTTCGAGACATAAAATCAATTGTGCTGTTAATTGCACTTATTTGAATGTTTTGCTTAAAACACTGGTGTGGGATTGTTCCTACCAATGGACTTTTCATTTCATGATCACTATGGTATTGGTGTTTCCCATTTCCCAGTTACTGAGACAACATTTAGAGATTCCTAAAGTAGTTTTGATTAGGGTAGGATATAAGGGACTATAAATCAAGTGAGTTATTGGAGTAATTCAACCTAAAAAGGATATGGACAGGGTCCTGCTTCACTGAACAAGGGCACATGAGAGCTTGTTTGCTCCAAAATCTCAGGTCAGTGTCTCTGCTTCCGTTTCTTCTGGGGAACTGACTCAGGCATCTTGGCTGGCCAGCCCTTCCACCAATCACAGCTGGTGGGAGCAGGACAGGAGCACTTCTCCCTTTCTCCTCTCCATTCACAGCTCAGGAAAGCTCTCTTCAGGTGGGCTTCTCTGAAGGCAGCCACAACCTCTGTCTGTGCCCAGAGATAGTGCTGCAGATTCATGGTGAGTGCACTTAGGATTCCTGTTCAACCAAGGGGTGAGAGCTGAAAGTCAAAAAGATCGTAAAACATTAGAGAGAGGCTGAAGCACAGTTGCAAATGTTACTGGCCTCCTGGCATAAAAGAAGGGATTGAAAATCTGCATTGGTCAAATGCTGAGTAGTACAAGGCGAGATGACCAAGACCTTCACATCAAAACAGAAAGTTTATATGTCGCTGTTGCTTTGTTTGCTGTGCTGTTACAGATATTTGTCTCGCTGAACATTTATATCTCCAGCCATTAAACTAAGTGAGTAGATTATAAAACACAGATCTGTCATCCAGCATAGGAAAGCAAAGGATGAAGGCAGCAATCACAGGTAATCCTCTGGCCAGAGCAGGCAGGAAAGCACATTTTTCTCAGTACTCTAATAACAGCCATGCCAGCTAACTGGGAAAACTGCCAGGAAGCAGATTCAGAGTAATGCATCTGAGCAATGAATAAGTGACATAAACCGTAGTAAGTACAGTAATTCATCACAGTTTTGTCTGCAAGATGTTTCACAGCAGTGTCCAATATAAATTAATCTGTATCTACTGGCATGCCTTTCCCAGGAGGGGGCAGTGATTAAATCCTTGCTGAGTCATTGTCCTGCTGTGGTTAAGACTAAACAATTCAGGATTACAGTATTTTATACAAAAAAAAAATTATTTTACAAAATTTGGCTCAAATTCTACTGTCAGCTGCAGCAGTGCTGCATCGTAAGGTGTGTGGTCACTCCGGTACTGCACTGAGGTAGAAATATGAATTTTAAAGCTAAAAAGACGCCAGTATTTCTAGCCTTTGAAAAGACTACCATCTCATTAAAAACTCCTCACTTGTTCCCTGCCATACACACACTCAAAAATAATTTTAGAGTGTTAAAAGGATAAAAAAAAAAAAAGTTAAAAGGTTAAATCTTCAGAAGCAATTATAGAGAAAACCCCCTAGATAGCACTCCAGCAGTACTCACTTGATATCCCTGCTCAGGAAGAAAGGAATCACAAGTCTTTTCGAATGCAAGGGAGCCAAGGGGAGGAAAAATTGTGAGCAGTTTGTGTATTCACATAGAACAGTTAAGAAATTGCTTGGACTTTGAAATGTAGGAAAGGAGATTAGTTTACCTCATTTGAACTGAAAGATGTAAAAAATTCAGACATGTCTTGGCCATCCAAAGCATCAAATCTAAAATATAACAAAATTAAAATAAAATTGTAAAGATTTTGAAATTTTAAAATTTGTCACAGATTGAGACCACTTTCAAGTAGACCTAAATCCTTGGCAGAGAGTAGAGTAGTGTTGCATATTGTAGTTTGAACCATTGTGATTTATTTGAAATGAAAGGATCTATGGGAATTTCTGCCAACTGCTCACATACCTGCATCAGCATACCACACCACCGTGATGATCTTCAACTATAACGTTGAAAACTATCTCTATAGAAGTACCTTGCTTGATTACTACATTTTCCCTCTAACTATCATTTTCATTATATTGTAGGTTCTTGGATTTATTTTTAAAAGCAAAGGCCAGCTGTCATTTTGTGAGTTTAATTTTGATTAAAAAAATAGAAAGACACAAAAATAGCACAAAATGGAACGTAGAAATTATTTTGTTAAATTTAAATCACAGCTGACCTCTAGTGGCTGCTTGGCAAAATTAAAGTTGTTCAAATACTCTGGGGGGAACACGGGGCGGGGAGGGACAGGGACCAGACATCTTCAGTCTGGATTCAGATTTTTTTTTCTCCTCCCTTTCTCTAGGAAGTCTCTCCTTTTCATTTCCTCACACATTTCTCTGCCAATTCCTGGCCTTCTCCAGATGGTATCCAAGAGCTTGGCAACAAAGATAACATTTCCAGTTTTTGCTGAACATATTTTTAAAAGATAACTTCCAATTTACTCAAAACTATTTGAATTTTCAATGGAAATTTGTCTCACACAGTTTTAGCTTATTAAGTAGTGCAAAAAATTAGCCAATCAGAAATTAGTTTTCAATAAAATCCCAGATGTTTGCTGCTAGAGCTAATATTATTTGTTTGCCTGAGAGTTTTGTTTTAAGAAGGTTTTAATATCTTTACCTTGAAACTCTGAAAATGTTATGTATGCCAATGAATGTGGAAAAAAAAACCCAAAACATTTGTATGCGTATAGATATATACCAAACTGTTTGTAGTTGTAGCATTTCCTCTCTTCCACTAATCTTGAAAGCTCGGGAAAGCCCTGTATCAAATCAAATAAGACCATGTGGCAAGAAATCTAGGTATCCTCAAGGATTTTCACAAACTTGTCAACAGATTCGTGGTGCCTGGCTCACTCTTCTCCTGGTAGCTACCCCACCTAAACTGTAGTAACATCAAGATCACTCATGCAGCAGCACATCACCTTGCCAGGTCTGCTGTTGAAGGAGCATTTTCTGAAAGCTACACATGTAAACCACACCATGATTTGATAATTTAACTTGGTAATGCACTGGGACTATTCATTACCTGGGCTGAATAATTAATTCCATAATTAATTTGGTAATGCATTGATACCTATGCTTCGTGTGTTAGCCTGTGGGCCCATTCCATGAGGTGAGTACAGTAACAATTTTTTAAAATACAGTGAGATGAGGTTGTGCATTTTTAAAGACCTGTTTCAATTCCCAGTCTGTTACTCCACATAAGTCTCTTAGATATGGCTAGAAGGGCTCAGTGTGAGCAGCAACTGAGCTGCAACTGAGGAACCCCAATTGCCTTATGATCTTGGGAATAGCTTGGTCTCTTGCTCAAGTCAGTCCAAAAGTGACTCTTGTATCTTCTGCTTTCTTATTTCCTTCCTGCTGCCTGCTAGGCAGCATTGGGTGTGATGCCTACGGTGTGAAAGCCCCTGAGGTGACTCCTCCACAGCCTTATTCCTCTTCCTCTTCACATCAAATGCAAAGAGGAGAGAATGCCATGAACACATTAGCCATCCTACCTTTGATGCGGAAGTGTCTGAGGTGTCTCTGTTGAACCATTCATTTAAAAACAAAACATTAAAGCACTTGCATTCTTCTTGGAGATTCTTCTCTTGCTCCTTGGAATATATTTATGTAGAGAACTTTTGTTCTATCTCTCTTTCTTACTTCAGTGTGCCCCGTGGGTAGCATCACTTCTGCAGCATGTCAGAGTGATGAGCATGAGTGCCAGGCAAGAGAGAGTGAACCTGACCATGGAGATCCTGGGCACACACCCATTCCCCCGCATGTCATGAGCAGGACTCCAAAGGCCAGCTCAGCACCAAGAATTACTTCAAACCACAAGAGCTGCCTCCATTCACCCTACTCTCATGCCCAGGTGAGCACAGAGCAGCTGCAAAAGACAGGAATAGTTCAGTTCAGTGTCCACTTCTAGTGTAGGAACTCTCCTCACGTAAGATAAATAGAGAACAGTAACTTCAGTGTAAATAAATGCAAGAACCTCTGCACTGAAAAAATAGACTTCTAAGATGGAAAGATAATTTGTTTTCTCCAAATAGAGGCTGACCTTAGAAAATTTGTATTTTTTACTTTTTTCTTCGAATTAAATTATATCAACATCAGCACAGTGGTGCATCTAATAGGGGTGAGCCCCTTTTAGGGTAAGGTAATAATTATTACTAGGACAGCTAAGAAACTGATGCACTCAAGAGCCTCTGCTTTTTCTCTACCACTTGGCATTGCCTTTTAGCACAAACTCTGTGTTCCTCATAGCTCCATTTTAACGCACGGAGTTTGTGCTAAAAGGCAATTTGAAGAGCTGAGGGTCTCTTTCCCTACTGTATTGGTTTGTGTTTTCTTCCTGGGTGCAGTTAAAGCATGTGAGCGGGGGCAGGGTGCTGTGCACCGAGATATTGCTTTCTCTGGGGGAAGCTATTGTCGTTGTGTTTACTAGACTGAAGATTGCCTATCCTGAGACACTGAACCCACCTGAGTAACAGTCAATCCCTAGCTCACAGGTGGCTCAGACAGGGATGATCGTGCTGCCACTGCCAGTCATTTTTCCCCATGGTGAAACAGCTCAGAGCAAAGACTGCAAATGATCTGTGTGGGCTTCAGATCAAGCTTTAACTGTGAACCTTGCAGGCTGTCAACTGGCACCCTTTTATGTATACTGACATTTTTAAAAAGCCAAGAAACCAGAAATTTTTTAAATGGAGCCTAAATGCATAATATTTTCTTGTAACTTGGTCTTAGAATTTGCACTGGGCCTCTACAAACTTACAAAATGCTGAAAACTTGTACTGAAGTGTATTTGAGAACTTCCAAATCAAGTCATTGTAATACCATATAAAAATAGCTAAAATGGAAAATCATCAACAGAAAAACTAGAGTGTTAAATTATCTATGTTATTATTCCCATAGTGATTAAAATACTGTGTTTTCCCAGCCTGTTGCAATTTATTAGTCCGTGTTCTTCTGTATCACTATCAAATATTATTTCATTATAAAAACTGTGTGCTTGTTAACAAAAAAAGTCCAAATTAACTGTCAACATATGTTACTTTCGCTTTTTCAAATTAAGGCAAGCAAACTGGCTCTAATTAGCTTCCTGATTAATGAGTGGATGGTAAGCAAGAGAATTACATTAAGCACAATTTCCAGTTTACACTGGTTAGAAGGAGGTAAAAAAATAATTTTTCAACAGGGATCAAATAAATCCACAGAACCTCAATTTTTTACAATGCTGTGAAAATATGCAAGGCATCACATTGTAAATTGTTGGCTAGGTCACTGGAGCAGGATGAATAAACAGTGTTTGCCATATGAAATTGGCTAGTTAAATGAAGATCACAAAATTGTTTGTTGCTATATAAGGCTCATTTTTTTCTATAAAAAGAACAATTTTAATTTATGGGAGCTTAAGGCAATTTTCCATCTAATTTTATGTTTTATAATGTCTGCTAAAACACTGGTGCCTTATTAGTTTGTGTGGTCAAAAATATATTGTTTCCAAATTTCAAGGCCACTGATTTATCTTGACTAAAGCAAACCATGTTTACCTTTTCTTCCAAAATGCTAAGAAAAATCCATGCATATCATGTTAAGACAAAGCAAAATTAATCCCATCTCTTTTTCTGAACAATAGAAGACATCATGGTTTATTTGGGTATAAGTAATGACAGGTTAACTTCACTGGTCAAAACTATAAACCCTCCTACTCCACCCTTTACTGTGCAATCTCACAACTGGAAAACTGAAACCTGAAGTGAATCAAATGGCTGCTACAGCACAGAAACAGCTGGATAGACATTCGGCATGATTTCTTGAACACATGGGCTCTGTTCTCATCAGCAAAGGTCCCAGCAGCCAGGTCAGATGTAGCTTAAGGCTCGTTGTCACCCTGTGGTTCAGAGACTTCTGCTTCCTACCACTTCCCCTCTCCAACATCCACAGGTGAGAAGATAACACCGCTACCCTGGGCAGTGCTGGCATCACTGCTCAGGTAAATTAAGCATCCCACTTCTTAACAAAGACATAGCCAAGGAGGACCATGAGCACAGAATCAGCCCTCCACCCACAGGCTGAATTACTCCTAAGATCCTCAGAAACCTCAGCCTTTTATGAATCTCATATCCTCCAAAAAGCAGCATCACTTACAGTGTTCCAGCCAGTTGACTTTTTTTTTGTTTCTTAACTAATGGCCCTTTCCCTGTCCTTATTTCAATAGCGCAGGGACTCCAAAACACAAATAAGTGTCTAGGCCATTTACGGCTTCTCAGCACTTTGCAAAATCAAACCAGTTTTATTTTCTTTCTAAGAAGAGAGTGTCTTATGCAGGGAAATGGGTAGCAGTTGTGGGAAGCAATAATACAATGCCTGTTAGAAGGACCACTAAACTGTATTCCATTCTTTCTGCTTCTGAGTAGACACTCAAGTGGGAGGAAGAAAACTCTGTTTCCTGATCCAGCAGCTGTGCTTCATTATGCCTTTTTGTTTACTGGTCCTGCATGGAAAGGAGAGCTCTCGCTAAAAGTTTTGTAGATGACTCTGTCTTTCTTTCATATTAGTTTGAACTTAGATATTGCTGAAGAGGTGGAACTGGAAGCTACCTTAGTGCAAGAAACTCCTGTGTTAGACTTGCTCAGAGGTGGCAGTGGCACAGTGAGTGCTGTGCTCTGCCAGGCCATGAAACTAGCTGAAGGCGTGAATTCCATCAAGGAAAACTGGATGCTGGGACAAAGATGCAAGACAGGGAGCATCCAAGGTGGAACGAGGATTGATGGATGGGTGGCTTTTGCTTATTAAAAGGCTGGTACAGGAACACACCTGTGTGTACTACACTTTTAGTGTAAGTGAAGGAACTGGGACTGCTGGAAACCCAAAGAAATTACTTTATTGGTCTTCCAGCTTCTAGGATGGCAATACAGACTGTTTCTACTAGTCAGGGGCAAATGCTTGTGAACACAAATGTCTGTGTCCAAGCAAGAGACATCCAAATCACATTTCTGCTGAGAGAGGCACTACAACTGCACTGTGGGTGTAATAACATGTGATAAGTGCTGTTCCACTACAGCAAAGCAAGCTCAGGTAGGATATCCCTTATAGACGCAAAAAGGATAATGCAATTATCCTAATAAATATATCTATCGGATCTTACAAGTAATTATCTTTTCTTTCCAAGATAAAAAATATACAATCATATAAACATAAAAAGAGACTTAAATATTTTAATCTTATCAAGATTTCTGGTCATAAAAGAATCATGGCAAAGGCAAGGTGTTTTTTCTTTGCAAGAAAATTCTTGGAGCAGCATGTAAACAGACCTTCTTGTGGTACTAATATTACTCCATTTATGCTGAAGCTATGCAAACAGAGACATATAAAATTGTACTCCTAAATACTTAGGTTGCCAATAAATATTTTTACTACTTCTAATTTATACTGTTTGCAACTTTGCCCCATTGCAGAAAAGCGATCCCAGAATGCAAGCTAAGTTACTCTGAAGTTATTGAAGTTATCAGATATTTAAAATAAATATAACTTCTATTCCTCTAAACCTGTTGCTTGTTCAGAAAGTTTTGACTTGGCAGTTTTCAAAGCTTCATCTCATAGGATAGTGACAAAAGTGTAGAATTTGTAGCTTGAACTGATGGCAAGCAGCCTTATTTAGTGCCTCAGGGAATTTGAGTTCCTGTCTTGATCTTACCATGTATGACCTCACTGCAAATATTTGGTCTATTTTTACAGGATTACTGCTCTCCAGTTAGCTATCTTGATATATCAGTATTAAAAAAAGTCTCAGTATTAAATAGCTTTAATGTGTTTTGCTATATCGAGATACCAACCTGTATTCCATTAAAATGAAAACATAGCTCCAGGCTTCCTTTATAAGCTTACTGAGTCAATGGAAGTTACCAATTCTCACCACACTGAAAAACCACTATGAAAAAGCAGCACTATTTTTCTGGTGCCTACATAGTGTCTCCTGGATTTAGTATCTAATTAGTGCTGAAGGTGATGTTCATCTTAAAAAGGTATAAGATGTGCCTTAAAAAAACTGTCTTATAAATAAGAAGATGGTTTGAAAAAGTGAACTTGGATATTTTAAAGTTTTTCTTAAATTTTTTGGGTTCAAACTCCAAAAATTTTATCCATATGCAATAGATGAAAAAAAAAGGACAGCTGAAGTTCCCTGACAGTGATTGAATACCTGAGCTGGGGAGTTCAAAGGAAAACAGATTGGGACAAAAATCAGGGGAGCTGTCAACTCAGTCTGTCTCAAGGACTGCTTAAACTAGTTCTGAGCTATTATCTTTATAGGGAAGTGGATAGGTCATGGGTAACCTGACTTTCTTCATTTTCAAGTGTTTTACTTAATCTTTGATTGCACTTCTAGACCCACATACAAATTATCACAGTTATACAAGGATATGGATATCATGCCATTTTCATTTCTGTCACTTCTTCATTTTACAGGAATGTTAATTGAGGCAACTTTTGTATTATCAATTCTAGTACTAGTTTTTTACCTAAGAAATTAATTATTTTCTACTTAGAAATCCCTTTGTCTTTAAGCAGTGTTCAAGTATTGATGTAGTTCCAAAGTGACTGACTTAGATCCTATAATTTTGGGACATAATCCCATAAAACTTCACATGTTGGCAAGCCTCTGCTCTCCTTTCATTCCAGGCTGCTCCTCCTTGAGATGCCAACAAAGCATAAATATTTGCAGTTATAATGTTGTATACCACTATTTCCTTGTTATGTGCTTTCAGACTGGAACTGAGGATGATGAAATGAATCCTTCCAGCTTGCTAATGAGAAAGCGTTGCCTTGGGTTGTGGAGTAGTCTGGACAAAGAGGTACAGCTGCAAAAGGAGGCAGCTCCAATCAAAGCATCTTCTTCGGGGACCTAGTAGTCCTGGGGGTGGAAGTACCCAGCTGTGCTCACTTTTTAGCTCTGAGTAGTCTATATCGGACTGCTGTGGAGTCTAGTGAGTTATCTGTGGATCTTCTGGAGCAGAAGTCATGGGTATCACAAACAGATCCTGCTCAGCTGTTAAAATGTGATGTGATGGTGGAGTTTTGTAGCTATCTGCAGCCTTTTTCTCAAACCAGTAAGAGTTTTGTGCAGATACATGGAGCAAAAAAAACATGTTAGGAGAGAGAAAGTGAATATGACAGAAAGAGACAAAAAGAGAAAGACAAAAACTAAGCTCTGGCAAATGTCACTGTTTAACAAAGATCAATGTTGATGAAGGTCAATGAAGCTGGTTGGCAATTAGCCTTTGGCTGTGTGAAGAAAGGACTTTTGACTAGTTAGTGCATTTTTCTGCAGAGGTTAGTGTTACATACGCTCACAAAATCCTCCTATGCCACCCAGCTTGCAAGCATAAAGCCAGGAAAAAATGATACTTTTTGCCAGTTGGCTATATAATTTTCAATGGCCAAAAGCCAACTGGCTGCTAATTGTTATTGCAGTGAAACTGAAAACAAAGCTCTTGGTATGAATACTTGGACTGTTTGTTATATTGCCCCTTGAAATTCTTCAGGAAGTGCCAATAACTGCTGCTTACGCCCACAGCTCCCAAAGAAGATGAACTGGGTGCCAGAGTAATTGGTCTGCAACCTTGGCAAACATTTTCAAACGGGTTTTTGCAGCCGAGATTAGCTGGCTGCAAAGATATTCATTTATTTAGCCACTTTGCATGCTTATATCATTTTCCAAAAGTCTGGTGTGTATAGTTCCATGGAGGCCCCAGCAAATGTGTGAGGGGAAAGAGCCAGTGAAGAGTGAATTTCTTTCCGTGGTAAGAGAGGTAACTATCTGCTAGTATTTGTTGGAGAGGCTCCTGAGGCAAGGAACCCCTTGTAGTTTGGCATTTGTGGAGCAGGCAGCACAGTGGAGTGTTAATCCATGGCAGTGAGGGCCAGGCACTACCATCATTCAAGCAAATTACAAGGGTTACTTCCAGAGCTGACTGAACAGACTCTAGCTGCATCACCCGTGCTCGTCCTCTGAGTCACACCCAGCTGAAATAAACATGAAGGAAATATCTCTTGGATCATTCTTATCCCTCCCTCCCACAATCTACTCCAGAGTGCAGCAACACTGAAAAAAACAATTGTGTCCTAGTAAATTTAGACCTATTCATAGACACCTCCATGGCTGGTTGCTTGGTTTCCATTTACCTGTAAAACTGAAGACAGACCTGTGCACCAAAGGTTTTTTGCTATTAGCTATATTGTTCCAAATGTGGATTAGTTGTGTCCCCATTAACTGCTTTTGCTGTGCCTACAAAATCTCTGGTATAGGTACAAAGAAGCAGAGCAGCCTCATATCCTGAGATGTCCCCTTATTCTTTATGGGATATTTGCCTAGGCTGTAAAAAAAGGAGTGATATGCCCATTATTTCTGGATGTTAATGAGCCCTATCAAAACACTGCTTTTAGTTGAGTTACCTGCTATTTTAATTGGTGTCCACCGTCCATGGGCAGATTGGCCGTGTGGCAGATGTGAAGTAGCTCCATGTAGGACAATGTGGCCAGAGTGCATGTTGCGCATGGTACGTAGAATCATAGGATGGTTTGATTTGGAAGAGATCTTAGAGATCATCTAGTTCTGATCTCTCTGCTATGACTTTTGCCAGTTGTTTTTATATTTCTCATTGGTGCTGCATTGACTGTTCTGCCAACCTACCTACACCAAAGCAAAACTACAGTGCACGTGGCTTACATGGGGAATACCTGTATGTGCAGAGATAGTTCCTCCTTCAAAGTACATGCTATGTGTTACTCCTTCAAACAAGAGAAAGAGCACCATTTTTCTTCAGAGCTGTGGAAAAGATAAGGCATTGACAGGCATGCAACATTTCAGCTCGTCTTTTAGCCTGCATAAACACACCAAACGAATACACATCTCTCAGACTTCTGGCTGCTAAAGGTCTTCACCTGTGGGTGTCACCAGTTGCAGTGGAAAGAGGAAAGAAAGATAAGGAAACTTGTGAACTGGAGTTCAAGGACGGCATGTCAGAGATGGGCAATCAACTGTGAATATGGTGAACTCTGGAAAAAGAGGCAAAGAGAACCCTGTACATTTACCAGGAAAGGAAAGTTGTGGTGAAAACCTTCTGTTGGTGCTTACTCATAATGAATCAGACCTATCTGAAATCACTCAGAAGAATCTATACCTTTGATTTTAGTGGCCAATTCAACTATTTATACCCATTTATTTAATATATGCTAAAGCTTAATATTGCTCATTCAAAGATCAGGCATATTACACGATTACATAATTTTTTTCTGAAAGCTAATGAAAAATTGTACTTCAGGCTATCTATCAAGTGGATGGGTAAATATTTTATCATTAGTATACTATTTTAGCCCAACCTTGTGCATACATAGCTAGTACACAAAACCAGCTGCCCTGGCTACCTTGCAAACACAGTGAGACACAGTCCTTTCCCAGAGGCAAATCTAAAACATTAATTAACTAATACTTAGGTAAGTACTTCTGCATGAATTAGTAGTCTTATTGTGTGTAAGAGGATGGCTCTTGGTAGGTAAATAGTTTGCACACATTTGCAAGATCAAAACCTTACTTAGGGCAGTTCACAGATTGTGAAAAACAATGAGAGATAAAAGGAAAGAAGTAGTGAACACAACATAACATGACATGTTCACATAATGAACTATTTTGAATGCAAAAATGTCATTATTCTAAAAACTATTAATGATATTATTAATCTCTAGAGTAGATGGGCCTACCACCATTCGTAACTCATTAATCAAAATAATAATACAAAGAAGGATATCTTTAGAATTAAAAAAAAAATACTGTTACGCAAAAGCAAAAGACAAAAATATCTTTCACTGTCTGGAATTACTAAGGGGGCAATTTCTGTCATTGTTGTTATTGTTATTATGGAGAGCTAAGAAATGCTCCAGACACAGATCAAGTTCAAAACACACAGTACAGAAAGACAGTCAACTATGCTGTCCCCAGCTCTCCACCCTGATCTTCAAGGGCTCACAGAGCCACATTGCCCCAGGGAAACCCTGGGAGACATTCCTTCTCAGGGAGAAAAAATGCTTCCCATGCTCAGCAGCCACTATATGCAGAACCCTTGATGCAATAGTATCTTAAACCATGGTTTGCTTCCAAACTATTATTAGCTTGGTTTGTGCCCCCAGCTACTCCCTCTTCAATCCCTATGGTGAAAAACTGGTCACTGAGGCTATATTATCAACCTCAAGCACCCAAATGTTTGTAGGTCAAGCAAAAATAGGATTAATCTATGATTTTAAGATAAATATTGGGAGGTTTTAGCTGGTCTTTGGACTTCTGAAACTTCAAGAAACACTTTTTTAGGTTTATCTTAGTGAACAACAGGACTGAGACTGAACTAATTAAAGTGATGAACTACAAGCTGCAATGCTGCTGTATCACTTCTTCAGTTTTTAGTAACTTAGAAAAAATACCCAATACCTTCAGCATCAGAAATACTGCTCCAGGCATATTGTGAAATTACTCCTAATATAGAACAAATATCTGAAATATCCATATGCAGGAGCAGAAACTACAGAGAGGTTTCTCTATGGTCACAGAAATTTGTCCACGTCTTAGAAACATCAATCCATATGGGAATTATCAAGATTTTCTTACTTCTGCTACTATTGCTGGAAATCAAAATTCTTAACATGAATAGAAAGCAAACAACAAGAAATAGCAGAACAAGCTGTAGATCTGATAACGCTCCTCAACTGAAAATGCCTAATACTTATGTTGTATAGTATTTATTTTTAATTTTTTTAAAAGGCTGCTATTTGAAGACTTCATTTCTATATTCATTTGTACGTTACATGCATGGCAAATTAAATAAAAATCACAGTAAAGTGGAGTACTTGAAAGCCAACATTTCTGCAGCGGAATTTTAATTGCCTGGAAAGAACTGTATTCAGGTCAGCACATAGTAAAGCATCTTGAACAGTTTAACATTTACTGGATTCTGCTAATAGCTCCCATTGCTAATGTACAGTTAAAATATCTCTGCTGTTATTATTGTTTGTTCACAGGGAATTTGCCAGCAATAATATATGTTTTTATTAAAAAGTTTTAGGGCACACCCCAAACCAAACTTCAGTGGGGAAGAGGCAGACAAGGGCTCCCAGGGTGGAGCCAGCCCTTGGGAATAAAAACATGTCAACTCCTAGGCAGTTACTAAGAAGTGTGTTTTCTCTAATTTATGATTTATTTATTTGCTTTTGGCCAGTGAAGCCCTGTTTAACGGCTGTAAAGAAGCACAAGATAGAAGGGCTGTGGATCTTGTTCAGAAGTTCAGAAGATAAGAATTCCAGCTTTTACACCACCACAAAGCTGAAGGGCCACTATGTGCGGAAATGTTTGTGGCACATGGGAGTGTGTCAGGAATTCCTGCAGTGTTGCAGGGATTCTTCAGCCAGGTTTCCTGGAAAATCCACCTGTTTCATAGACAATTCATTGCATCAGAGTCATCTTAGGCAGCATTTTAAAACACAAAGGCAGGTCTCTCAGTGTTCTGAGGGGCTAGGGATTTGACATGTAATCACACCTTGTTGCAAAGATACGCTCTTGAATTTCAACTTTCTTTCCTTCAAAAAGTGTATGACAACTCTTCATGGCTGAGGAAAAGCCTGAAAGCCTCTAAGCAATACAAGCAGAGCTCTGACTCTGCATCCTCAAAATCTGTGGTTTCCTATAACGTGCCAAAACTCAGAATTTTTGGCATAACACTGGCTGGTTTGCTCCAGTCGACGTCACACATTCTTTGTTTCCTGTCCCCTTTTCAGTGAGAACCTGCCTCTTGCTGTCCTGTCCCACTGTACCCACAAAGAGAACAGGACTAGACAAGAGTATTTGCAATCTCTGCTCTGTTTTGTGGGGATCGACAGCCAGGCAACAGCCATTATTTCTTTGTCAGAGCCTTTCCTGTGGTGTAACTTTAATTACCCTGCATAGATAGGATATAATTTCTTCTGATAGGTGTATCATTTCTGATCTTCACTGATTTGTTACCAGTCCCACTTGAAGCACTTGAACTGACCTGAACTGAATCTGAACACCAGCCTTACCCCTTTGTCCTCCTCCCTCCATGTTTAACGTAACTTCTGCTTTTTCCAGAGTTGTAATGGAGATTCTGTCTGTATAATGCCAAAGTGATTAATTTTCTTTTCTTATGAAATAACATTTTACAATTGCTTTGAGATTCTAAAAGGTAAAAATTATATTTAGATTGCACTGTTCTCTAATTTTCTATGTGCTCATCTTCGACTTCTAAGCTCAAAAGTGTATCAAAAACAGTGTTTGGATTTTCAAACTTTTGTAGCAGCCATATCTCACCACTTTCAGGCACAGCACACTATTTTCAGATGTAGGATTTTTCACTAATCTCTTGTTTGCTACAGAAAGGCTGCCTTAGGGCTTCAGTCTTGCTCCAGATAACAACAGTAGTTCTTGAAAACTCTCTCATGACAACCCCTTAAGAGCCTCTGTTTCACACTACAACTTTTTAACATACAGACTTCCTTGCAGTGGATAACATAGAACTGAGCTGAGAAATATGTCAGGAAATACGTCTGGTGAGCACAGAAGGCCAGTCTTGATCCCTTACATTTTATTTCATCCTATTAAAACCGTACAAATGTGTTGGAAAGACAGAGTCTCAAAACAGGAAGAAGGGTAGAACAAGGAGTTGGACAATATTACAGCTACAATCTGGTGCAATACACTGATGTGCTGATGTCATATGGGATAATCAGACATCATCTGCCTCTGTTACCCTAACTGTGCAGCACTACAGTCTGCTAAATCTCACCTAAGGCGGTGCTATTGCTAACAGAGAAGTTCCAACCTTTTGTCTACCTTCCGCCACATGGTTTTGTGTTGGAGGCGAAGGGGAAGGGGAAGGGGAACGGGAAGGGGAACGGGAAGGGGAAGGGAAGATGAGCTATGAATTATAAGGGTCATGCGTTTCTGGTCTGACTCTTAGAAACAGGCATTTTAAAGCTTTCAACATCAGTGCTTAATACTTGTTCAAAGAGTTTTGATCTTTCTCTTCCTTTTTATCTCCATCTTTTTTTTGTGAGACTAGGTGAGGGGGAGATGGGGAAATTAGTTTTTCCCTCTCTTTCCTAAGTGGGAATAGGTGTGAGAGGATTAAGAAAGTCTTTCTCCTCCCCTTCATCCAGCTTGGCTAACAGAATTGTTCCACTTGTAAACTCGAGTGATTACAAACACACCCACTAGTTCTCAGATCATCTAACACATTCATTAGGAAACCAGAGGTCTTTTCTATCCGGGAAGAGAAGTCTTTACATTAAATACAAAAATAGAAGCATTCTGGCATTCTGCAACCCTCTGTAACAGATCATTATGCAGAGACAGACAGAGTTCCAAGTTTTCTACAGGGGAAGGCTAACAATGTTTTACTGAAGAAAAGACAAACACAAGGATCCTGAAATATCTAAATAGGTTCTGTCTTTTCCACAATAAAACATTTCACATATTTTAAAGTTATTTGAAGTTTTGTGACTTAATTTTTGTGTGTAATGTGATACAAAGTGCCAGGGGGTTTTGTTGCCTTTTTTTTTTTTTCCTTTTTCCAAATTATTCAGATATATCTTTCCTTTTCCTCCTCATGAGTCCAAGTCACTGTAACTACATATTATTCCCATTCAACTAAAGATGTTTAGATTTCTCCTCTTTTTTTTGTATTGAATTGTCACAGAATCAGGGAATTATCTGAGTTGGAAGGGACACACAAGGATCATCAAGTCCAACTCCTATCCTTGCATAGAATAATCTCAAAATTTACACCATATGTCCGAGGTCATTGTCCAAATGTTTAATAAATATTGTTAGATTTGGTGCTATGACTACTTCCTTGGGGAGCCTGTTCCACTGCTCCACCACCTTGTGAGTGAAGAGCATTTTCCTAATATCCAACCTAAACCTCCCTTGGTACATCTTCCTGCCATTCCCTTGGGTCCTATCATCAGGCACCAGAGAGAAGAGATCAGCGCCTGCTCCTCTTCCTTCTCTTGTAAGGAAGCAGTTAACTCCTATGAGGTCCACCCTCAGTCTCCTCTTCTGAGGATCATGCTGATCAGACCAATTGACTTCAGCCACTCCTCATACGACTTCCTCTTTAGACCCTTCACCAACTTTGTGTGCCTCCTCTGGACACTCTCCAGTAGCTTTATATCCTTTTCATACTGCAGTGCCCGAAACAGCACACAATATGCGGAGGTGGAGCCACACCAGTGCTTTTCACGGGACAATCACTACCTGGACTGGCTAGCAATGCTGAGCTTGATACATCCCAGAACTCTGTTGTCCCTCTTGGCTGCCAGAGCACACTGTCAGCTCATGTTCAACTTGCCATTGACCAGAATCCCCATATCCCTTTCCACAGGGCTGCACTCCAGCCTCTCACTCCCCAGTCTGTATGTATACCCAGGGTTGTTATGTCCCAGGTGCAAAACCAAGCTCTTGTCCTTGTTAAATTTCATGCGACTGGCAATTGCCCAGCTCTCCAATTTGTCCAGATCTCTCTGTGGGACCTCTTTGCCCTCAAGAGTGTCCACAGCTCCACCCTAGATTTGTGTCATCAGAGAACTTGTTTAATAACCCTTCAAGTCCTGCATCCAGGTCATTTATATTAAAGACTACTAGTCCTCCTAAGGCGGATCCCTGTGGGACCCCACTAATGACTGGTCGCCAGCCCAATGTAACTCCATTCAATATGACACTTTGAGCCAGATCCATCAGCCGATTGTTCACCCACTGCCTTATGTGTTTATCCAGCTGTATGCTGAACATTTTGTTTAGGATGATACTGTGAGAGACAATATTGAAGGCCTTAGTGAAATCCAGAAAGGTTATGTCAACTGGTTTTCCTTGGTCAGCTAAGATAGTTAACCTCATCATAGAAGGAAATTAAGTTTCTCAGGCAGGACCTTTCCTTTATAAACGCATGCTGGCTGGGACCAATGACTGTGTTGTCTTCCAGGTATTTTTCAGTAGCTCCTAGAATAATCTTCTTCATAATCTTACCAGACACTGAAATGAGACTAACAGGCCTGTATATACTGGGGTCATCCCTGCGGCCCTTCTTGAAGATGGGACAACATTTGCCAGCTACCAGTCAACTGGCACCTCTCCAAGTAACCAAGAGCATTGAAAAATCATTGAGACAGGTCTCACTATGACATCAGTCAGCTCTTTAAGTACCCTTGGATGAATCCCATCACATCCCATTGACTTATAGGGATCGTGCTGGAGCAGCAAATCCCACACACGTTTGGGATTGGTTAGGAGTTTATCATTTGCACAGTCTTGGTCTTCTAGCCCAGGGCTCTGAGGGGGCCCGAACCCATCATCAGTATTGAAGACAGAGATGGAAAAAGCATCATATGTCTCTGCTGTGCCTATATCCCTGTGTATGAGGTGTCTGTGCTTATCAAGCAATGGGCCAATGTTATTTCTGGCCTGCCTTTCATTGTTAACCTATTTTTAAAAGCCCCTTTTATTATCCTTCACAGTGCTTGCCAGCTTCGTCTCTAACAGACCTTTGGCTGCACAAATTTCTGCCCTGTGGTGGCAAGCAGCATCTCGGTAGTCCTCCTTGTCCTTGTTTCCTCTGTCCATACATCATGCTTTTATGCCTCAGTTCAAGCAGAAGATCCTTGTTCAGCCAGGCTGGCCTTCTCTTTCACCTGCCTGACTTTTCAGAATTTCAGAAATGCCTGGTCCTGTGCTCTTAGGAAGTGGCACTTAAAAGGTGACCAGAACCAATGGACCCCAGCACCTTCAAAAGATTTCCCTTACTAAGCAGTTCCACTGAGCAATCTGAAAGTTCCCTGAGCAACCTCATTATAATAATGTTTTTGTTTTAGAAACCAACCCCTCAAAGCAAGAGTACATGCTTACAAACATGCTGCAAACACAGCAGCCAAATCCAGATATTGGTAAGTTACTGAGAAGCATAATTTATAGCACACCATAAATTTATATTGGCCTTGCTTCACCTCTTCAAGCACAACAGGATGCATTTGTCTTGCACTGTATTGAATTTAAACATGTACTTTTGAAAGCGTTAAGTAACACAGCCAAAGAGAAAAGATAGACAGCTTGCATTAGGATACAGCATGACTGAACACCAGTGAGCTACAGCTTCTCCTGTGATGAGCTTCCATTTCTCTACCTATTTTCACCTGATCACATTGAATTGTGATTCTGTGCCCATAGACTTCAAAAAGCTCTGACTTCACTGAGTGACTTAAAAGACTAAACAACATGATTGCAATGCTGTTAGCACATAATATGCTAAGTACTGTTTCAGCTAACAAGATATATCCAGCCAGAGCAGAGTTTTTGCTTGTTGATACACTACCTTGCTCAGTGAGACCCTAATCCCAAACTAGACCTCTTTATCACCACCATAAAACAAATATACCTAAACAGAAACAACCCCACAAGATAATAGACAAGCTAATAATATTGCATACGACTACATGAGGTGGTGTAATTTAATACAGAATTGATTAATAATATAAAACTATATTTTTGCTATGGAAATTTGAGGGACAATTTATACTGTTTCCTATCAGCACCTGGCTTAGCAAAGGCATGATCTCAGCTTGATCCTCCTTCTGCTTGCTCTCCTGTTCATTAGCTACAGCATAGAGAAAGTGTGTGGATTCCTGACACCACAGCATCTTGATTCCATATGAAATGTCCCTCTGATCTCTCAGGCTTCTGAGGTTTCATACTTGTGAAGAATCTCATTTTAGCAGCTGCTCCCATAAAACGGCTTATACAAGCAAGTTAGTAGAGACCTGAATCTTTCCATACTTACTCATGAAAATACTGAGCAAAACAAGGCAGACTGATATATTGCCATCATCCCAGCTGTTTTTTACTACCACAATAACAGAGTCAAAGGAATAGTGTATAAAGGTACCTATGGGCATTGTAGGAAAAATCCAGTAGGATAAACCACTTCCATGATTGCTAGACTTTGTGCTGAAGTGGATTTGTGTTTTTTCTATGGTACTGATAACTCCTTTTGACGCAGAGCTCTTCAGAGATATGTGCTGTGCAGCGTTTCAGGTGTCCAGGAGTTCCCGTAGCCCTCCAAAAGGCTGCTGCAGGAAAAGCAAGGAACAGACACAGGCTCCCTCTTCCTGATGGGCTCATCTAAGGCTTGCAGTGTGAGCAGTGGATGAACAGAGTCTCTTTTTCCCTCCTAGTCTGAATGTTCATAGAATATAATCATAGAATAGTTTTGGTTGGAAGGGATCTTAAAGATCATCTAGTTCCAACCCCCATTCATGAATTAATTCACCTGGGACAGAGCTGTGAGAGTTCACTATGCCAATTAACATGGAATCAAATGCTCAAGTTCATAGTCCTTCCACAGTAACCTAATGAGCAGGAGGGCAAACAAAGTGCCTTAGCTCATACTTAACTAGAAACTGTGAAGGAACCATTTTAAATTACCCCTTTGAGTTTTGTAGCAAGGGCATAGCTAGAAAGTGTTAGCAGAGAATGTCTGCCCGTGTCCATGGACTCTGACTATTTATGGCTTTTTTTTTTTTTTTTTTTTTTTTGCTAGGTAGCAGTTCCATTCTGTCAGCATCCTTCTCATTTTCTTCCAGCTTTTGACAAAAGTTCTTTCCTTCTAGCTTAAGCTACAGTTTCCCAGCAAGCCAGTGCTGGTATGAAGGTGTCTGACTTCAATATTCCTTAACAGAAACAGCATTTCTCGATTTACAAGACCCCGAAGGAGAAAAATAAGACCTGCAATAAGTGAAAATCTGCATTTAACCAGGTCAGTCTCCCTTGTAGACAGAATCTATAAGCAGAGCTGTGAAGCAAGCATGGGACCAAGCATGGGACTTAGCATGCTGGCTTTTCTCTGAGGTCCCTCAGGCTAGGGCTCTATCCACACAGCGCACTATCCCACCTATTTCCCCTTACAGACACAGTGAACAGAGTAGAGTAAAAATCTGTTAACAAACAGTAATTGGCACAGGGTGATGGAATGAGAAGGCTGGAGCCTGCACAGCTGCCAGGGGCCCTGCATTCAAAGGAGCTACAGAGGAGACATGTTCCTCAGCTCCAGCCATGCACTGTATCCTTTCTTCAGCACCTGCCTGAATAAAATCCCTTTCCATGACACTATTCATGAGCCCACCCTAACACAGAATCTAGTGCCCTAGACAGATGCTGCCCCTTATCGTTTGACTGGAAATAGAGAGTTAACCCATCTGACTTTATATACACATGGAAAACCATGGCAGAGGCTACCTATAGCAGTTGGTACGATTGAGACCATTCTGAGTTGAAAAGCATTTACACCCTAGAGCACTTTGGTAAATGACTACTTGGGACTATTTGAGCACCAAAGCCTGAATTAGCTATTTCTGGGACCCAGATACTGGCTGGGACCTACATATTGGCTCTCACACAGAAACAGTGTTCATTAACAAGGCAAGACAGTGTTTTGCTTTCCATCTCTTTCTTTGCGTCATGACTTCTTTTCATCTCAGTCAATTGAATAAAGGCTTCCAAAAGTTTTGCAGTTCTTAAGCATGAGGACGTTTTTCCATCAAAATTAGGAAGACCTCTAATTTTAATGAGTTATATGTTGTGGCTGCAACTTGAAGACAATGAATTACAGAACAGAGGTTGGCAGCAGAGACCTTCCATAAATTGCAATGTACCCAGTTATACTAACAGACTGGGGAGCAACAAGTGGATTATTCCAACAGAATGTAAACCAGCACAATTGTCTTCCTTCAATTTTTATATCAAATATCATTTGTTTTTAAAAATTCATTCCTTTACCATAGTGTCCGGTTGAGAAGATGCTTGATCTGTGCCCAATCAGTTTGTTGCACACACTGGAAAAAAGAGCACACATTGCTTATAGACAGATTAAGCTGTCCTTGTTTTCTCGTCTGACCTACCTTTAGGAAAGATACTTGCATGAGGACATCCTCAAGGACACAGTCTGCAGCGTTAACTTTCAATGTGGGAGGGTTGCTACAAACCCTGAGCTCAGTCTAACTGTAATTTTGGTCTCATCTACATTCTGAAACCCATAGTGGCAACACAGTACATCGCAGCAGAAAAAAGGACTTCTTGATAGCACAGGTCCAGAGCTTCATAGAATCATAGAATCACCAGGCTGGAAAAGACCTCTTGGATCATCAAGTCCAACCACTCCCATCAGCCACTAAACCATATCCCTGAGCACCTCGTCTACCCGTCTTTTAAATACCTCTAGGGATGGTGACTCAACCATGTCCCTGGGCAGCTTCCGCACACAGGTAAGCTGCAGTGACACCACCGTGTGTCTGCACCAGGGATTTTGTGACACAGCTCTTTCAGTAAATGCGCATAGTTTGTCTTTATATGGTTGGAGGATTTTTTCCATGCTGTTAATCCGTACTACATAGCTTAAAAAAATATATTCATGACTGAGGCCTGGCCTTTCACTGAGGCTCTTTGCCCTAGTTCTGAGCAAGGCTAAGCAATCACTGTATATAAAACATTGCTTACAGCAGTTTTGGCTTTTTATAACAAGGATTTGAACGAGAGCAACTTTATGACGCTTGATTTCTAATGATGGAGGTCCCCAACAGAGACAGTCAAAGAAGAAAAATTAATTCACCAGCACTAATTTGTACTGGGATAACATTTGAGGTGAAATTTTAAATAAAAGTCATCAAGGAACAGAGGAGTAAAAGGAGTCTTTCAGTTTGCCCTCTTCCAGGGGCACAGGTTAAAAGGATATGACTGTTGTAGTGGAAAGACTTCCCACCTTTCTCACTCCAGCAGCTTGTAAAAATCATGGACTGGGGTTTATTTTATTTTGCTTTATTTTGTTTCATTTTATTTTATTTTATTTATTGCTTCATTTTCACAGACTTTGCTGAGCACAGAGCCTTCAAGTGTTCCAGCATTATGCAATCACTCAAAGAGGCCAAGGACTGTGTAGAGTCCCAGTGATGCACTCTGGCACTGCCAAATAGCCTCAAACCATGACACCTGTGCATACACCCCTCTAAGCAGCAAGGCCTTACAAAAGCAATACCTTCAGTGCCAGGAAAGCACAGACTGTGCTTGACCCCATCTTGGGGCACTGAGATGACCTGAGAAGAACTGTGCGGCACCCTGGATGTAGGGCAAGATTTTTCTCCTACATGTAGCAGGAGATTTCCCCACCACCACCATCACCGCCACTCCCCTCTACGTGCAGCCCCCTTCCTAGAGTGGTGGGAGTTCACCCCAGCAAAGAATGCAAAACTGAGATCTGCAATTTAGATCCAGGAGCAGAATGTTGTCTTTAATTTATAAAGCACATACACAAAAGGAATCCTAAACCTGATTTTTATTTTTAGTGGCTAACAATTTTCCTATTATCAACATAGACTTATGCATATCATTTCATTTGCTTTGAGTTAGGTCCTTTTTATTTTAAAAATTCTCTTCAGGTCTGACTCAACACACCCATTCTGACTCATTCTCTTAGAAAATTCAAATGTGTGTGAACATGATTTGTTCCATTCAGCCTCCATTCACCCTCACTGTGCTGCATTGAGGTTCACAGTTGTGCATTTCCTATTGCCCAGCTTCAGGGTCTCAGGAGCTGGAGCTCTCTCACTCCACTTACATGAATGTTACTTCTAAATGAGGTTTAATCCATCATGGGAAAACTAAGTTATTTCTGATTATATTTCCTGCAGCATGAGGAATGTCGGATAAGAAAGAACTTCAGGGATGATGGCAGTAGCTATTGTTACTACCTCCATCACACAACCACTTTCAGAAACTCTTGATATCTCGTCTTTAGATTTTGCTGGTTACCAGAGAAATTTTAAAATTACAATCAGCCAAATAATTTTTAAGCAGCAAAAACATTTGATACTAGTATCAAATTCAAGCAACATTTTTTTTATTCTTATTTTCAAGGCAAAAGACTTTTTGATTTTCACTGCATTTTCCCATGTTGTACCATGTCCAAGCACTAGGAGATATTGGATCTATCTGACAGATGTTTGAATGCTGAGGTCAGGCAAGCCAAACAGGTTACTAAGAAGTGTGGGAGTTTTGTCCGTATATTATAAGCAATAGTGAAAAATGTTATTAAGCCTAAAAAACAAACTAGAAACAGAAACAAAATCATCTACGCTTTATAAAATATATTAAATTGTGGGTTATGCCATTTCCTGTTTTCCTCCAATGACTGGCCTAAAAAGTATAATCTAGATACTTTTATTACTGCTGTTTCAGTACATGGCATATTGTTAAACAGGATCCCACTGAGACTGAGGTGTGTCCTGCAAGAAATCTGGTGACAGGGAAGCTGATCATTTCCATCTGCTTTCAGGCCTGGAGCCTAATGGAGAACTCCAGATCTGAGCTCCAACGAATGCAACGCAGGCACAAAGAAATGCAGTTTAGGCATGGGATTGAGCGATCAGTGGTGCAGGGACCACTTGTGAAAGAAAGAACATTCAAGAGGCAGAGTTGCAAGGGCAAAATTTGCCAGGCAGGAGCAGGGAGAAAGTGCCAAGGATATGAATGAGTAAGATAAAAGTAAAAAGCCAATTGTCAGAAACTAAGACACAGGAATCAATAACAAAGTATGATGAGAACTGTATGGCATGAGGGACTCCAAAAAGAGGCGGAGAGACTTTACCAACTTGTTTGTGCAAAAATTGGAAGAAATGTCTGCCATCCTCAGCCAGTGTCACTTTCCATTTGTTGTGTATTATGGATGGTTGAAAACCCTTGAAGTCTTCCAGCATTTCATAGGAGAAGATTCTGGGATATTCCTCAGGGATGTCAGAGGGAGGAGGGGTCCTTTTTCATTTAACATTTTTAGTATTCAAATTAGAAGACTTGCAGTGTCCTGGAGTGAGAGTCAAAAGCCTTTCCCTAGGAAGCCTGGGAGCATATCAGAAATCAATGGCATGGAGGACGGAAAAAGTTTAAAAAATGTGAGACTGGCAGGAAACACTGGCACATTTCTGTTTGATATTTACTTTCTTGGCATACAGTGGCTCTTTTAGCGCCAATGGAAAATCCTCTAGTGCCAAGCCACTCTCAAATAAATCTGCACATAAAATACACTTTAAATTGGCATGTAGCTTTTGAGATTAAGGTTCAGCCCTTGCCAAAATATGTATTTTTGGATTCTAGCATCTCTCAAGCAAATTAGGCAACTTCATAATACTAAAATGCTATACATGACTGACTTGAATTTAACGCTTCTAAGCTCAGCCAAACCAAATGAATGATGAAGAGTAAGGACACCTGACATGAAAGGGAAACCATCCAACTGGGTGCAGTTTTGCTCATACCTCTCACTACATAAGTACTGATGCAGGAGTTCCTCAGATCAGCAGTGCTCCCTGCAGCATGCTGGGAGTAATTCCTGGAGCTCCAGGTCATGTAGAGATTGAGCGTAACTGTATGACTTCTTAGTACAATAAAGACGGTCATCTATATGATAGTTCTGAACTGCATAAAAAGATTTGATGACAGAGGTGTCCTAAATCCCTCACTATAAGAATGGTCACGGTCATTGACTCAGGCATTATGGTGAAGATCAGGAGCCAAAGTCAGGAAGCACAAAGAAGGATCTGCAGAGTAAGATAGTTCTGGATGCTAAACCTAGTTAATATTCCCATTTCCCACTTATTTCTTCATCAAAATTGTTTAATTCATCAGCACTGTGCAGAGCATTTTTCAGGAAGAAAATTTCTTGTATCCTATTTTTCCTCACAACTTTCAAAACAGTACACCTTCTAATAAAGCACCTCTCTGCTGTCACTGGTGAACCCAGTAAGAACCAATTGTCACTTGTGGGAAGCTGGAAAGTATCTACCATTAGTATGTCACTGGGTCATCTGGACTTCTCGAAATCACACACATTTTTTTCCCCGTAAGCACGTGAAGACAATACAGCTAGCTGTGAAGAAATGAAAGATATGAAAATACAGATTAACCAACATAATTCAGCTGTTATTGTTTCTCTATAGAGTTTACTTAGGCTGTTTTTAAAAGACTGACACATGAGCCTAGTATGAAGCAAAGTTACCTGTATTCCATAGTCCCATTATTATGTCTATTCACAAAGCAATTATTTAAAATATCTCTCACTCTAAACCCTCAGCCGTGTTGGCTGAGATAAAGCCTAGCTTTGCTAAAAACTGTAGGTATGCAAAGTTTTCCAGAGTAAGGAAATAGAGGAATATTAACTTTAACAAAATTCAATACACAACCTACTCAATGAGGTACAACAAAACTTGTTTATGCAGTTTATCACTTCTAGTGTTATTTCTTTGGCTTCAAAGAAGTTATAGCACATTTGTACAGAACACCCTAATACAAAGTCTCTAGCCCAGTATTTCTAAGTCTAACCAATTCACTGACAATGTCAGAATATAGATTATTCTGACCATCCCACTGTAAAAGGGCTTGAAATTATGGATGTGTGAAAAGAGGAACATCAGCTGTCATCCCAGCTTTGTAGCATTTGGCTAACTCACTGCTACCCTGTCAATAAAAATAGATTGTTATTAACAGAGCAGGAACTCAAAAGAATTGCTGGAAGCCTGTTTCTTAGATACAAAATTTATGATATTCAGACAAATTCACCAAAAATGTGTTAGGAAAAAAGATTGGCTTACATATTTTCAGATCAAAGATCTCATTATTGAAAATACTGTCAGATTGTCTATCATCTTCAGAGCTGGCAAGCATAGGAAAACATGTTGCAAATAAAAGCAGCTTTCCAAAATGTCATACTGATTATGCATTCACAAGTCAGCTACTTCAGACTCAGCTAGATGACAAATATCACAGGAATCCACTACATTGTTTAGCCTTTTCTACACACATTGCAGAAACAGCCATATTGCAAAAGACATATCCAGTGACAATATTTCCTAACCTATAAATTTGGGTTTATGTTAGTTTCTTTTAGAGGCTGATAATATATGGTAAAGGCTGGCATCAAACTGCTACCTTTTTGTCTCATTATGTAATTCATAGGACATATATGTTGACATGTCCTGTAATTTCTTCCATTATTTTTTCCCACTATTTCCTTGTATTTCAACAATGACAGCAGTCTATGACCATTTCACTCTGGGACACTAGAAAAATTGTTGTAATAGTTAGACACATTTTGCACATGCAGAAGCTTCTTCAAAGTTTGATGCATTCCCCAAAGTGCACCTTTCTAGCATTATTAATATGTTGAGTAATAAAAGGAATGAATGTCAAATTGTAGCTGATAATGAACAGTGATTCCCTTCCACTGACTTTACCAGTTTTTCTCTCTCAGGAATATATTTAGTGTATATTTTCATTAGTACGGTATTCTCATAAGAACAGGGAAATTGAGACTATTTAATGTCTCTTGAAAGAATGCTTTCAGCTGCTGAGAATGGAGGGGAAAAGCCATGGAAGTAATTTGCTACTGAATTTCTTCATAATTACAGGGTTACGACACATGCAAAAACAATGAGTCTCCTTTTGAAATTTTACGTGGGTGAAAGGTGAAGACCAAGTTGAATTGGGTCACTTGTTTATTCTGATGAGGATGACAAGGTTGAATATTTAATAATCAAGAGAAGCCAAGAGCCACATTGACATAAATGAAAATTAAAACACCCTAAATTACACAAAAGCCTAAAATTATTCAGAGTCTTTCTTCTTCAGAAATAGTTTCTACAGATTCTGGTAACACCAGTAAAAATTGATTAAAAACCAGAACAACTTTATCAATACAATTTTAATTATCCCTATATTTATTAATGCCTATATTGCTTTTGTCTATATTACTGCTCATTATAGCATATTGTATATATTGGAAAGCTGATAATAAGTTAATGTTTGATAATACACAAATAAGCTTAGTTAATGCTTACTGGTATATGAATAAGGTTTTACAAGAAGATAATACAGGGTGTACAAGTGACTTTTTGATCCACTGCTGTTCTTTACCTCACACGGATAGTAAACATTTCAGCTGAAATTAGAATATCTTTGTCAAAGAGACAAACTCTCATGACCAGTCCTCCACCGATCAAAGGGAGTCACAGGATATGTGCACACATGGGTTTATTTACAAAGGTAAAGACATTATTGATATGATTTTTCTTCTGAAGAATGAGAATCATATATGTTTGTGAGC
Organism: Clamator glandarius; assembly: GCA_033459285.1. Classification (NCBI taxonomy): domain Eukaryota; kingdom Metazoa; phylum Chordata; class Aves; order Cuculiformes; family Cuculidae; genus Clamator; species Clamator glandarius. The sequence continues at coordinate 128,353 of JAUNZM010001193.1, read as the reverse complement.
ACAAGACATACGATTGCTTCATAACAACATTTATCTAGGTTTTTAGAGACAAAATACAGGCTTCAACCTACCTGATTCACTGAAATTTCTATTACTTCATTTACTCTCCTAGCCCTCTAGGACTACATATTTTATCTCTTGTCCAAACACCTCAGGCAGAGATAACCTCCACTTTGACCACAAATAAATGTGAAGGACAGGAGAACATAGCCATTGCCTTCATCAGCTGGACACATCTGATGAAGCCAATGATCAAGAAAATTGTGCTTCTACGCTACTAAATAAAACAGGGCCAGGAAGTAAATTCAAGCATTAGACTGCTGGTTGTCCATGCCACTTAGTTGCTAAAATGCTCCCTGTCATGGCTGTGTCAGCTAGTCTTCTCAGCCACAGTATGAGGAATAGACAGGACCCTTCCTAACAGTTATTATGGACAAAATTCACCTGGTTCCCTCCATCTCTCATACTTCCAAGGCTATCCCAGCATACTTTGTTTCCTAGCCACTCAGTGGGTATGCAACACATATCCTCAGCTTCATGGTAAGAAGTACTTCTCTAATGGTTGCAGCACATGATTTCAGACACTGTGAACTGAAAAAGTCAGCTTTTGTTTCACTACAAAATGAAATATCTGACCTTGCATGGAGTTTATCATTTAAATATGCCTGCCTCTTAAGAAATGTTCAAGTCAACTACAACCACTTTTATTATTTCCATCCTCTGTCTGCAGTTCAGATCCCATGTTCTTTAATGTTTTGAAGGTACTAGATGTGAGTCTCTAAAAACACTATGAGTCAGCAAACTCTTCTGCTTCATTTGGGAATATGGTCTAGATTTACAGTGCTGCAAATAAGAACATTGCCTTGTTGTGTACTTCTTAAGTATATGTTGAGTCAATATAATGACTTTTTTTAGGATGTAGGTAAGTTATTTTCACTCACTTGTTTTTTATTTGGTAAAGCATCTTCAAGTATGATAAGGTGGGAAAGGAGCGTGTTTGTGTTCAGATAAGTGTAAAATGTAGGTATTTTCCTCTTGGGGATGAAGAAGCAGGTTTTACCAGCTTTTATACAGGAATGACTTAAGAGTTTCCATTAATCCAACAGAAATAGGTCTTTGAACACCTCCGTGAAGATTCTCTGCACCTAAATTAATCCTAATGACTCATTAGGGAAGGTCAGTAAAGATTTATTAATGACACTAAAAAATAAGAAAATTCAGTAAGTGCTTTGGGGTTGTACTGAGAACTTGTAGCCAAAACTCGTATTAACTGCAGACCTCTGGGAGCCAAGTGACTTCTGTACAAGATCTTCCTTTTTCATCAGCACGAAGACCAGAATCTTGATTAAAAGGTAATTTAGGTAAACTTATAATGATAATTAGAGGTAAGAATATGTCTTGGCAACACCTTCCAGATGATCAAATCAGGCTGAGAACTCATCAGCGTTACTGAACAGAAGACAACATTTGAGGCTGAAAATGGGTGTCTCTTATGAATCAGTGGATTAGCATTTCCAGTTTGTTATGATGAACAAAATTATCCAATAGGCTTCTTTCACCTCTAATTTTAAAAAGTCAATTATTTGCTTTAACAAGATGCTTTTTGTGACAAGGACCAACAATAACGATGATAGACATATCACTTTCACTTACAGGGTTTTTCTGGTAATTTACATATATAACATTTTTCCTAGCATTAACATTACCTAGAAATATGTTGAAAAGGTAATTGAAACATGCCTAGATCTGTCTCTCATGTAAACATGGGGAGCGCAAATACACATTCAGTGAATATCAGTAGCTTAGGTGACTTTCGTCATAACAGCATTTAAGCTTTATTCCATGTGATCTGGGTTTTCTTGGGTTTTTTTAATAAATCTGTTGTCTAAGAAGATTGACTACTTCTTGAGAGTTTTTCAGCCATTCAGTTAAGAACTACACATAACCCCAAAAGCCCTGCAGCTGTTCTGGCAGAAAACTTAAAGGCCAAGATATTATAAATATCAGGAATAATATTGCAATTACTGGATTTAAAGTGTATTTGTTTTCTTGCTAAGATTTACTACCCTCCCTAAAAAACAGTTCTTAAACCTGTAATAGAAACTCAGTTAAATAGCAGCTCAAAAGGCAAAGAACTCAGTTCTCTTCTTTCATTCAAAATATGTTTGGTTTTCATTTTGTGACATGAAGTATGAAATGAAGCCTGAAGCACAAAGATTAAAACATCTAACTGTAACAAAAAAAAATCACCTTTATCAGTATATAATTTCCTCTTTGTTCTGATCCTCATATTCCTTTCTCACAGCAGTATATCTATTTCTGTACACAGACATCTGGACCAGAAGTTGTTTTCTCATCTATGGAAAAAAATAGTGGTATAGAGTCTAAGTACATTCTTGCTGCAATTTGCTTTACTCACCTACATATACCTGTACCCACCGGTTGGTCAGACATTATGCAAAGGAATCTATTTTTCCACAAAATTCAGCCTAGCAGTAATTGTGGGTTTGGGAGAATAACTATCACAAGAATTGGCCTAATCAGAGCCTAAAGCAAAGACCAAACATTCCATTTGCTTACACGATTCCTCTCTTCTGGCTGCCCTATACACACCCTTGCACAACTCAGGAACAATAACATGTCCTGTGGAAGGCAAATGTTATTCATATATTAAAAAAAAAAAGAACTGGGAGACTATGACTGTTCTGATCCTTAATTGTAAATGTTTTGTTCACGGCACAATCAAAGACAGAAAATGGAGCAATGAGAAATTCCTGGAAAGTGCTGTATCAAGAAGTTGAGAGGAAGGTTTCTTAAAATGGGAAATTCACAAAAGGTTTCAGAGAGTTCACAATTACATTGAAATTACTGAAATACAAAAACAAAGGTGGCTTATAATGCCATGAGGCAACTTGACAATATTTTGCCATCAGCCATTTAGAACAAGATATAGTGCCTTTTTCAAGACATAGATCATAAAATGAAAACAGAAGATAAAATTAGTTTTTCCTTATTAGTCTGTTCATGATTTTTGAGAACAGGTTTTCTACTAAGCCTGCCATTTGTCTCGCTAGATATGAATAACAAGATTAGAACTTCAAGGACTCTATCCTCGGCCAGTATATATCTGCTTACAAGAGTTGAGGCTTTGGCCTAAACTATTCAAAAGACCATTTGTGTTTTAAAAACTCAAACAATTTTAATATTTTAATATTCCCCCTTGGGTTATTGAGAAAAATCAGATTTAATACACACCAACCATCTGATTTATATAAATATCTTATAAACTTTAATACTGGTGCCTTTGCACACTTAAGAGCCACATGGGATATGAGAATAGGGGAAAGTTGCACAGAAAGTCAGTGGGAAAAGGTCTGGTTTCTTAGTTAGAAAGCAATAAAGGGCATGCACTTAAAATTACATATTTTAATATTTCACATAACCTATATTGAATGCTGTGAAAAATGAGTACATTGGTTCTGAGCTTTGCATATGCTTGTTGATCGTAACAAATCCAGGTGGGGGGCCCTAGCTGTGTGCTCAGGCATGGTGTGGTCATGCATGCACGCTGAGGACCAAGGCAAAATCACCCTTCTGAACTCTAACTCCGTGGCTACTCCTGCTTTGTATAATATTCCTGTCTTTCATTTGCAGGATTTACCATCAAGGAAGGTAACTAGGACGTTGGTCAGATAGATGGCAGAATTAATTTGAATTTACCACCTAACTCAGACAAAATTCATCCCTGCAGAGAGGATTATATGAAATCAATGTACTGTATAAGTTCCAGTTAAATCTTCAAAATAAGATATAGTTTGGGGAATGTGGGAGGGAAGCCATGGCAAAGGAGGTAAGAGGACGCAGAGAGCGGGGCGAGGTGAAAGCATGCCAGGTGGGGCTCACCGACAGCCATCCTGTGCAAAACTCTGAGGTTACGCTTGCTCCTTGTGCTCCTTTGGAGCCAGTGAGGAGAGTCTGGAGGTGTTTGAGGGGCTTTTGGCCAAGCCCCAGGAGAGTCCCTGCAATGGATTGGGTTCACAAAGGGTGGGCAATGATGAGCTGCCATGAGAGCTGGCTGCTGGGGAGAGCAACAAGCACGAGCATAGGAAGGATCTCAAACTCATACAATTACCTGATGTCATCTTTTACTTTATTATTTCACTTTATTGTAGAAGACTGTTTTTTCCAGGGTAAACCCTGCCATTTTGTGCTGTGTGAACCAATGATTGAATTCAAGACCCTGTGCTAAAAGCTGCCGTTGACCCAAGAGTGAAAAGGCAAATGTCTGCAAAATGCTGACAGCCACAAGACATGACAGGAGTAAAATCTCATAGAGGAGGTTCAACTCTTGCAAACCACGAGTGATATTCAGACTGACAATGGGCTCCGATGTCACTTTGGAAACTAAATACACTTAAAGTGAGCCAAAAGCTACTGACTTTAATTGGACAGCAAGCATGTCTCCAGATGGCACTGTAGTGGTACAGCTACCCTGCACCCATGACACAGGGATAACCGGTGAAGCTTTGCCATGATGACAAGCCCTTGACTTGATCCTCCCTCTGGAGCACTCATGGCTGAAAGGGAATGTAGAGCCAGGGGAGGACAGGCTCATGGAAGAGCCTTTGAACCATGTCCTCCATCTCCTTCCACTTATCTCAAGCAACACCACTGTAGCAGCAGGGGCCTGTCGACACTGTTTGGAGACAAGTCCCCTGGATCCACCAGCAAGTGCACCTTTAATTGCAGTGCATGAAGGGCAGATGGGAAGTTGTAGTAGACACAGTGCTAGTAACTGCTACAGGAGAGGAGAAAAAAAAAATTACAGAATTACCAAAAATTACAAGGAGCTTGAAAAGTCATTTAGTTCGCTGACCTCTCTCCCTTTCAAATGCAGGATCAAATTAAAGTTTACTCGTGATAGATGCTTGCCTGCCTGTTCTTGAAGAGTTTCTAATTACGAATGCTGCACAGTCTGTGTAGTAATTTTTTTCTGGTTTTCCTTGTTTTTTACCATTAGATATTTCTTTCCAATATACCACCTAAATCGTGCAATTTAAGATCATAATTTTTATTTTACCCACAACAGAGAAAGAATTACTTTTCGCTTTCCTCATTGAAGAATCTCTGATGTGTTTGAGGCATCTAGGACACTTTCCACAAGCCTCCTCTACCTGAGACTGCAAATGGCCTGCAGATGGTAAATTACTTACACAGAAAGCTTATGTATTGGTCCATAGCATCCAAGCCTGTAAATATAACACAGATATAGCATCGGGATAATCAGAAAAGCCGACTACTACCTGGGTTCTAGAAACAATGGATTTAACAGTAAAATTGAGCAAACGGTAAAATGAGAAAAATCTAATACTTTTATTGAATTCAGTGCTACTGAACTGACCTTAATCTATCATTTCCTCTGTTTGTTGTCAGTGGATTAGTGGTATATGATCTGTAACATCTTAGCCCAAGTAGTAACCTGTATTTTCCAGCAAATATGTTTGTAAATTTCATCTTCAGCTGCAATGAGCACTGAATCAAGAGAATCTTTTCAGTTTGAAAAGCCTAGCTGGGTATTCCTTTAATGGACTTTATGATCGTTATCCATCTATTTCTGCTTATTCCCAAACAATACATAAAATATTCAATGACATTAATTTTACCAAATTTATTAATAGGCATTTGTAAAAACTACAGTACTACTTTCTCTCTTTTTTACAGAACTACTTTCTCTCTTCCTTACTTCTAAATTTTTCATTCATGCTTTAGTATACTTTCTTGAGCAACTTCAGTCTCCTCTTTAGGTTAACTCTTCTTATAAATGCTTCAAATATATGAAGAAATGACATGGGAAAGCCTGAAGTATTTGTCCTGTATTTGTTTTCCCAGACCAACAGCTACAGGGACTGGACATAGCAATGCTTAGTGCTGATGAATTGTTGTTGCATGTCCAGTTTCACATGTGCCACTCATGCTAGAGCCAGGCATAGAGATGGAAGAAAGAAGTAGTTATTAAGGCATTGGCCAAGTCTTTCGTCCTGTAAGAGTGTTTTACTGATAGAAAATGCCTACGTTATTCTTGAAAGAAGGCAAAATATTAATTTGCTGCTTAGAAGCTCAGATGTGGCTATGTACACTGTACTCTGAGGCCTAGACTGATCCTCTCTAACTGAATCACCAAACTGAGGTTTTCTATACAGTAGAGAAATATAGGATCTTCCAAAGAGAGGCATGAAAATCACTCACTAATAGCCCAATGGCTTAATTGAGGAATTAAAGGCAATTTTATTTCTAATTTCTTCACTTGGGCTAACCCAAAGCTCTAGTAATTTATGTCTAAGAGGGGAATGTAAAGAATATGATCTCCTTACAGATGCTGTGAATGCCCTCCATCTACATATAGAATCAGAATCATAGAATCACTAGGTTGGAAGAGACCCACTGGATCGTCGAGTCCAACCATTCCCACCAATCTCTAAACCATGCCCCTAAGTACCTCATACATCCTCACCTTAAACACCTCCAGGGAAGACGAGTCAACCACTTCCCTGGGCAGACTGTTCCTAACGACCCTTTCCATGAAGAATTTTTTCCTTATCTCAAGCCTGAATCTCCCCTGGCAGAGCTTGAGGCCATTCCCTCTCGTCCTGTCCCCTGTCACTTGGCAGAAGAGGCCAGCACCCTCCTCTCCACAACCTCCCTTCAGGTAGTTGTAGAGAGTAATAAGGTCTCCCCTCAGCCTCCTCTTCTCCAGGCTAAACAACCCCAGCTCTCTCAGCTGTTCCTCGAGCCTGTTTTCCAGCCCCTTCACCAGCTTTGTTGCTCTTCTCTGGACTCACTCCAGAGCCTCAACATCCTTCTTGTGGTGAGGGGCCCAGAACTGAATACAGTATATAGTCACACAACAACTTTTTCCTGCATATCTTGTTTCAATTCCTGGCTGTAGTTCTACTATACTGACTTAAACTGCGGCTTACCAGTTGAATTGATATCTCTACTTCACTCTATTTGTGATAAAACACTTTTAGTGTTATTGTGAGTGACATGAGCAGAAGAACAATTCTGAAACAAAGGCAAAAGAAAACTATTTTAAAGAAAATTTCCCACTTTCTAGGAAGAAATTAAGAACTACAAATATACCGATTATGTAAGCAATGTATTATACCTGTCAATAGGTATAATTTGGTCTCACAATCTACCTTCAGAGCCTGAGACTAATTTAGTACAAGCAGAAGATATGTAAGGGAATATAGAATTTTCCACAGTGAGGTCATCTCAGAAGTACTTTGCATTGACAGTAACCCAAGTTTGTTACTACATGGCAGTTCAGTGACCTGTGGAAAATAAGTGGATGATCTCAGCACAGCTTCCAATTGTAAGGTGACAACAGTGGAGAAATCTCTGTTATATTTAGCAGTAACTGGCAGCTAGACCAACAAGGCCTTGGATACTTCCCTGAGAGCTAGATAGGAATGGAAAAGCACATTCAATGGGCAGTCATGGACAGACAGATTGTGCCTGACTGGTTAATCCACACTGGTCTTATGGCAGACTAAACTGTAATGTTCGCACAATTTATTTGCAAATGCAGAATTTGAAGTGTTTATATGTATTTCCATTTACAGCATTTATTTCTCAATACCCTGAGTAATTGCACAGCAGTTTTGCCAAAAAAAGGATAATATCAGCTTCATTAAGAAATCCCCATTTTATGTATTCCCACCACATAAGGGCAAAAAAAGACTAAATTCAATCAACTGCCCTAAAGAAAATGCAACACAGATGCACAAATCTGACAGGGAATTTGGCTTGTAAAAGCATTACCAAGATAATACAGGAGTCACATTGGTTTTGTAGCTAGGATATTGCATTCTGCTGTTGAGCCAGCTGCCGTTGGACTCTGCTTGGACAGCAGATGGTGTCCTACTGTAACACTAAGCTACAGTGCTCAAAAAAGAATCTTAAACCAGCCCTTAAAATACTCTCCAATTTCTGTTTAATTACTTTAATTTGCTTTATAGACTACAGAATAAAAATGATGGATCTGCTTAAGCACTAGGCTGAACTAAACATTTATTGTGTCAAAAACAGTGACTTTGAAACATAGGCCCCATTTCATAGACCCATTCTGAAAAATGTAATTGCCACTTTGGTGCCCAAGCGGTCCTTGTCAAAAGGCACTACAAGTAAATAAATGTTACAGATCCCTCTGAGGGTCAGGTGAGTCAGATGCCTCAAACTTAACTTTACCTTTGAAAATATTGCCCTTACATATCCATTATCTGCATACAGTAGTGAGAGATCTAAACTTACAGTAGTCCCTGTAAAGGCAATGCAAAGACTTAGAAGTTCACACAGGAAAGGATCATTTTTTTCTTCTGATTGTGTAACATCTTGTGCAGTGGGCATCTGGTCTCCATTGGAGCTCTCAGATACCAACTTAGTGCAATTAAAAATCTATAGGTATTAAATTTATCCCTGATAAACAACATACTGTTGCTGCGATACTAAATCTAAAGGAAATACTTTAATGCTTTCAGTCTGTGTCCAAAAACATTTTTCCTTGGATGATTGTTTTTTCTCTGATCTTTGGGAACTGTAGAAGCTCCCAACACTTTGTGACTAATGAGGTGAACTGGATAGTGAACAGAAATCTGTTACATTTAGAAGCTACAAGTCTGCCAATGACACTGAACTTCAGGAAGCAGGTAGGTAAAAGTGAGAGATGCTTACTGGCTCAGACCCCATCGAAGTATTGTGCAGAACCTGACTTGTGACAATGCCTGATCTAAAAACACCCCTCCAGTGATTCCTCTTTCACATCATTTGCTGAATCGCAGCTGTGGCCACTGCGAGGTCTGATGCATTGCCAAGCAGGCCAGTGTGACTCAGCTCAGGGTTATCTGGAGTTTGCAACCCTAGGCTGAATTTACTGTCACTGGGAGCATAAAATTTGTTGGGAACAGTTTTGTCATTCATACTGGGAGGTGATGAAATCTTTGCCTGCAAGAGAAGATAATCATCATCTTGTACAGCCAAACCCAAGCTGGGACAGAGGAGTCATAAATGGTGCTATTCGCATGATCATCACTGAGTCATATTCTTCCTTTCTCACAGAGACCCTTGTAAGACTCTGCTCTCTTTCTGCTGCTTTTGTAAGAAAACAATTGTTCCTCTAGCCCCAAGTTATGGGAGTAGTCTCACTGATTTTGGTGAGATTCTTCACGTGAAAAAGTATATATTTCCTTATCCCTTGGATAAATAGAACTTGTATGAATGAGATACCTGGTTTTCACAAGATTTTTTAATAATATTTTCTTCATCCTCACAGGTATAACAGAAGATGCAGAGGTCAATATTATCCAAACACTTCTACATAACCTCTCCAAGAGCAATAAAATGATGAAACCCAGAATCTGCAAATTGTGGTGATTTGTAGTGCTTTGATTTATAGCCCTGTTGGGTTCAGAGTGAATGATTTCTACAGAGACCAGTCCCTCTAATCAGAATTTTACAAGAAACGGATGTGCTAAAAGAAACAGAAAGCTAGCAGGGCTTCTGGTTACATTTTCAGCTTGATTTATAGACCTGTAAAACTCTCTGTATCAGGGAGCTGACACCAATTTCTAGAGAGCTGTGAACATTTGTTTTCGTCTGAATTTCCTACAGGGTTTCTGGGCCCACTTCATTTGCAAAAGACCCCAGTGAAATCCATGTCAGGTGTTAGAGAGTGTGGGACACTGGTGTCACAAGTGAACTGGAGGCAAAGGAGAACCAGTTTTGTAGCTGAGCAGAAGGAAACTAGTCTTGGGAATGTCTGTTTTGAGGACAGAAGTGTACCTTTAAGGATTCAAGAGTGGAAATGGAGCTGAGGCAGAGCAGGCATTACTGGGGGCTGAAGTGGCTAAGGAAGGCCTGGGAAGATGTAATGGGATGGCGAGGGAAGATGTAAAACTGAGCAGTCCCCACACTGAAGGCAGGCAGATGAAGAAGAGAAAACAAGTCTGGCGTTGCAGAGGACATGCCATCGCAGTGTGACCGCGTCCCTCGCATCCAGTGACAGAGGCAAATGCATTTGCATGTGGACACATCTGCACAGCAGAGGAGCAAGGTTGTGAGAAGAGGAAAATTTGACAAGAGAAGATCTGGACACAAACAAAGGTAATGAATCAGGGATGGGAGGTGCAGCCCGGCCAAGGCTGTAGCCTTGGTTAGTGTCCACGACACAGCACAGGTACATGGTAAGACAGGACAGATGGGCAGAGAACATTCCAGGAGCCTTGATTAGGGAGGGAGTGACAGGAGAAGTGCCATGGACAGACTCCCCAGGGAGACCCACTGAGGACTGGGCTGCAGATGGGGATACACACTTAGAGGCAGTGCCTATAGCCACTCACAAGAGCAAAATTCCCCAAGGAGAACCAAACCAGCACTTCAACCAAGCCAAATGTGATGCCCAAAACAGCATAGAGAAAGCAGAGAGGACAAGGATAGGGCATGGGTCAGGCACAACAATCAAAACATGAACAAATGCTTAGGTAAAAAGTGTGTAGATCACCAAGAACCATCCTCTCCAGGGGTGGTCGCTTATTCACAGAAAACCCTCCACCTGCCTCTGCAAGGATGCTAAACTATTTGATCTACAGCAAGAAGGAGCTCTACAGCTCAGATTTTGCCAGTTTTGCTCCTTCTTATAGCTAGAAATGTATAGAAATATTTGGCTTGTATTTTCATACCCAAAATGAAGATGTAAATGTTAGAATAAAATAATCCAAGACCTCTTTTGAGAGGATAAGCAGTTCCCTTCTAGAAAACAAATCACATCAATCATAGGCTACTAAGGATGCTTGAACTAGAACCTTGTCCACAGAGAGCTGCATGAGATTGTAGTGGAAATGAAAACAGAAAATTACTTAAAAAGCCTAGTGACGCTCCAGGTCTAAGGCCCCGATCCAACCATTTGTTACATTCCAGGACACTTAGTAGGGCTGTGGGCAGGTACTACCATGCCCATTTGGCAAGGGTTTTGGGACCAAAGCCTGAAGCATTTATGTGTTGGCTAACAGGCACAAAATGGCTACATTCTGTTGACACAGAATTTAAGAAATTGTACTTTACCTTGTTATGTTGTTTAAAGAAACCCTATTGGTTACTTTATTAGACCAAATTATTAAGTATTAAATATATTATTTTATAAAATGGTTTAGTAGTATATCCGTGTTATTTTGGTTTTTAGAGTGTCAAATTAAAAAAAAACAACTATTAATTAATAAATCAAGGTGCATTCTACTACACTAATAAGTGCAGCTTTAAAAATTTATTACTACTTTCCAAGGATTTACTTCCTTTATTTAAAAAAAAATGTATTGGTGTCTTAAAATAATTACAAAGATCAAACTTACATAGAGAGGCCCTGATCCAGCAAACACATACGCTTATGAGCAGTTTAACTGCATGAGTAACTTCATAGAATTCAATGGGTGAGAGAGAAGCTGTGATCCATGGAGCTCTTAATGTGGGTAAAGTTATTCACGGGCACAACTGTTTGCAGGACTGGAGCCAAGTATAACACATATACAAATTTCCATGTAGAAGAAAAGGCAAATGAATACATGGTAAAAAGCAATTACATGTTATTGAATGTTATAACAACTGTATATTTAATAATAAGTGCTTGAACACAAATATGGGTTACAAGATGCATAGGGTTTACCTGTAACTAACAGATAATAAATGGAGAGGTAGAATGAGATTGAAAAGTAAGTGAACACAGTGTAACTCTCTTCATGCCTGAGTTTCTCTCTAATCCAGTTGGTTTTTAGATGCAATAAATATACACAAGAAACATGCAAACAAAAAAAAGGTGTACTCAATGACCAACTTTGGACACCAAATGCTAGTTATAATGTTAAAACACAGCCAGGTTTATCCTGTCTCTCATTCTCTCTGTGATCCTGATGGGTGTGCACCATGTGCTGAAGAGGGACACAGCTCCTGCGAGGAGAAAGGGGAAAACACTTCAGACTCTGAACTCTTCAAGGGAACATAAAGGAGAGCCCTGCTTGCTCTGAGCTAGGCTGCTATGTTCTGTCCCAGCCATATTTTATTAAGTGGGTGCTGCTGACTGACCTGGGTGATGCTGGATTCAACACTTCCCAGTGACTGAGTGCAGGATGAGTGCCTCCACACCCTCACTTGAACTTGAGCTTCCTTGGGAGTGAGTTATGTAACTACTTATTTCTGAGTTTCTGGATTTTAGGAGGTGTTGTTTTGCTTCTAGGAAACTGTGTGATCTAACACGGGAGCACCAACTAGTTCTAGATGACAGAGAATGTGCTGAATTACTCTCTGAGATTCAGACACCTCTAGTTTACCTTTGCCCCAGGACAAGCAGAATGCAAGCTGGCCACAGCTCTCGTGCAACTCTGAAACCCAGCAGCTGGGAGAGACTGAATAATTCCTTTTACAGCCTGTCCTCTTTATTAAAATATACGTAAATACTTCAGTTCCCCTGGGTTGGGCTGGGCTGTGGAAGCATTAAGCACTCTGCAAGTTCTCCTCTTGAGTTCCCAGTAAAGTAGACAGTTTGCAAATGTTTATGTTTCTGCACTTATTTTGCCCCTATGAAATACAGTGCATCCAGTGTCTTCTGTAGTCTTTTTGCTGCAGTTCACTGTAAACTGCATCTTTAGGGATGCCTTCCTGCCCCTAACCAGTGCTTCGGCAATCTAAACATAAAAGATGTTGTGATCACTTTGTTCACTCACAAGATATTCACTTCAGTTCCACTACATGCTAGCTGGCTATTTTTCCTTTGCTTTTCTTTTCAGAGTTGTTTCTCCAAGCTCTCCCTTCTGGATGCGCCAGGCTGTCATACATTCATCCTGCTCATCTCCTGAAAAGATGCAACCACAGTATTGTAGGAATATTACAAAAGGTCCAATTATTTTGACAGGCCTTTCTTCCTGGTGCATGTTCAGGATGCACACTGCTAATGGCTGGGCCTTTTGTTCATATAGGTAGTATGTAAAGTATACAAATCCTTGTTTTCCATTTACGCAGGAGGCAAAGAACCTGAAGAAGCCTTAATAATCCCTTTTTTTTCACTTGCAATTAGACTTTAGAATAAAAGATCCTATTCATATCAACAGAGAGTTTGTGAAAAGGCAAGTGCCACTCTTTTCTTGGTGGCATCATCACCTTACAGAAGAGTTTGGTTCCCTACAGCATTCTAACTGCTCCTCCCCTGCAACCTCTATTTTGCTGCTGCAACCATTAACAAGGTTGCAGGTCTAAATCTTAGCAGACAATTGATCTGGGTTTAAAAATGCTAAAAAATGTTTTGTGACACATAGCCAAGAAGGCCCTCCTTGGTCACATTTATTACCTCTAAATGCTTCAAAACTGAAGCTACATTGTCAGGCAGAATGCAACCATTTCACAAGTTAATCAGGTGCTCATTACAGGCCTGAACGTGTGCATACCTGTGTAAACAGTGGTGCTGCTTCCACTAAGTTTATACACAGGCTAAATGCTCCTGGAAGATGCAGATAGCTCCATCTGGAAGAAGCAGCCAGTAAAGGTAAGGGTTAATCACATCTGTATTGCTTTCTATCAGATAATTCAAAATAGTGCCCCTTCTGGGTTTTTTCCCCACTTTGTGAGAGGATTAGTTTACTGTTTTCTTGAATGTGAGCTAACTTTGCTTATCAGTACTCGAAAAGCAAGTCCCTGCAGGGTCCCCACTGACAAACGCTGCCAGGCAGTCATGCCCTTTCCTCTGCTCTGAACACAGTAATTAGAGAGATGCAATTTTCCAGTAGTGCTTGACAGCCTACATCAAAGGCACAGAAACTGTTTCTGGACATTGAAAAGATAAAATTCTAATACTAACTGATGCCTCCTTCAGTTTTTATTGCAGTTCAACGTAAACAGATGCTGCTGGTTTTGAAAGTGTATGTTCAGATCTGTCAGAGTATATATATCGCAGTGGTGATATCTACTGTAGTAAATGCTGATATTTACCATCATGTCTATGTACTTGATTCAATCATCTCTATGACGTTAACTGTATGTATGCTTATACATTTACAGCTGTCTTTCTTTACATGTACATGCATACAAATACAAACACATGCATATGAATTAAATGGAAACCGTAACCCAATCTTAACCAGGGTTTTAAATTAATCACAATGCATGCACACACTTACAAACATCAGGCTATATTTAACTTTCACATAAGCAGTGTAGAACTATTATCTTCTGTGGAGCTCTACAGTTTATGAGTCAGACTCAAAGCCTGTTCGTTAGCTGATGGAAAGAAGCCATTGACTTTATTGGGCTTTGGACTAGACGTGAAGCCAATGGTTAATTGTTTCATATAATATGACTTTCCCTTCCAGCAAACTTAAGATAAACTTAGATTCTAATTCAAATAACTCTCTATAATTTTTCCAAACAAATTCCTTATGAAATGGAAATGCCCATTCTTGTTCTGGGCATTTTTCAATGCTTTCACTTTTCTTTGTTTTGAAAATTGATTCAGTCATGTTAAACATTATGCAAGCCTGAAAAAGATCACAGTCTCCAACTATCCAAAGTGAAATTCTCATACATGCATAGCTCAGAAATAAATGTCATTAGAAACTTCAAACTTGGCTGGTATTAAAGCCATCTTTGAGGAAGGGAAAACAATTCATATTTGAAGAAATTCAGCCTGGTGTTTTAGAAAGCAAGAATAGTTTAGGATTACATGCCCGTCTCAGCTTTCTCATTTTATTATACGCCCTGTACAACTTTCCATTTTCTTCCCAGGTTTTTTGACTTGCATTGGTTTTGAGTATATACTTGAAAGATGCAATTATTTTAGAGGGAAAATTAACATGGCTGCACCATGCTTCTTGAGTTAAAGGGACACCTATCTAAAGATCTGAATTTGAACTCTGAGCTAATAATGCTGTTAAGACCATCCTCATTCAGGTATCATAGCTGACAGAAATGCAGTTACAGACAGTCCATTTTTAAGAAATCACTCTTGAATAGTCTTTTGACCAAAGATGCTGACAGTCCTCCTTTCAATAATGTCTAAATTAAAATTCTGCACTAAAAGCTCATGTCTAAGCTTTCTGATTGCAGATACTGGATACACAGTTAATAGTTAGTCTGTCTACAAAATGCCTGTGGATTAAGTTTTTTAACTGTGCTAACTAGTAAAGAAAGTTTGCATTCGGATTACTATTTGTTATCTAATACAATCACTGTTGCAGTGACATCATGCTGCCTTCTGGCACTATAGGCTGGGAGTTTCGCAGGGTACTCCAGTTAGGGTTCCCAGGTAAGATGCAGCCAGGGACCTCTTTCTTCAGTACCCTACAAATCTACATAGTCAGGTAGGTGCCTCAGCTGCAGCAATTAATTCAAGGCACTTAATGCTTAAAGCATTCAAGTGTTTCAAAACCCACTGACTCTTGTATCTGTCTGTGTTTTTTCCAGGCACACAATACATGCATTTTGCAGCCCTGTTTTTTGTTTTACAAGTAGAATTTAGTGCGCATTGTTTATGTAGCTCCCTACCCAAAAACAAGAGGATTGAAAATGTCACATAAAGAAAAATTTTTGGTCAAACTGACACCTACAACATCCCACTGTCTCTTCTTGTGGCATACCACGGATGCGGCTTTCACAGTACGTCCAAAGCTTTTGTAAGGTTTTGAAAAGCATTTATAGCTTTTGGTGAGCAGATGCTCCCCAGGACTAAGAGGGCAGGTCTCATAGCCCCAGAAAAAATCTCTTCCAGCCATTTGCTGATGTAAATGGGAACAGGTCCATTGGCTTGCATCTAAATGCATTTACAGTGTAAGACAATCACCCCTTGAGTTTTAAAGCATCCCATCTTTACTTCTGTATTTGTGTTAGCTGATATTTGCATAATAATGCCAAATGCACACAAAACATTGCATCAAAAGAAAGTTGCTCTTTCCCTCCAGCTTGTCTTTTGGAAATAACTCTATTTTTCAGCTTTCCCAAGAGCTTCCCCTCTCCACTTGCAGTCTTCCAGTTAACATAATTTTGTCATTCTTTGCTACCAGACCTCTTTGCCTCCCACTGCCACTTCCTTTCTCTCTGGCATGCAAAGGGAGCCTGAGTCATAGTGAAAGCTCTAAATACTGCCTCCCCAGTGTGTTCTTTCTCTTTCCACCACTACATTGGGCACAACCGGTGGTGGTCAGAGGGTCTTCAATGTGTTTGTCGTTGTATGCCTCTCTCTTACACATACACAACTCACCCTGCCTGTAGCTGTGTCTGATACACACTTAAACCAAAAACATTGATCACTTAGGCTGAAAGAACATTTCCTTTGGGCTGCATCTCATTGTGCCTGAGTCCCTGGATCTCAATCCTGCCTGATGCTCAACACCCTGACCCCATTGCCCTGCAGGCTGCTCCAGTTTCAATGGGAGTGGGCTATGGACGTGGAATCGCTCCCAAATTTTGAACATGGCTCCTAGAGGTCTCCCTCCCAAGGTCTGTCTTACAGCAAGGTCTGAGTCTGCACCATTTAACTGATTAGCTTTGATAGTTGTGTGACTGTATGCAAGAGGTTTCTATCTCTTCCACGGGTCTAAGCAAGAAAAAATGCTAAGAGTGCTGTTCACACCACCAGGAAAATCAGTCTGAGAGGACTCCATGCCACACAAGGCAGCAGCACAAGTGAGACAGTTGAAGGTACTCACCTCCCAGTACCAGTTGCACTCAGTGCTGCGATGGGATTCTCAGCTGTGGCCACTTCCCAAGATGAAAAGGACATCTTTGCACTGTGCATTTTTTGCACATTCCTGGTCACACGACAGAGACTGTGTCCAGGTAGCTCCCTCTCTTGCTCTCCCTTTAATCACTATAGGGTGGCAACCGGATCCAGCCTGGAGGGATAACAGATCTCCGAGATGAAGAAATATAATGGAGCAGAGTTAATGTTGACCGGTTTACTATTGCAAGCAAATCACTACAAATCTTTCTGTGCAGCATGTTACAATTTACTACCCGTAGTTAAATGAGTCAGAGCTGTTGCTCCTGGTTCTGCCTCCAGCTTCTCCTGCCGCAGAGCTGGACAGACAATGGGTCCGTGTTGCAGAGGGGCCTCGGGCCAGTCCGAAGGAGCCGTGTGTTGCAATGCCCATTATCGCAATGCCTCATTTTTAGGCTCCCTGCTGCGGAACAGATTACTCAAGCCAGGGACAGACACCGCTGTGCTTCACACAAGGTGTGGAGAGAGTTAAGAGCTAATGAAAGGAAATTTCAGGAATATACACACTCTGTGGGTTAGAATATATGTATTCTAATATATATATATACAGTGAGACCTAGCACTGTGATAGGCAGGAAGAAGGTTTCTTTTTCTGCCACATACTCTCTTGTATTTAAGTGCCTAAGCCACATCGGCCTGGTTTTCTTGGAAAATTAATGAGGGAGAGGTCCTGTTGCATCCAAAAGCTCATTGGATACAGTATATCATATCCCAAACAACGGGAGACTTCCACACCAGTCACCACTGCTGGATTTAATCTGAACGGCCCTACGGCTCTGAGGAGTGTCCTGGCCATGGGGCTATTTAAGAAGCTGTTGTTATTTCTTGCAGTGTTATAAAATCAGATGTATGATTAGGAGAGGCAAAGAGGAACTATCTCCGAGTCTCTAATAAGTTGGTGAATGGGGTTTTTACTTTGTATACAGAATACCTGAGTTCAGCTGTTTACCTGAAATCAGGCAGTACGGATAAGTTAATGCTAAGTATCCCATTTTTTAATGAAGGTGTCGGGCTAGTTTGTCCAAGGAATCTTTCATTTCTTCCCAGATCTTTAGGATCAGTTTCTGATGTGACTTAGGAGACTAACACAAGATGATGAACCTGGTTTTAAGTATATGAGTACTACTGCAAAGCAGGCTCACCCCCTCCTCTACGCCTGGCCCTTACAATGGGCAAGTTAGGCGGCTTCCCTGCTTTGCGTCTGATTTCTGAAGATCGTGTTCTCAGCCACAATCCTGAGCAGCAGGAGGTTTGCTGCTGTGCGTAACTGAATTTAGCCTGCCCCCGCTTTTGAAAAAGGGCTTCTAGCTCCTAATTCGCTTGAGCGCTATGGAAAACTTTCTGTGAAACATTCGACAGGGCACCGATTCGTGTTTCGGGTTAAAGAGCTAATTCTGAAACAAACCCTGGAAACACCAGATATTCAGAGCAGACAACAAATCCATAGTTCCACCAAAGATCTAAGCGGCAGTTTTTCCCGGTAGCCTTCTACTCCGGAGCTAAAACTAAAGGAGAATCTTCCCTCACTCTTTAAGGGCTAGAACAGCAGCTGCCTCCCTCCTTCCCGGCCCCGGCGGTGCTGGAGCCGCAGCGGCCGCGCTCCGAGCCGGGGCTGCTGCGGGGAAAAGGCGAGCGGGGCGGCCGCTGTCGTGGGCAGAAAACGGAGTCGCTCCCCTCCTTTGGGGGAGTAAGAGTAAAAAAACAGCGTCTTTTTTATTTTCTGTGTGTTTCCGAGAGCGTTTGCTCCCTCTCCGTGCTGCGTTCCCTTATTTCCTCGCTTTCTCCGTGGCAAGAGACGCATCGAGGCGCTGCCGCTTTCCCACGGCCGAGGGTGGCGGCTCTGCCAGCCCGGGGTGGGACGCGGATGCGCTCGGGGCCCCTCCGCTCTCGTCTCTCGAGGAGTGTGTGTGGAGATCTGCACGGCGGGGGGAGCGGGCACCGGAGCCGCTGGGGAGGGGCGGCGGGGGAGAGCGGAGTTATTAGGAAACTTTGCTTTGGCTACTCTCTATCCTTGGGGCTGCGTGGCGCCAGCACCCTCAAGTTGAAAGGAAAACAGCCATTCTCACTTCCAACTGCCCACTGAGATCCTTAAGGCGACAAAGACACAAAGTGAATTTTATTTGCTGGTAAGCCAGAGGCAAGAAAAAAGAAAAGCCAATTCCCCCTTAAAAAGAGCCGACAAATCCTTTTTGCTCTTTTGTGTGAGCTTTTCCTATTCACATGGAGCGTTCATCCGTGTGATTCCCAACTTATTGTCATTACTTAGTTATTAATTGTTCTCATCTGGGTTTAATTGAGCAACCAAGGACTTTAGCCCAAGGGTCAAGGGGAAAACTTAAAGCAAAGATGTGTTCAATAGGAATTCTGCTCTTCGAATATACATCTCGAGCTGACATAATGTAAAAAAAAAAAAAAAAAATAAAGAAAAAGAAAAAAAAAACCACCCCAAAGACAGACAAAGCGGAGAGATGAAAGGGTCCCGGTTTGCCCCGAGCCTGGCAGCGCCCAAAGGTGCCGGCGGAGGGGAGCGGGGCTTGGAGGGAGCCAGCTCTAAGCGGGGAGTCAGCTCAAAACGGTTCTCGCAGTTTAGAATCTCTCTCGGGTTTTTTTAAGGTTTCTTTCCAGGATAAACCTGGCCTCCTGTGCGATTAGATCTTCTCCGCAAATCCGCGGTCTAATCGCGCTGAGGCTAAGTTTATCTTCAGCCTTTTTCTGCCAGAGACACAACGTGGGAAAAAGCCGGCACCGCGCTCTCCCTGTCCGGCTCGGCGTTGGGCGCGGGGGTCAGGATCACAGACACTGTCATTTGCACAGAGGGAAAAAAAATGATCGGAAAAGAAAGCCAGACCGAAAGAAAGAAAAGGGCAGAAAGAAATAAAGAGAAAAAAATAAAAGAAAGAAAGAACGGAAAAGAAAGAAAGAAAACCTCAAATCCCCAAAACTCAGCTCAGAAAGGACTAGACGGGCAGAGCTGAGCGAGAGATGAGAAAAGGAGGATTAGAGCAGGGAGCTCTGGAGAAAGTGACTGGGTTCAGGTATGCTGTTTCGTTGAGTTATTGAAAGCATCATTGATATTTAAGAGATGATAAAAGTCCCGCCTCGCCCCCAGCTACAGTCTCGCTGGAGCCACAGTGCCTGCAGAAGATTGCCCAGCCTCATTACAGCAATTATTTTCCTTCTAACTTTTCTTCAACCTTAACGTTTTAAATTGCTGAAAATGAAAGCGGGGAGGAGGGAGGGAGGGAAGAGGGGAAAAGCAAAAAGAAAAAATAGACAGTCTGAATTTCTCAGCACCCGTTCCTCGGGCGCAAATGTAAAGCATTAAATAAGTACATTTAAAGGAGCGAACTAACGCTCTCCCTTACCCGAGGGATGCAAAAGAGCTCGGGTGGAGCTGCACAGGGAGGGAGCTAGGGGCTCAGCGGGCAGGGGACTAGGGTCCTAGGTCGTTTCCCCGGGGTCGTGGAGACCGGGACGGGATTCCAGCGGAGCCGAGGGATGCGAAGCACCCGCAGCCACGGGGATGGGCAGGAGACGGCGCCGAGCGGTCCCCAGCGTCAGTCCTGCAGGTCCCGGCGGGCGCCTGCCCTGGCCCCGCACCAGTCCCCAAACGCTACTGTCCCCACCACCCCGTACCCCAAGGAACAGCCCTGTTCCCAGCGCCCGACTCCTCGGCTTCGGCGCTGCCTCCGCTCCGCACTTAGCGCGCTTTCTCCCCCCTTGCCCGCTCCATCCCGAGGGCCGCAGGAGCCTCTCCTCCCCACCATCCCAAGACCCCGATGTTCCCTTCGCCTCCTGCCCAAGAGCTGCGGGGGAAGCGCTTGGTGTCTCGTCAGGCTTGGTGCCGAAGTGGAGGACAAGACACCCCATCCCCAAAGCCCCCGGATGGGAAGCTCCCCCCGAAGCAGGAGAGGAGCAGTTCTTCTCCTGCCTCGGGCTAGGAAAGCCCAGCCGGGGCTGTGCTGGTCCCCGTGCAGCGGGTGGGAGCGAGAGTGGTGCCCGCACCTTCGGGCGGGGAATGCGGGGAAAGGGGGAGCCTCAAAGAGCCGCCAGGACAGGGCAGCTCCGAGATATGCGGCAAGCTGGAAAGTCAGCCGAGTCCTCACTGCCCGAGGCTGAAATCTCCCGGGGAAAGGAGAGAATAAGAGGCTGGTGCAGCCACTCCTCTTTCCCGTTGTCCTGACAAGCAAATTTAGTCTCTTCCTCCATCACCCCTGGCAGGGCGAGGAGCAAACAAACGGCAAACAGTAGCTTAAAATTAATTTATTTAACAAATATAGCTATAATACAAATGATAATAAAATTTCAAATATACAGTATATTACATAGTACACAGAGCCCCTTCCAAAGGAGCTGGCGGAGCAATAAACACAAGTAACAGACGCTGCCTTTACACAGGGACAGGAGAGGCTGCTCTACACTTCTGAAACTCTTGAGCTCGCCTTGTAGAAAGTAAGTGAAACGTCCTGTGTTTCAGCCCCGTTTTGAATCGTTTCTCTTCCAAAGTTCCTCTCCCCACGGTGAGGGCTCTCCCCGGGCTGCCAGCCAAATCCAGGGAAGCAGGGCAGGGCTGGCCCATCGCTGCCCTGTACCAGGGAGGAGCTGGGGCGATGCCCCGAGGTTTCTCCCAGCTGGAGAGCGCGGCAGCTTCCAGCACTACTGAGGAGAACGGAGCAGCGCTGTGCCGGGGAGCCAGCATCATGAGGGGAAACAGAGAGGCCAAGCAGAGCTGGATTGGAGAAGTCTCTGCCACCGGGCCCGCGGGGAAGTCCACAGCAAGGAACCAAGAGGAGCAGGGAGGGAGTGCGCGCAGGGCCGGTGGGAGCGGCCAGCAGGCTGGGCTCAGCTCTATGTGAGGTGGTACATGCTGTATCCCACGTGCGCCGTGTACAGTCCCACGGGAGCCACGGGCAGCCCTGCCCGCTGGAAGGGGCTGGAGGCGCCGTACAGGGAGGCGCCGGCCACGGCCGGGCTGCCCAGCGGAAAGGAGATGCCGAAAGCGGCGGGCGGGAGCATGGGCTTGGCTGCCATCTTCAGCTTCTCCAGCTCGGCCTCCTGCAGCCGCTTGGCCTTGGCGCGGCGGTTCTGGAACCAGATCTTCACCTGGGTCTCGGTGAGGCTGAGCGAGCTGGAGAACTCGGCGCGCTCGGCGATGGACAGGTACTGCTTCTGCCGAAACTTCCTCTCGAGGGCCAGCAGCTGCGCCGTGGTGAAGGGCGTGCGGGGCTTCCTGTTGGTCTTGTGCTTGCGCAGGGTGCAGGCCGGGGGGCTCAGCCGCCCTGCGCCCCGCGGGGAGAGGAAAGAGACACCTCGGTTAGCGGCTCCTGAGCCCCCGCGCCCCGCGGATCCCGCGGCCTCTGGGGTGGAGAGAAAAGCGGGGACAACGGGGTCCTGCTCAAAAGTGACACCTCGGGACACCCGGGGCACGCTCCAAACTGCGGTGTCCCGTTCTACTAAAGAAAGCGGGCGCTTTACGAAGGAAACGGCTCCAGGGAATCTTGAAAAATCTGGCCTACTCGTCTACTTTCTTATAGAGAGCTTCTTAGCAACTCTCCTCTCCCTCTCTTCATCGTAGCTCTCGGACTCCATGGAAAAACTTGGCAAGGGGCAGGAGTCAAATACCTACTCACCCTCCACCTCCTGCCTTTAGAGACATAAAAGAAGGGATTGACCCTCCAAAAAATATAGATATCTTGTCCTTTTTATTGGATTAAGGAAAAAAATAAACAAAACATGATGGCTGTTAAGACTCGCACCCTCTTCATTAGGCCCCTGGGAACCGGAGTAAGCATGTCATTAATTACGAGCTCTGAATTCACACTCGGCCTCTACCGCTCTTCACTGCTCTGTTTCTCTCGTTTACACTTCTAAGGGTCCTCAGCCTCGCTCAGCCCCGGGTTTACTTCGCAACAAGAACTCTTACTTTGCAATTTAAATAAATTACACCACTGCGATAGTCTACACAAATCCTTTCAGGCTGTCCGATTTTCTCCAAGAGAGAGAAAGCAGCTCTGCTAAGAGCAACCCAGACGCTCCAGAGCCTTATCCCGAGTTCGCCCCTTTCCAGGGGAGCCCGGGAGGCAAGAAAACGGGACCCAGCCCGGGCCGTCCAGCCCCAGGATCAGCGTAGCTACTGGAGAGGATTAACTGGCTTTTCTGATCTCGGCCCTCCCACTGCTATTTTTATTATTTTAGAAGCCTCCCTGGGAAGCAGGAAACCATCAGTAATTGCGGCTCTTCGGACTTTCGAGACGCAACACTCTGAACAGCAGCCAGCGGGGCAGAAGCCGCAAAGCTCGAAGTCGCCTCGCCGGTCTGTCCGAGTTCTCCCGAAATTGAGCCGCTTTCGGCTCTGACACCGCTGATGCTGAGCCAGGCTTGGCGTGGCCCCTTCGAGCCCCCGGTTGGGCCCGCGGGCAGGCTGGGCTGCTCTCTTCTATCACACCCGCCCTTCCCCAGCTCACGTTTGGCACAGGATCTCGCCCTGGTGCCCCCGCCTTTCCTTCGCACACGCTCGAACCGGTTCGATATTTTGAAGGGCAGAAAGAGGGAACGGCAGGGGAAAAAAAAAAAATAAAAACCCAACCCCCAAACTTTCAGGAGGGACCGGGTGGGTGAAAGCGAGAGGAAACCCCCGTCCGCCCCCGCGGGAAGGTCGCGGGGTCCCTACTTACTCGGGGGAGGCGGCGAGAACCGTGGGCTTTGCATCCAGGGGCTCCGCTCCTGCTTCTCGGGGCTTTCCGCCTTGGCGAGGGAGTCCTCGGGCAGCTTGACCAGCGCCCCGACGGCGAAGCGGCCGCCGAGGGGCAGCGGGGAGCCGGGCGCCTCGGCCGTCAGGGCGCTCAGGCGGGGGCTGAGGCTGCAGCGAGCGGCCGCCCCGGCGCCCTCGGGGCCGTCCCTGCCGCCGGGCTTCCTGCGGTCGGCCATGAGCGCCTCCACGCTGAACGGCAGGAGGGACGGGGACGCCTTGGGCTGCTTGGCGCTCTCCTCCTCCCCGCCCATCGCCGCCGCGACGGGGAGGCCGCCGCCGGGTTTGGCGAAGGCGGGAGCGGGCGGCTCGTCGCTGCGGACCCCGGTGGGCGCGGTGGTCATCTCCGCGGCCGGGGCCATGCGGGGGCTGCCCGCCGCCGTCGCCACCTCCTCAGGGCCGGGCGGGAGCGAGCGCCGCGGCTCATGGGGGGGGCGCGGGCGGCCGTCGGCGCGCTCCGAACCCGCGGCGGGCGGCGCCGCCTGATAAAGCGACGCGGGGGAAGGCGCCGCCCAACCGGCGCGCGGGGGGCGGGGCCGCCGCGGCCCATTGGCTGCGGGGCGGGAACGGGGGGGGCGAAGCCGGACTCGCCGTCGGGGCGCCCCGCATCCCCCGCCCCGAGCTCCGGTCCGAGCTGCGGGAGGGAGGAGGGAGGGAGGAGGGAGGGAGGGAGGGAGGAAAGGCCGCAGCAGCCCTCAGCCCTTGGGATGGGGCTGGGGGAGGCGGCTCAAAAATCGGAGAAAATAAAATGTAGTAACGTCGGGGGAAAAAAAAATACAACTGCGTTTCCGTTTGCGCAGCTCGAAGGACTGGGCCCGAGAGATGCTTTTCTGGAAAATTAACAAATACTGAGCTGTCCTGAGTGTGACCTCTCGGAGAGAGCCCCTGCTACAGTCTGGCTGAGCCTTGAAAAAGTGGGTTAGGGATGTGGTTTTGGGGATTTTGTTATAGTAAATGAATTCTGGCCCTGCGGTGTGTGTAGATGTGATCTGCATCTTTGTACACACATATATACGTCTATGGGTTGTTTAGCCTGGAGAAGAGGAGGCTGAGGGGAGACCTCATTGCTCTTTATAACTACCTGAAAGGAGGTCGTAGAGAGGAGGGTGCTGGCCTCTTCTCCCAAGTGACAGGGGACAGGACAAGAGGGAATGGCCTCAAGCGCTGCCAGGGGAGGTTTAGGCTGGACATTAGGAAAAAAATTTTCACGGTAAGGGTCATTGGGCACTGGAACAGGCTGCCCAGGGAGGTGGTTGATTCACCTTCCCTGGAGGTGTTTAAGGCACGAGTGGACGAGGTGCTGAGGGACATGGTTTAGTGTTTGATAGGAATGGCTGGACTCGATGATTCGGTGGGTCTCTTCCAACCTGGTTATTCTGTGATTCTATGATATATACATACTCATAAACTGTGCTGCGTCGATGCATACATGTGTGCGTTTCTACAGATAATGAAACGTTCATTCAAGTAAAAAGGAACATCTAAGCCCCAAACCCGCTAAAGTCCCGGCTATTTTGTTTTGTAAATTTGTTTTACAATCGCTTATCCTTGCGCCCAGGACGGATGTGCAGTAAAACGGAGCCGCTCTCTAATAACGTGATTGGCTGCTCGCTGAGAAAAGTTTATTGATAGCTGCAGGGCTCTAATCTCCGCGAAACACGAGAGGCTCTCGCAGTCATTTAAGGGTAATTATCTGAACCGGGAGGGACAGTGAATTCCCTTTCCTTTTAACCGGACCCAATAAAGATGGTAGATTAGGAGCGTATAGGTTATGAAATGAATGGATAAAAGAGACATTTTATTAACCGATAAACAACTGGACCTAATTGAAATGGATTGTTCTGCACGCAGCTGCGCACACGTATCTTAGAGTCGCGATGTGCTCCCTGTAGGTCCCGCACGCCCCAACCCCACCGGCACGAGCTGTGCTTTGCCCTTATACGATCCCTTAGGTGAAGGTGATCCGCAGGTGAGCTGCTGCAGATCGGAGCGTGCTTGCACCGCCGCAGACCCGTTCACCGACCTGGAGCTCCCACAGAAACGTTCCAATCGCCGCCCCGATCCGCTGCCTGCTCCTGCTCCGCAGCCTCCCCCGCGCCCCGTCGGGCCGGGGCTGGGGGGGTGGGGATGCTCGGGGAAGCGGCTGCATTGCTAATTGCGAGAATAAACAATCTGTCACGATTAGTCAGTGCCTCTAATAGGCAGACAAGTGATGTTGTTTTTAGGCGCCAGCAGCGGTCTGATCAAAGGCTTCAGCTGGAGGGGGACTATTGAGGACGTTAACCCGCATCAAGGGAGCAAGGCGCCTTAGCCCTGGGACATCGGCACATTCAGCCGGACTAAATTAGTTTGCTCTACCAATCACAAGACATTTTCCCAAAGCCCCGTGCTTGACGCGAAGATGCACCCCCAACCCACCCCACCCCCGACTAAGAAAACACGCACAAATACCGACGCACCGTGTTTTATGGTGTCCCCTCCACCCAATCCTACAGGTAGGATCGATTTTTTTTCCCCTCTGAACCCAAACGCAGCCGCGGAGAAGAAATAGTGATGTGTTTATTAGACCTGCAGGCAGCCCATGGGCTGCTTTCGATCTCCTTGTTTCGATGGAAATATGAAAAGAAAAAAAAAATAGAGATGCCGGGTTTTTTTTTCCCCAACTTTCCTTCTGCAGAATGATTTGAACATTGGGATGTTGCTGAGATATGAGATGAGTGTGCGTCCCATACTGAGAGTGAGATCCTACTCTCATTGAGAGTTGACAGAATGAGATAATTAGCTCTTTATTTATCTCCCAGCAATGAACTCTTTGTGTTTACGTTTCTGTCATACTCGGTGGTATTTTAATCACTGTACCATAGCAAGGACTTGATTCTAATTCACTTGCTGGCAAGCTCTTGGGTTGAAAACGGGAAGCCAGTAAAGTTTCTTCTGTTTCTTGCTCCAATCTGTGTCTTAAGGATATCTACAGGTTCAAAGTGAGGAATGGAGAAATCCAATTTTCAAAACGAAATCTGTCCCGGGATGTGTTTCTTTGTTCAGCGCGAAATTTTTAGTATCCAAACTCTTCTCGCCCTGCCTGCTGTGCTCTGCGTGACCAAAACGCCACTGGGGTTTAGGGACTTATTTTTTTTTTATCTGTTCTGTTGTGTTGATAGTCTGCTTTGCTTTTAGGTGCTTCTCCCATTTTTCTCCCTGGGCTGCGAGGAAAACCGAAGTGAAAGGGCGAGAACGGGGGGAGAGAAGGGGGAATAGGTGACTTTATTGGTGCTCGTTCCAGTCCAGTGTTTTTATTGGGAACCGTGGCGTTTCCCTGAAGGCACTTGTGCTAGATAACAATATTGGGCAATTAGCATCCTAAACAGTCCCATTTCAATATAATGAATGTGCTAGGCAAAGCCATTACCCATAGCGTTTTATTTCGGTGGGAACACAACAAGGGCTGGGAGGAGTGCATGGGGGTGGGGAGGGAGGACAGGAGGCAGCTCTAAACCAATTCAGGGCATTGTCTGCCTTTTGTAAACGTTATCTTTGACTTGAAGGCAGAAGTCAAAAAAGAGAGGGGTATTGTTGTTTCTCTTGTTTCTATTTTATTTCCCCTGAGACCGCAACTCTTAGGAGACCAGACAGCCCCGCAGGACACTTGGAGGCTTTGGGTACTAGCAGCTCCGCGGCAGCTCCGCCTGCGCGCTCCCTGCGCGCTCCCTGTGCGCCCTTCAGCCCCAGCGCCGGGCGGCTCAGCCCTGGGGGCAAGAAGCCAAATCTATCGCAAGCGCTAAACACGTCCAGCGGGCTTTACAAGCCCTCAAAGCCTTCCAAGTCTCAGACATCCCTGCTCCCGTCTCTACTCCTCCGCTGAGGGATGGGTAACTAGAAAAAAACTCTTTTTTTTTTTTATTTTCTTCTTCTTGGAGTCCTCTCTCTTTCCCTTTCTGCCCAGATTAAACATAACCTAAACTACCTTTAAGGGTCCGAGCGCTTGGGCTGTTCCTCGGGAGGCTGCCAGGATGGCCAAACTCCAGCTGCCGAGGGGTCTCCTGCTCTTTGAGGGTCGCAGGAGCCGGGCTGGAAGGAAAGGCACTATTTCAAGTGGCCCAAATTAATGTGATCGCGACGTTATGATGCACTTGGAAAAGATGAAAGAAAAGGCTGGCCGTCTCCTCCAAGATCTCTATAATTATAGATAATATATCCTATTTCAAAGCAATTAGCTCAATCAGGCGTAACGAGGCACTTTGCTGCCAGGGAGTAACAATGCCTTACGGTTATTTAAGCTTCAAGATGTCAAGCAGACTTCGAGACTCTGCTCTGCCCAAAAGGGAGCTTGGCTCTCTCGGTGAAAGCCCCGTGGCTAAGGCAGTGGTTTTCCTTCAGTGACAGCACGCCTGACCCTCTGTGTGTATCTCTATGTATTTATTAAAAGCTCTTGCAAAGGTGCCGGCTCCCCCGGAGGAGAACACGGCTCCTCCAGGCGCGTTTGGGGCGGCATCTCTGTTGGCATCACCTCTACCCCTGCCCGCCGGCGCCCATCGGCCTCTCCTGGCCTGTTCTCCGAGCCTTTCCCCGGCTCGGTGCCTTCCTTTCGTTGGCTTTTTGGCGACGATTCCAGCCGTTCCTCACGGGGGCTGCAGGACCGGTCCTTGCTGGGGCTCGCTGAGCGGTGGAGGCTCCCAGCCCCTCGCCGAGCCAGCCTCCTCCCAGCCCCGAAAGCTTCACCCCGTCCTCGCCTCGCTTTTTACCTGAAACGCTTGCAGGTGGCAAAGGGCCCGAGACCAAAGAGAGCATCCGACTGCCGGTCGCATTAACAGGAGCCGACAGGGCTGGTTAAGAACCTACCCGTGTGTCTGTTATAACGTTAGACGGGGAGAAAGGGCTCAGCTGCCGAAATTCCCTCGTCTTGCCCCAAACCCGCAGGAGGGGTGCTCAGAGCGGGCTGTTCCCTCGTCTCCAGGGGGGGTGGGTGTGGGTTTAGGCCAAAAAAGTACCCTAAAGCAACATCTCCCCCTTTCCTAGAGCTGCTGCAAACCGGCGTCCAGGGCTGTTTCCCTGTTCCCTGCCCGCAGCCGCTCCAAAGGGCGAAAGCAGAGCCCTGCTAGGATGAAAATTAATAATTGTGCAATTAACCTGTCAGCTTTCCTTCCAGGAGATTTTTTTTTTTTTTCCTGGAGCGTAACCGGAGGTGGGGGGAAATAAAGAAAAATAAAGAAAAATAAAACGAAAAAAGCATCGCCCCGTGGGTTGCTCATTCGAACTGGACAGTTCAAGGGAAACAGGAGGCGAGGGCATGAATGCGAACTAAACAAAGTTTAACCACCCCTCCTTCTTCTCCCCATGCACAAAATGGAAACCTTATTATATGATTCACTGTGACTCACTAGATTGAATACGATCATTATGAGTAAATGATAGTCGGGGCTCCGCTGGTCTTTTCTTCCTAGAGGCAAAACTATAAAATATGAAGGATATAAAGGAACCTCTCTCTGCTCTCTCATAAACGACGTTCATTCAAAGCCGCACGTCTCACTCCCAATTCCTTTGGTCCCCTTGAATTCCACAACGATCAAGGTAGATTACGGCGAGTCCCGGTTTATTTGTCTTCACGTGCTTGCTTATTGGCAAAATGTCATGAAATGTAATTTGTCCCAAATTATTTAACATGAGAAAATACTTCGTGGTTGAAGCAATCCATGCTGGTACTGCCAAGGCAATCTCCGAAGCTCAGAGCAAGTTCATTATCATGATATTTTACAGCATTTCCATGTTTACTCCTCATTTCTCAGGAGCATTTTACATATCATTGCATAAGAAAAGGATTTCACCAGCTCTAGTTATGAGTTTCTGAGATTTTTTACAGGCAGAGCCAGTTTACAAAAGCTGTATTGTTTGACTGTGGTCTGGGTTTCCATTTGGGGTAATTATTGTATTCCCCGTTTTCTTCTAATCATTTGTTCACAAGGACACATTTTTTTTTCCCTCGCCTTTGGAAGAAGATGAAATACTCCAAACTTGCAAGACCTTTGGAATAATCCTCTCACTTCTTTGCCGATTATGTAAAAGCTATCCTTTACATCTCTCTAAATTGCTGGAAAATATGTCATGGAAGGGATGGTAAGAAAACATATAGAGCAGAAGAAATGCATGTCATCACATTTTGAAAAAACTCTGCAAACTGCCAAAGTCCTGATCTAAGTCTGTTCCCAGTAGAGAGACCAATGTGAATGGAGAGGGAACCAAACACAAAACAAACCCACTTTTTAGGAGGAAATACGTTTAGGTCAGATAATGAACAGCTCCTGAGGAAAAAAAAAAAAAAAGTTCACAGAAGGAAAATTCAGGGGTAAGCAAACACCTATGCATGGCAGGGCTGTGTCTGTGCAGAAGGGTTTCTTCTCTGACTGCTGCCTCCAGGAAAGCTGAAGCCAAGGCCCCAGCAGCAGACAGCAAGTGCTGAAGCTGAACTTGCCAGGTCTCCTCTTTCCAGTATCCTTTTCTGGACCTTTCTGCTGGTGCCACACATCTTCCCAAGGCAAGACTGCCTCCCATTTGTATCTATCAAACCCAAGGCCCAAAAATATCCCCCTAAACTCATGATAAACAGGATCAGTGCAATTGTTTCTTTTCTTCCTCAGCTAAAATGATTCAAAAGTGATCATCATAAGCAAAAAACTGCCAATTAGGAAAGGATATATTAATGTATACACTTATAGAAGGATTTTAATTTCACTGTGCAAAGGAAACTACAGTTGAACAGTAAAGTAACTGGTGTCAGATATCTTCCAGACTCTGCCTATGGAAAACTAAAACAACATCGCACTCCCCCAACTATCAAAGCCATCCACAAGTATTTGAAACTGTCCTGATGATATGAAACTCCCCGCTTAGGAACTCCAGTTTCATTATTTTGGTGATGTGATCCCATTGCATCCTTTTGCTGAGTGGCAGCTGATGGCTAGATAAGATATTGGGAGTTACGTCATTCTAATAAATCCATATAACCAAACAATTTCACTGCCTGAGCAGGAGGGAAAAAAAATCCCAAATATTTTGTAAGGGAACCGAATTTTTCTTTTAGAAATCTTATGTTCCTCTCAGACTTTCCATCAACCGCAAGCATAGACATAATCTAAAATGTTCCTGGCTAGCCCACTGCTGGGCTGATTAGCTTTTGGAACAGAAGAGATAACATTTCTAGACATCGGTCTGCCTTGCACTGCCTTAATATTATTCCCTGCATATGTGGTTTTGACATAGTTTATGTAGCAAGTGTGGGCTCTCTATTGGTGTTGGGTCCCTTTGCTTTTCAACAGCTGGTTTTTTTCTGTCACTCAGAGCAGAACTTATTTCAGCCTCTCAAACAGCGTCAGACATTTCTTTTCAATTCACAGCTTGAAGGTGTGGTACATCCATGCAGCTGAACATCCCTCACAGGGCAAGCCCAGGCTGACCCACGAACTACTATGAGTGGCATTGGGGTGCCCAGATCAGGCACACAGGCTGCTGTCCACTCACCTCATCCCACATCAGCAGTTTGGACCACTCTGTGAAAGTGCAGTGTGACCCTGCCATCAGATCTGAACTCCACTGGTTTGGGGCAGCAGCAGATTCAGTCTGTCCCCTCTACTGATAGTCTTATTGTGTCTGGTACAGTTTTGAGTGGATCTGATTTTCACTTCTGAGACAACCTAAAGGGCAGCAACAAAGTGTTCCTACTTTTTCCTTTTTCTATAAAACCACAGGAGAGATAATCAGCTAATGGTGCCACACAGTGATACAAAGAGGAGGCTCTGGCAGCAGGCAGAGCAAGGGTGCTGTTCTGCACACAGACTTAAGTCCCCTAGGTTCGCTGGTGGCCATTTGCAAGTCTTTTCACCTCTTTTACACTGTAGTCTCCCATGAGTGTTCACCCTCCACTAGTTACTAGTGCAGCTGCAAGACCTGGCAGTAGGTGACATTCCCAAATGCATGCACACGCATGTACTCTTCACATCCTTACTCTCACACTGGTTGCTGGGGCTGGGATGTGGGGGTAAATTACCACCCACTTGACCCAGGAGTAGCTATTTACAGGGAAAAAACACATGCAGCAGGTTAATTCAGACCCTCCTCACTTGCTAACACAAATAGCTAAATAGTGGTGATGTGTAAAACCAGAGACAAAAAGAAATTGTACAGGAGTGTACATGGAGCTGACAAGGGAGGAGAGCAGTAAGTTTACTGCCAGTGACAGGGAACACCTCTGTTCCAGCTGAGATTTAAAAAATAAGGAAAGGGAGAGAAGGAGGAGAGCTAAAAAAAAGGAAAGGAGTGCCATGAGCATCTTGGAAAGTCACCGGAAACTTTGTTCTTAGGAGTAATTCTGCTTGTTGTGATCCCCTTTCAGCAGGGCTGGCTGGGAGCCAGCCACGTCCCCTGGAGCCCCCCTGGTCTTTTTGTCTGGAGCCTGGGAATCTGTCTGAAGCATAAGGCTGGGGGGACTAGACTTGAGTTTGCAGAAGGGAATCAGTTTAGGCAGCAGCCATGTAGAGAGAAGGGGGTTTGCAGCCCTCAGGCCCTTGGAAGACCTTCCCCAGGGGTGGTGGATAGGCAGGGGATCTTCCCCCTGCTTTGAGAGCAGCTAGGGGAAGACTGGGGAGAAATGAGGGAACAAAGGAGCAGGAGGAAGGGCAGGCTGAGTGTCCTCAGGTCCAAGATGCCAGAGCAAATGGGGTTGATGGAGGGATGGAGGGGGACTGAGCAATGCTCGCTGGGCCTCATCCAGCTGGCCTGGACGTGGTGCCCCACCTCCCCCAAGATATTGTTGCAAAGGTAAATGCCAAATAAAATGAAAAATGCCAACAAAACATTACAAAAGCAAACCAAATCCCTTCAATTCAGCCACAGCGCATTACATATCCCCTGCCCCTCTGCCTCAGCCTTCGTATAAATCTCTTCTAGGGTGATGAAAGTATGGGCTCCAGAAGATCCCTGTCAGATGCAAAGATGCTTATCAGCATCTATCCAATATTTATGGAATTTTACGAGTGATTTAGCCTATTCTAATGATTTTCTTCCCTCACTCTTTCTGATTCAGTTATCCTGGTGAATTATTCTGACTCTTTTTGTGTGTTTCCCCATAGTGTCCCCTGTCCCCATTACCTTTAGGGATAAAATTCTATTTATTTGGCTACTTTGCAGACAAAATCCAAAGCCTGCCTTAATTTGTAGTTTACTAGCCCTCTGATGTGAGACTACATAGAAAGCCCCTATCTGATCAAACGGCCAGTACCTTGACACAGCCCAATTATGTGAAAATATATACTTGCTTATAATTTCAAACACTGTATAAGCAGAAAAATTGATGTCGCTCCCTGTCTGTTTGATTTTCCTGTTCAGACGCACTTGTTTAAACAGGCACTGTGAGACTTTTCTGTAATCTTGGAGGAGTTCAAAAAGCATTTTCACCTTAAAAGCCCTGAGCCAGGTGAGGGTGGCTGCACCCAGTCTGCTGTCACATGGGTGAGACAAAGAAGGGGCTGACAGGGTAGAAAGTCCCCTACAGCTGAGCTCTCTGCCAGCTGGCCATGAAACACACCTGTAGCCAGGTATCTTCCCTGCAACATCCTCCTCCACTGATGCTGGTCCAGACTGACCCTTCTGCTGAGCTGGTACCTGTCTGGCCCCACAGAATTCCTTTTTCCCAGCCTGAGTTTCTTACATCCCTCTTCCTTGCTCAGCATCACAGCTTCCCCCACCTCCCAGTAGTCCTACTGCATCTGCCTTCTTGGTCTGACCCCAGAGAAACCCTATTAAACTAGGAGGAGTTGTGGAATCGCTTGAGAGGAGAGAGGACTTACAGAAAAGTCTGGATAGACTAGAGAGCTGTGAAATTTAACAAGGGCAAGTGCCAAATTCTCCACCTGGGTTGGGGTAGTCCTGGTTATATATAAACTGGAGCATGAGGGGATGGAGAGCAGCCCCACAGAAAGAGATCTGGGGTGTTGGGTTGATGGCAAGTTGAATATGAGTCAATATGAGCCTTGGCACAAAAGGTCCAACCGTGTCCTGGGGTGCATCAAGCACAGCATAGCTAGATAGCAGAGGGAGGTGATTGTCCCCTTCTGTGCTGGTGTAGCCCCGCTTCTAGTACTGTGTGCAGTCTTAGGTGTCTCAATACAAGAAGGACATTAAACTATTGGAGTGGATGTAACCAAGATGGTGAAAGGCCTCACGGACAAAACTTAAAAGGAGTGTCTAAAAAAACCTGATCTGTTCAATTTGGAGAAGAGAAGGCCAAGGGGGGACATCATCACAGTCTACGATTTTCTCAAGTGTGGCATTGGAGGGAGAGGTGATGATTTCCTCTCACTAGTGACTAGCCATAGGACATGAGGAAATGGAATGAAGCTGCATCAGGGGAAGTTCAGATCGGAGATCAGGAAAAGGTTCTTCATTAAGAGAGTGGGTGCTTGCTGGAGCAGGGTCCCCAGGGAAGCAGTCATGGCCCCAAGCCTGTCAAAGTTCAAGGAACATCTGGATGATGTTCTCAGTCATATTGTTTAATATTAGGTAATCCTGCAAGGAGCAGGGTGTTGGACTTGATAATCCTTATGGGTCCCTTCCAACTTGAGATATTTAATGATTCTATCATTATGCGATTCCCCTTCTTGGCCCAACTCTACTGCATCCCTATCCCTTGCCTTGCCCTGCAGCACATCCCACTCCTGGCCCAAGCCCTGCTGGGGCTGTGGACCAAAAAGAGCAAGAACAAAGCCATTTGACATCTTGAGGTGAGATACAAAATCTGGGCTATACAGCTATAGAAATAAACTGGAAAAAAAGATCTATCAAAGCTATTCCAAGTGTTTGCCCAAAACTTAGTGATCCAAACTCTTTGCAGCCCTGCCCCTTCTTTTCCTTCCTTTCCCCTCACTTCCTTTCCTTTCCCTTCATCAGGTTTCATATTGATCCCTGAGTACTTGTAAAAGCCTTTTTCAACTTTTCTGATAATTTCATGGAAGTAGGTCTCACTGAAATCCATGGCAAGACTTAGAGTGGAGTATATAAAATAGGCCTTGGGAATTTTAAGTATTCTTCTGCTTTCACTTTCTAAGAATCTGCAATAATCGTATCTTTAGTGACTTGACAATATTCATTCTCTGCAGAATGGGTAAGACATTAAGAAAACCAAATTAAGTACAATTGACAGTCACTGCTTTTGGAAAAAACCCATATTTTCTACCCATTTCCTTCTCTCTACCCTTTTTTATCAATTGTAAAGACACAATAAAATCTACTTTTTGTAGATTGTGTCTAAAATCTAAACTAAAATTTGAACTAAAACTATGGCAAGTAATTTTGTTTGATACAGATTTCCTCCCTTTGATGTAGTTTCATGTTTGTGGCATGCTTTCGGAGACTGACGTAAGTGCTGACTAGGCTTTCCATGCTGCTTCTATGTGATTCTTTAAATTAAACTATGTCCAAAAGCAATTGATACATGAAACACTCAATCTTTTGGTTAGCAATGATATCAGTTTGCAGTGTTGATAAAAGAGAATCCTTTTCAGAGAGAGGGAGAAACTGTGAACACATTGAAGCATACTGGAGAGGCAGAGATACTAGTAGCAGAATCAGAGATTTCTCCAAACACAAGGATGTAAGAACCAGCTGGGGTGCCTCCCCTGGCTCAGGACTGCAAGGACAGTGTGTTTTTTAAAGATTAGCTTGTAATGACATTTTTCAAGTGTCTTCATGAGTGCTGGTGAAGTTAGTCAACCCAATTACTGAAGTAAAATACAATAAAGAAACAAAACAAACCCCTTCTGCGGGGTGTAGTCCTTAAAAACAGAAAGCCCCAAGTTCCTGCCCAAGTCAGTAGGAACCAAATAACTTGTCACACTCTCCCAACCCAGAGCCTGGCCTTGCCTAGAGTAGGATCAAGCTGGCAAAGCGTCAGGGCCCAAGGACTGCTCTTAATTTGCATATAAGAGACCAGCTTGCAAACAATGTTATCTTGCAGAAGACAGTGAAACCATGCAGGGTTGATTGCAGCTTTCTAGTTGCCTTGCTTAAAATGGAAGATTTCTCTCTGGAAGTCGTGGTCGCCACCTCAATCATCAACCCAAAAGGTTTCTGCATTTACTTATCATGTGTAAGGACTGATGTGATATTATAGGCCACTTTGTTTCATCCAGTCACAACAGTATTGAGTTAAAAAAAAGCGTGTGCTTAGACAAAATATAGCTTACAAAGAAGTAGCTATTCTTAAGATGGAAATGCTAAAACATGAAGAATTCATCATCAAAATTCAGAGATTGTTTTAGTAGTTAATTACTCATGCTTGTTTAAGTTCCAGCATAACTCTCCATCCTCAGCTTCCAGCTGTCGTTTTCTGTGACTGTCCTCAATAAAATAAGTGGTGCCTGATCTTTCCTCCTGTAAGGAGGTGAAATCCTTCCTTTTTATACATGTAACCACCTGGAGCTGCCTCTCCAGCTATCTGCTCTCAGTTTTGAGACCCATCTGCATAGGTCTTGTTGATACCCACTCCAACTTGACTGTATTTTTCTTGAAGTACAGATGTGAGACTTGGGTTTACTGTAAGTGTAACTTCAGGTGGATGGTGTACAGTGATGCTGGTTGAGCCTGTTGCTACCTCATGCTTATGCTCCCCATGTCTTAACGACAGTAAAACTCAGGTCTATCAATAAGCAGTCATCCTACTGCCCAAAACAAGGACAACCTCCTCAGAGCATCCATACAGACTGCCCTTTTTTATGTGTTCTCATGGTTACTCAAGGAGCTAAGCTTACAGAGCTTCCTGCAGTCCTCTGTAGGGCTTGAGAATTGGAGAGACATGCCAGTTCTCTGCAGATATGCCTCCCTTCTGCCCTTGACATCAGCCTTGAAGGCAAGCACCCTGAAGCAATTGTTGGCCACATTTGGATATGGAGTCACTGCTGCTCCTTATGCCTCTTTAAAAAAAAGTCATAAGATGCACCATAGTTCATAGATATCTGAAAGAACCTTTTCTTTGCAAATCTCTCAGCTAATCTATCACACTCTATTTCACACCCTGAACTGGTTATGTATCACTTTTCCTCTTTCTTTTAACATGTCTATGCAGTTTGTGTGCTTAGTGTACCCGTCAACTGAGTGGAAAGCAATGGTGTGGTCAGAAATCTCTATTTAAGATGGACTCAGCTTAGTGGGTAGGTCCATTTGGCTTATTCACATCACTGAAAGAATAGCCAGGATCAGGGAAAGGCAATGTCTTTCACGCTTGATTATGTAGTGGAAAGTAAACTCAGACTTTACCCACTCCTGCTCTACAAAAAGGCAGTTTCCCGACTTTTTTTTGCTTGTTCATTTCTTTTGTTTTACTTTATTTAATTTTCTATTGTAGTATCAGTGCCATTCCTAGACAGAAAGGGGCAAATGGACCTTAACCCAGGACTCAGTTCCAAGGAACAAAACCTTTTTCTGAATATAAAAGTCCACTAACTCATGTAAGAGGCTTGTTTTGGTCCTGTTCACTGTCATAGCAAAACTTCCCTGAAATTTGTAAAAGCCAACCCGGATCAAAAAGCAATTCAGCACAAAGGAAATAATTTATCTGAGATACTTGTTATGGCCTTCAGTAGCAGTTAACCAAAAAATATGGTAACACTTAGGAGTTCAAGAAGAAACAAGAGCAAATCATCAACTTGTTGCAGTTAGTGTAAACCCCTCACAGTCTATGAGACAAGTACATGTGAGTTAAGAGTCTGTCCCTCTATCCTATGGGCAGTCTTGGATCAGATAACACAGATGTGTTAGATTAAGGACAGAACCTTATAAAAGAAAGCACTGGCTACACTGGTAAAGTCCCCCTTTAAAAAATCCATCCATTAAAACATTAAAAAACAACAACAAAAAAGGCACAAGGCAGGGCAGAGAGGTAAATCAAAAGAAAAGGTTGATGTACCCTTCTAGATTTACACTCTTTAAATGTTTTTTTTTTCCATGCACCCAACTGGTTTAAGGGTCTATTCTCTTTGTGGTGCATGCATGCACATAACTACCATTGATGTGGAGTCTCCAGGTGATTTGATGTGCATTCCACATAAGGCATGGTGTCAAGTATATGATCCCCAGACAAAAGAGCTGCCTGCGAGCCACTCTTTGGAATATTTTTTTTTAAGAGTCCTTTGCTCCACATCTAGATTTTAGCAGATCAGAGTGCCTAACCAAGCAGTGGAACTACTACTGCTACTCTTTCATCAGCTTTGATCTGTGTAAGTTGGGGGTGGAGAGAGTTGATGGGAAGAAAGTTTTGAAATATGGATGCAGTCTTGCAAAATACTGAATATTTTGTGGCGTAATCCTAGGAAAGAAGTAAAGGAGTTTAAAGATTTTTAGGAAATCAAAAGAGGCAAACAGGAGTGAAAATGTATATTTGTGGAACACACATCTCTAGTTAAGCATTTTTACCCATTCTGACAGCCAAGTTTAGAGCAAGTGTGCTCTTCCCTCCACTAGATACAGCAAAACCAGCTATGTAGGCACTTGCAATTAATGTGAGATACAGAGGCTTAGCAAACATAGCAGGTGGATATAACTATGCCCAGCAGCTGATTTCATGTAGATGTCAGTCCCAACACCATAAGTCCAGATGCACCAAGGCTTACATTTAAGGGTGGACTAATGCTGTATATCAGGCCTGGAATTTTCTGCTTTGGCTTGGTATAGTGTCCCTCCATAGGAAATACATTTCTTTTAGGGGAAGTAGACTTTTTTTGTGCAGTAAAGTGGTCGATGGCTTTGTCAGATAAAATTTAAGCCCAGTGTTTCACATGGGCAGAGTTGGACTTTCTGAAGATCCAGAGAGAAAGACCAACTATCTTTGTTGTTCCAGATTCTGTTTTCCTCTCTTGCACACACCCATGTGGTCCACATCTCAGGTGTAAGTCAGTTGAATCACAACAGAAAAACTTATAAATTAGTGATAATTTTATTGTGTCAGTTGAATTATCCTATTCTAAACCAAACGAATATTTGTCCCTTTTAGAGCAGCTTGTACGTGTGAGTTATTTCAAGTTCTCCAAGCCTGCCTTGATGCTTTCTGTTCTTCATCTCTCCCAAATGTCCTGTTTGAACAGAGAAGTAGGGTGGCTAGAAGGAGGGGTAAAGAGTTTGCAGAAAACTGGGGAGCAGGGTTTGAGGGGATGAAAGGAGGACACCGATACAAAGACAGTTTGTGGCACGACTAGGATGGGCTGAGCAGAAATTTGGAATGGAAAAATGAGGAGATTAATATGGATGTGCTGTAGGTTTGCTTTCATGGGGAAAGGGGAAAAGGAAAATGTAGATTGTAGGCATTTCTTTTAATAAGGAAACCAAGATAGAAAGAACTGCACATATTGTAATAGTCCTCTGAGTAGATCTAGCTACCATCTGACTTTTTGACTGAAAAATGCACACTTGGATGAGCCAAAACCAAATGTTATCAAATTTACTTCATTTTTTAAGCCAAACTCTTCTCTTTCAAGTTCAGAAGATATCAGAATATTTTTCTATTCAAAATTACTTTTTATTTTAAAACTTGTCATCCTTTTTCTTTTTACCAGAAGAGGAACTAAATAACTAAATTCAACTTTATGTTAGAACAAATTCCAGATTTTTTTTTTTTTGTATGCCAAGAGAAATTTTAAATTAAAATTTCCCCTTCTTCTCTGAACTATTGCATGCAAGACAAGTTATTTTCACAACAACCTAGACCTTCCCTCCTGCAGTAAGACCTCCATTCTGCATGCATCATTCACCATTCAAATTGCAGCAAGTTTGGATTTCAGTGCTGTCATTTCTAGAACCAAACCCCAAACACAGGCAGTTAAGACCATCCCATAGATCACATAGATACTGATGTTTTCAGATGCTGAAACAGAAAATATATTTCAAAGCCACCATTTGTGATCTGACCCTGTACTTCATGAACTCTTACACAAAACTACAAGCAGAGCTACCACCTACAGTATAATTTACAAGAGCCACAATGTACTACATCAGTTGCCAAAACATTCAAACGTGTTATCAAAATAAGAATGCTGAGACGTGGTTGTGAGAGAGGACCAGGTAATGGCAGAGTAGGAAAAGCTGAACTATTGAAACCACTATTACCTTCTTTTCCGTTTCATTTTGCTGGACAGCTGTGCATTGAAGCAAGTTTCATCCAAGCAAATAAAGCAGCAAAGAGAGAAAAATAATTTGCAGTTTCTGACCTAGCTACGACAGGATTTAAAGAAAGCATGTAAACACAAAACTGCAACATTTCTATAAACATGTTTACGTGTTCTAGCGTCTCTATGTAAAGTATTGGGGCACTCCCTCCTCAA
Source organism: Clamator glandarius (assembly GCA_033459285.1). Classification (NCBI taxonomy): domain Eukaryota; kingdom Metazoa; phylum Chordata; class Aves; order Cuculiformes; family Cuculidae; genus Clamator; species Clamator glandarius. Next base: position 88,443 of record JAUNZM010001193.1, on the reverse strand, counting down.
ACTGAGGACTGAATTTCTTTTACACAGGTTACTGGGGCCTCGGGCAGCCTTAAGTAGTGGGACTTGTCCCTGCTCATGGCAGGAGGGTTGGAGCTGGGTGATTTTTAAGGTCCTTTCCAATCAAAACTATTCTATGATTCTATGATCGTAAGTTCTTTAATAATCCACAAAGGTTCAGCTGTGTTGTACATTGCAATTTTGAGAATCTTTCTTATCACATAAACCCTATCATACACACACAGAAAGACCAGGAAAAGGTATTATTTTATAGATGTAAGCGCAGTGTAGGAGGATTTGTATCTACATATCCGTAAGATATTATATTTTTTTCTAGGGCTTCAATTTAGAAAAATCAGAAAATACACAGAAGTAAAAATTCAGTTAGCAGGAGAATTCTTCATTAGCTGATCTGAGTTATATCCACATTGAGAAAATGTTAGCCATTTTTTAAACAAACATCTCATTTTAAAAAGTCAGTTTTGGGAGGGAGCATGGCAGAAAAGCTCCTGATGCTGTCAGAAATATGTTGGCACATGTTTTACTGTGAGGAAAATAAATTTAAAGTATTTTTTTAATCTCTCTGTTTAGTTTAGTTTTAATACAAAAGAACTTTTTTTTTCATGAAAAGACATTATAGATCTCTGTCGTGGAATGCTTCTCTCAATTATTCCTCATTTGAAGATAGGTTGTCATTTATGACAATACAATTTTTTTCCTTAGCAATTAACAAGACGAAAAGAAAATAATTATTTTGCATGTGGATAAAAGACAAGGGAAGGGTAGAAGTCATATGCAAACATCTGATATAGAATTTTCTTCCCTACCCAAAATACTATTTTGTTGAGAATATTAACAATTCTTTTCATGGCCTCTGAAATTTTTTCTCTAAGTTGAGTCTGCTGAGAGCTATGCTGCTAACACCTATGCTGCTGCTGGCCAGTTAGCTATCATTGACCAGTAAGCCAAATTCACGCTGCTTGGAGAAAATGAGCAGTAATGAGCATTTTAGGCCATCATTGTCTTACATCCATACCGGTAACTGCCGTTTCTGTTTGCATCCCTCATTTTTTTTATTTTTTATTCTGACAATGAAGACAGCTGAATAACTGAAGGTTTGCAGACCAATGTCAGGGCCCAGACCTGTATGGGGAAATGGATGAACTCATGAAACAGCTTAACAAGTGTTAAGGGATTTGGGAAAATCATCTCCATGAAAGTGTATCTAGAGTTATAACAGTTGTGAGGCTTGGAAAACACACAGTGTTTTGCCATTGAATTACCCTAAAGGTCAAAGACAATGAACTTCTCCATGTGTAAGTAGGATATACCTATTCTGCTTCAAATCAGCGTGCAAGTGAAGAATCCAGTCATAAATAATCTGTCAGTCTAGTTGTCTAGTGTGAATTCAAACAAATATGTTTAACCAAATATGGATGCTACAGGGGGTGTTCTTGTGGTTACTCCAACTGCTTTCATTATACTTTTATATTAACTGTGTGTCTGCTCACCATGTGCAATAAAACAATTTCTGAGGCTCAGCCTCAGTACATGGGGCTCATTCACCGCCCTGGATAATAGCGTTGCTTGTTTGCACTGTTCTTATTGAACTTTCTAAATATATGTCATTTTCCTTTTCATTCTAGGAGTGATTGTACATTGTAGCAATTACAGACAAACCCTTCCAGACAGTATGAAGACCAAAACTTTCTTTGTGTGGAAGTCCAAAGGCAATTATTGGCATTACAGTTTAAGAGAAGCATTCCATCTCCCTGATGCAACAGCAGTAGCTTTCTGTGGCATGTTAAATAAAGCAATTTGCCCTGTAGGAGACTAATGCATGCAGAGCTATGATTAAAAAAAAAAAAACAAAAACAAACCAGAAAAAACATCATACAGATGCTCTGAAAGAAATAGCAACCTCCTCTTCAAAAAAATATAAAATGTATTCTGGCGCTGTTTCATTGTTTTAACCGAAAGACACAAAGCATCTTTAACCTTTGCCTTTACCTTCTTGACATTTCATATGTTGCTTCAAGACTGAAACTCCATAAAGACACACGCATGCTAATTTTCAGTCAAATAGTTGCATTTTGACCAAAAATAGTTGATAAAAATGGAACATGACAGAGCTTTCATAATGCGCGCCAGAATACAGAAGTCAGTTCAAGCCAAACTTTTGTTCTCATAGCAGTTCCCATTTGCAGAAAAGAAGGAAATGAATAGACTTGAGGCTAGAAATATAAAGACTTGACCTCAAAAGACATTATAGTCATGTTTTCCTATTTAAGGGAATAGTAAATGTTAAGCAAAGAATAAAACTTAAATTATTCCCTCCCTTCAGATATGCTTTGATAACATTTAAATCATTAATTAAGTTATTCACTTAATATAACCGTGAATTATTTGTTCAGTTCAGTAAGCTGTGTGACTAAGAAAGAGGGTGATCACTTAGACTTGAGTATCTCAGGAAAAGCTGGAATATTCCTCCAGTAAAACCAGTGAATATTTTTCCAGCACTTTAAGATCCTCGGATCAGAAGCACTAGGGACTTGACCTTAAAACTCTATTAACTGCTCACCCCAAATGCACTTACACTAGTTGAGAATTCGTATGTAATAACAATCATAAGAAGATGAAATGGACACTTTTCTTCAAGCAATAAATGTACAGTATGTAATTGTCAGGTGAGACTAAGAACAAATATATATTCAGGATAATGTATATATGTAAAATGTATAAATGGCTCAAATATTACAGCGGCTCACTGGCATCTATAAATGAGTTGTAACAATTTTTTTTTTCCCGTACAAATTCATGCTCTAGAGGACAGAAAAATCTTTAGGCAGAAAGGAAGGGAATTGCTTTAACAGCTGATGAAATGTAAGAGGAACAGATTCCACCACCCATCACACAGACTGCTCTTTTGAATGGTGAATAAGATGAGGTTTGCTAAATAGGGAACACTAATTTTTTTGTGATAGAGCCCAGTATACCAGGACAGGCCCAGAACCTGAGGAGATTCCCCATTTTTCAGAACAAATTGAGTTGCTTAACTTGTCCTGCCGTCAGAATGGATGCTAGTCTAATTATGATGGAAAAGCTGAACTGAGGAAACAGTATTGTTAAGGGGGCAGGAAAGGTAGGAAAATTGGCTAGTCTGATGCTTCCTTGAAGTATGAAGTTGTAAAGAGCAGCTTTTCCATAAGCCTTCAGCATGCAAAAAACATGGACTTGCTTGTACTGTATCAGTGCTCTGACAATGGAAATCGATTTGAGGATAGTTAGTGGCTAGGTGTTCATTAATTTGGGATTTCAGGTGCCATATGTGCTTCAGAAGGAAGCAGTTTGCATTTTCAATCTGAGCCTCACGTGGAGTTTTATTATACATGGCATCAGCTGATTGGAAACCCTGTCACACCAATTGCAAGGCCAGATTAAGATGATTAACAGTGAACACTGATGAAGTACACTTCAATTTGTCCCCAAGAACTGCATGTGAAAACTTTTCTTCAGCTAGAGTTGAGCTTTTTGTATACAGTCTGGGTTTAGATATAATACTGACTCTTCAGAAAGCAAAAGACACTGTTCAAAGGAAACGTTTTTCTGAAGTCGGAAGAAACAGCCTGGCTATTGTTTATCCTCTGACCACACAAATACCTTGAGGCAATTATGTCTTTTAAAACCGTAGCTTAGTCTCACTCAATACATCTGAACAGCTCTGTAATAACAAATAACAAACAACAAAAACTCACAACAGAATGTCAGCTTTCATATGGAGTTGAGGGGCATTAGGACATTGAGCAATAAAGTGATAAAATCAGCGAAACAAGAACTCTCCTGTTGTGTGTGTTAGTGCAAGCTGCTTGCAGCACGGTCCTGTGTGTCTGGTAGGGACATTTCACAGCTCTGCAGCAAACTCTCTGTAGTACATTCCTGCCCATGGCAGGGGGCTTGGACAAGGTAATATTTAAAGTTTCCAGCTCAAACTAGTCTATGCCTCTATGATAAACAATTTTCACGTTCGGAACTGTGGAAATAAATCAGGTCCCACCCTCATAAACAGGTTGTTTGAAAAACACAACAGCAAAAAGGGAGAAAAACCACCATCAGACAACTCCCATCAAAGAAGTCAACCTTGCCTTTTTCCACTCTGAACATTTTAAAAAATGCAATGAATTGAAATACAAAGGGTTTGGGAGCATTTTGCAATGTGATTAAAAATAAGTCAGGAGGAAAATAAAAGCTTATTGTCTTCAACAAATTATCATAATTAATCAACAAGGATGGGGCCTGGCTCCTTAATAAATGTGTTGGAATTATCCTCCTTTCTGGAGGATAAATGTTTACAGAACAACTCCCAGAGTTTATGGGTTTGCTACCATGAGAAAGAGTCGCAGGATCCAGTCTTCTGCAGTTTAACATGATCCTCAGCTGATCGCTTGTTCTGCTTCAAGGCAGATCATTGACACCATGACAATTTCATCCGTCGCCTCAAAGCCAATTTCCCTGCATATAAGTGCTTCATTCAGAGCATTGAAAAAATACATTAGCGAAACAATATAGCGTACTGTACAACAAGGATTTTCCTGCACTGTAACTCTACAGCTCACCAGGCAAAACCCACTTCTTTTTATTCTAGTTCCCCAGGGTGCTACATGGAGACACCAATCCTGAGACGGATTAACTGTGGCGCTTTCATCAAGAGGAACTTGTCTTCACTCTGGCTTTGGAATAAAAAGGACGTGCTATTACCCTTCAAATTTGAAAGAGAAAAGCTTTCTACCTACATTCCTCACTTGCTTCCAAAGTTTAGCTCATAGGGATTAGAATTTACTAGATATAGGATAAGCCCCTTTCAAAACACTCATTTAAAGAAAGATGGAGAGAGCTTTCTGATAGCTTTACTTATTGTTAATAAGTATTAAAAATAGGTAAATTAGAGTTAAAGGATGAGTAGAATATTAAATCTTCATATGAAATACATGAGAGTAGTCAGGAAGAAAATGGCATTTTTTTCTCTCCCTGACTTTTATAGAAGATTTACTGTTTGCTATTCAAACCCAAACTTTTTTCGTCTAACCCACAGGTGATTTGAGGGGTACTTTGGTTTTGGGAACCTGACTTGATCCATATTAAAGAGAGTAAAACTTCTAGCAGCAAGTGCTTAATATCTCTTGAGTGTCAAGATTTCTATAAGGCATTTCAACACACATATATGAGTATGCAGAAAGCCTGAATCACTATCTGTCTCATGCCAGCATCCCAGCCGTACCTGGGAATAAGTGTGTTTTCAGGTCACTGGTTTCAGAGGAGGTTGAAAATGCTAAATACTGAATAAAGTTTGTTATCACATAATTGTTTTAAAACTATTTGCTTTATAAACTCTCCACTAGATCTGAGAAGAGAGGGAAGGCTCTTTCTGGGTTTGAGTTGGATTCCATCTAAGCACAATTCAAACCCTGCACTGATTTCAGCTGATTACGCTGCCAGTGAGCAATTTGCACCACGAGACAACATCCACAGCTTGCTGACCAAGGCCAAGGCCAATGTCAAATGGAGCCTAGTTTTCTTCTTGGGCTTTTAGACTAGTGTAACCAGTCTCATGGGGGAGACCTTACAGCAGCCTTTCAGTACCTAAATGGGGCCTAGAAGAAAGCTGGTGAGGAGCTTTTTACAAGGGCACTTAATGATAGGTGTCAGGGTTTCTGAGCCCCTCAGCAGGCAACAAAAACCATGTAGCCACTCACGCACACTTTCCCATTCTGAGAAGAGAATAGAAAGCAACAAAGGCAAAACTCATGGGTCAGCGTAAGGAAAGGGAGGGATATTTCACCACTTATCATCAGGGGCAAAACAGACTTGAGCTGTGGAAAGAAAAATCAGTCTAATTTAGTACCAATCAAATTGCAACAAGATACTGATAAATAAAACCAAATCCCAGAAACAACACCTTTCCTCTACCACTCCCCTTCTTTACTCCCGATTTCTGTACCTCCTCCCCTCCAGCAGCACAGAGGGAGAGGGAATGGGGATTGCAGTCAGTTCATAGCACATTGTCTCTCCTACTCCTTCCTCCTCAGGGGGAGGACTCCTCACACTGTTCCCCTGCTCCACTGTGGGGTCCCTCCCATGGCAGAGAGTCCTCCACAATGCGGATCCTTCCCTTGGGCTGTGGTCCTTCATGATCTTCTCCAGCGTGGGTTTCCACAAGGTCACAGATTCCTTCAGGCACATCCACCTGCTCTGGCATGGAGTCCTGCATGGCCTACATGTGGATATCTGTTCCACCCTTAATCTCCACAGGCTGCAGATGGTTATTCAGTGGGACTCCTCATGGGCTTCAGAGAGGCAGCCTGCTTCAACTATAGTCTCCCTCATGGCCTGCAGGGGAATCTCTGACTGAGCATCTGGAAAACAGTGGTCCAGATTGCACAGAAATGCTCTTCACACATTCCCAGCTCTTCCCAACATCTGATGGAAGCAGACCATGTGCCTCAAACACTACTAGAGAGCAGATTTAAAGTATTTTTATCAGTCCCAACTCTTTGCAAAAGAAGAGAGTCTGTGAAAATGCTGCATGATACTGGTCAGTAGGCAATATCTTCACATTTTTAGTAATCCCTGTTACTTCTAGTTTGCACAGTAGGAAACACATCTTTTAGGGAATAGCAGGCACAGACTCAGCACTTCCTCACCTTCCCTGCACTGCCCACCCTGCTGTCAGGGAAAGGTTTTGTGCAGCTCTGCCAGGAAGAGGACTAGGGAAGATGACCTAGCAGTGGAAGATCCCATGGAATAAGTGGGTATTTTTAATCCCGGTATGTTAGCCAACCTGCTTCTCCCCTTGCCTTCTTGGCTGAAAGAAAACCTCCATGCATAGACAAGAGTGGGAGTTGGAAATGCTCGGATGGGGAAGAAAGAGAAGCCCAGAGGTGGATTGCTTTCCTAAGCATTGATATAAATGCTTATCAAATAGCAGAGTTGGTCTCATGAGTTATCTCCGGTGCTACAGCGCACACAAGGCAAGGGCTGTTGGCTCACTCATCCTGCAGTCCTGCAGCCACTCGAGCACAGCTCTCAGTGCTTACCTGACCAACCATATCAGGAGAATGATCTGGCTGGAAAAACAAATGTTAAAACATCCTGCAGAAAGCAATATGTTTTTCTTTCCAGCCAGAATCACTTCTCCCATCTGGTTGCCCACACAGCTGCACGAGCAGCTGCACCAGCGTAGCCGTGGGGCTGGCCAGGAGGGAAAGCTGTGTGGGCTGGTGCAGACAGCACTATAGATGAAAGGGAAACTCCTGCCTGAGCCCCACCAGGTACAGATCTCCTGTCAGGACCCCTCCATGAGGCTGCACTCACCAGCCATACAGACAGCAAGTATCTGGCTGACCTGCTTTCCTGTCAGCATCCTGGCTGTTGCTAAGAGGAGGTGGCTGCTCTGCCCTGGAGGAAAAGAAGATCATTTGTCCTGGTTCTCTCCTGTTCCCTGTTCCTGGGCTGTCCTGGAAGACAGACAGAGATGCTGGTATTAGGTGAGAGCCAGGAGCAAGGTACACTGTTCTGGGCCTGGAATTGTGGAAAAAGCTGGCTCAAAGATCCAGCTGAGACTTGAGGAGTATTTGGGGTGGGCAGAGTTGGAATTTGACTAGGTAATCATATCCAAAAATTGCTCTGCTAGGAAAAATAAAAATCCTTGTGATCTTTAATAACTTTCACATCCCAGCTGAATGTGATGTTTGTGCCCACTAATGACTGGCATGATCCCAGCATCAGTACCATAAGCCAGTGATGGGTGTTTCTTCAGCAATGATTGGTAGAGAAGATGGTCAAGCACCAAGTCATTCATACTGCTAAGCTATAAATACAGAATAGTTGTTCAACTACTCATCACTAGGTCAATTCAGTGTTTGAAATTAGACTAAACCAAATCAAAGCTAGAGGTATAATTTAAACCACAATAACTATTGGTAGACTATTGTAGTGTTGCCCATCTAAAGCACAAGGAGGTCAGCCAGCAAGGATTCCTTCATGTAAAGATCATGAGATATTGCCTCTGAAGCACTAAGTTACATTTGTGTCATATTCCCTCATATTTCTTAGGCTGGCTCAAAATAAAGGCTGAGATTCAGCATTCAACAGCTGAAGCTGGATTTAAAAAAGAGTCAAGGTACAAATCCTAGAGCTGACCAGCCAGTCAGTCAGGGGAAAGAAAAAATAGTTCCATCACCAGTTTTTAGGTGCTGAATTCTTGAACTTATCTTTGTGACAAGCTTTTTCTTTCTTTCATAAATCTTTCTTTATGTGTCCAAGGATTAAAATCTCCATAGAGTGGTATTTATTGTTCTTACTCAAGTAATAAAAACTATCTCACCAAAGATACACTAAGCTACTATATATTAAAAACACGCTCCTATTCCAAGAAGGATACATTACAAGTGATTTGAATACCGTCAGTAAGATTCCTGATGGCACTCTGTACCAGAATTGTTGAGTGGTTTTGTATAAATCATTGTCTCTATATAAATATGCAGCACCACAAGAATACAGTGAATATCTGATGCTATGCAGTGGACTGGAAAAATATTGATAGACGATGAAAAAGAAGGTAATATAATTCATATAATATAATTTCAGCAGATGTATTAATTAAGATGGACTGGTCTACTGGCATACTATGAAACAGGTCCTGCTGAAGCCACAGTAAGGGCAGAAATCAATGTATGATATGCAATAGCATTTGCTGGGACATACCATTTTATTTACTCACAATCTACAAGATCAAATTCAACTTTATTGGTGTTGTAATTTTTTTCACTTTTAGAAAAATGTCCTCTTATTTCTATTCAAGTATATCTTACAATTAATACATGATTAAAAATAAAAAAGTGACTCAAACAGATTTTGATATAAATATCATATGTTTGGGCATTAGTTTTTATAAATGTGCATAAAAAAATAGCTTCATTTCTTCTGTATTCACATTATTTTCAGATTCATACAGCAGGCACTATTTTTTCAAGTGATTCTGAACATACTCCTTTGTGTAAGCAATTTTAAAGGATATTGTCCCTGGGAGAGCATATATTCCACCAGGCAGAGAGTAAAACATCACATTTTTCTTGCAATGGAATTTTTCTCTCTTTAGCTGTCTCAGTGAGATTCCCCCCCAGTCTAAGGAGAAATACATCTGAACAAATGACAAGATAATTCATATGGAATCAGCTTCTGTTTAACAGAAACATTTCTTTACATTGTAGTATTACTATTATTAAACATTTGCATTGTGTTACTGTGTACAGAATATGATGAAAAAGAAGGAGAATACAGAGATATTTTTTCTTTGCCTTACAATTCTAGGTTTTTATCAACTGTTTCAGTAGAAATATCACTGTATTATTTCCAATAGTTATGAACAGTGTGTTAGAGTAAATATACAAGCTACCCCACTGCTTGAATATGCTCCCAAATGGTCATTTCTCTTGAGCACAATTCTATCATTAACATTTTCCTCCTGGGAGAAAAATGGGGAGGAATATTTAATTTGCTCTATACTGACACTATACTTTTCACAAGAAAATTAATTATCTCTAAATCTGAATTTCTTCCTTAAACTCTCTAACTAGTTACCAGAGTAAGCTGTTTTCAGAGGATCTTAAATAACCTAGAAGAACAAATGTTTCTTAAAATCAGTCTTCATTTTTCCATTCATCTAAAGCACTATAAATTAAAACCTTTTCAAAAAGACTATATTGAAAAAATTTTACTCTGATAGCAGGCAGAAAAGTGTTTGCAGCACATTTAAAAAATCAGTTGTCTGCAATGTTCAACAACAAGTATATAAGCATATCTATTCTTCTTGTAAATCACAATACATAATTTTACTGTAACTATATAGATTTTACAAGAGCATTCTTTGGTTACTTTTTGTCTAGGAATTGAGGACATATAAATATTGCAATAAAAAGCAGAAATTCTTGGATCTGACTTCTCTGTTGGAAAGATGTCTACACATAAAATAGGGAAATGGCAGAGCATCAAGGGGAAGTAGTTTACTTTCTCTACTGGAAACTCAATTGAACTATGGCTAAAGATTCAAGAATAAAACCTGTCTTTCAAACGCACAGGTGCATAACTAGGATCAACCATTTTACAACAGCAGAATCAAGATGAGAATCCGGACCTGGAGCCAGCAGAAGTGCCACATGGTATCTATTTTCTCTGTATGTGCAACAATAATGCCTCAGTCTTGACCTTTGGCTTTGTTGTCACCAAGTATTATCATATGTATAATTTGACCTTTCTCAGTTGTATGAATGCTTGGCCTTGAACTCCATCTAACCTTCTAGGAGCTGTAAAGATAATTTCTATACATTTGCAATAAGGTCTCTGACTTGACTTATGTCTCAAATGAAAAATAATTTCTTAATATTCTCATTCCACCTTATACTATTTCTGGTAATAGTATAATAATAAGGCAATAAAATGTTCAGTGTGAACTCATGTTATTCTAAATTTTGGAGGTCTGTACTTCAGTGCATGTTCATTACATTTCTATGTTGTCAAAAGATACTATCAGGGCATCAAAAGTTTCTAGAATTTAAATAAAAATGAATGAAAGGACAAAAGTGACAACATTTAATTGTGTCTATATGCAAACAAAACTAAGGACAATAACAAGCTCTAATTAAGGTCAGTAAAACAAAAGCATATATTAGCAATAGCAGAAGACCGTTAATAATCATGTCATTTCCATTTAACAATTTCAAAGCAGAAAAGCAAGAAATGTACAAAAAAAAAATCATGTGTTCCATCATTATGCACCAAACTAACAAATAAATATCATAGTACTCTGCAGCAAAATATAGTAATTGTCATTTTTATCAGCAAAAAAGTCCAGTTAAATGATATAATGCAGTATTTTTGTTGATGTAATGACATTATGTATTATTTGATGTTGAAATTACAGAATATTGGAAGTGTGTAAAGAAGTTCTACCAATATTTAATATTGATTCAGCCTGATGACATGGGGTACATGTGATGTGCAAGCACCTTTTTCAGCTGTGTAAGACTTCCATCTTCCAGCATGATTTTCTGTCAGCACCTCTAGCTGTATTTCAAGCCGAATTTTGCTTGGACTGGAATGCTAATGGGTGATAAAATATTCGATGGTTGGATCCAGTACAGAAGTTTCCACTTTCCATGCAGCTCTATCTAAAACAGGAATACATTTGAACATTGTCTGAAAATAGAAAACTCGGATTTGAAGGTCCTTGGTCTTTGTACAGGAACTTGGTCCTGTACAAGAGGAACATAAAACAAATATATTTAGATTGCAGGCTGATGGGTAAGATAAATACAACAACCAACATGGGTTGATTGAAATCAGTACAGTAATGAGCAGCTGAAAAGTCAGCTGCCAGCTATTTCACGTTTTACTTGTGTCAAGGCGAAGAAGAGTTTTGGAGAGCATGAAGTAACTTTGGCAAGGCCAGCTGCAGCCAGGATGAAAGGGGCTGTGCAGCAATACACTTGCACTTGCTTTAGTGTTGTGACCTGGATCTGCAGTCCCCACAGTGTCTTTTCTTTTAACTGGCTAGCAAATTCATCTCTATATATGCTGTGCAAAAGACTTTCCGTGCCCCCTTTTAGTAAGATTTTATTTTTTTCCTTGAAACTGTACATCTCTGAAATTACTTTGCATGGCTTTTACTCTCTACAGCTATTCAAGCCACAGTTCTTTTGTGAAAATTAGAATGTTTTCTACTTGTTACTGGTAGTAATGCTGTGACATGATCAATGTGACTCTCCTCCTTATACAAATTGCTCCTTCCTATCAGTCTTGCTATCTTAGTTTTCTTCCCCACTGCAAAGGCTGGTGACACAAGACTAGCTCAGACACATCACTTGAGATTAATCAGAAGCTTCAGAGAACACAGAACAATACAGGAGATAAAGGCCAAATTATTAGTAGAATATGCAAACAGAGTTTGAATTCAAAGCCTTTGTTCTGCTCTACTTTTTTCTTTCAATTAGGGGGTTTATATATTCCAGTCTCAGTGGCAAGGACCACTCTTTGTGGTCACTTGGAGGTCAGCTGCCACGGGACAGAATAGAGGATTGAAAATTGAATGATGAAGGTGCTTGTAGCGAATCAGATCTCTCCTAAACATAAAGTGTTTCTTTGGCGACATGAAAATACTTTGGGTTCTTTAAGATTAGGAAGATATAGTATGGTTGGCCAAAAATAACAGAACATTCAGAAAAGTTTGGCTCCAGAGTGTATCTCTATCTTGAATAAGCAGATTAAGAATATTTTTTTCTAAATTGTTTTCCCAACAATCCCAACAAGAATGAGCTTTGAATGTTTGGCTTGCTGAGATGTACTGGTCAAGAGAAACTAAAAGTACAAAGCCTCAAGGATGAAGCTTTTGAATTCCTGCTCTGTCTGCTCAGATCTTCCAAAAAATGCAAAATTGACACTGTTCTCTGATCCAAATGTTGAGACCCCTTTTACTTCATGAGTCCCTCCAGAAATATTCAGCAGCCTCCCATAGCCCCTTAAAGTTCTCCTTTTGTGTCCAAAAGACTAGGTTTCTCACCGTTTCCAAGGGAAGGAGCAACAGAAGTGTCTCAGAGACATGGGATCCAGTGCAATGAGGATTCATAATATGGGGGCATGGGACACATTCTTTCAGCTGTTTCTTCAAAGCCTCAGAATCTGTCCCCTTGCAGAGGGACACAGGTAAAAGCCACTGGCAAGCTCAGCTCCTCACTCTCCACACATGCACTATGTGTGTGCAAGAAAAGCAATGTATCCTGTGTCCTGCCCAAGTAAATTGTTTTTCAGGCAGTAAAACTCTACAGACTTCTAGCAATGGTAACACTAGGAAGAGGAGGGGTTGTGCTGGTTGCATTTGCTCCCCCTCACTCTGCCACCCGCATGCATCTCACCAGCACCTTCTTTAGCAAAGAGGCCCACGCACATTTGCACCATGCAATTGCAGTGGAGTAGGGCAAAGACATCTACTGGGGCACAGATGCAATGAGAAAAAGGTGGTAAAACGAAAGTTAAACAAGTAGAAGACAGAAAAGGGTGAGAGCCCTAAGGGATTGGATAAGACCAGAAGTACATGCTTCAGGCAGCAAGCAGATGACTGAGTCAGGTGGCAAAATAACCCACCACCACCATGGAAAGTGAAGGAGACACCCAAGCAGAAGCTGTGCTTCCAGTGCTTTTGGGCCTGATGCTGCCTCTCTGCCAAGGGTGAGCAACCCCCCCTTGGCTGTCTGGCCACTGGAAAAATCTGTTTTCCACTCTGCTGTTCCTCTAGAACTGCAGCCACAGCTCTTGCACTGTAAGCAAGAAGTTTCTGCTCCATTTCACCCTCTAGGAAGTCTTTTTGCTCTAGAAACCCTCTTGCCCTTCATAATTCATAGCAGTACCATCACGGGCAAAAAGGCTCTTTGTCCTGCCTTTGAGAAGTGAGGATAAAGGCATTAGTTACTGCTGACATGGTTACTGATTTTTTTTTTGCTAATATTATTTTACTGATAATAGGTTATTATTTAATGTTGTTACTAAAAGGTGGGTAGTTTTCAAAGGCAGAGGTTGCACAAGCCTCTACAGAATTTTATGAGGAGTTTGGCATCTATCTGACCTCTATCATGTTATAACTCTGCACTAACAATAATGAAAACAATACATAGCACTTAGAGTATAGAAAGGTTATTTTTATTTTTAGTTTAACTCATAGGGAAAAATGAGGAAAGGAGGAAGGAGAACGGGAATGAGAAGGATAATGGAGAAAAGAAGGAGAAGGAGAAGGAGAAGGAGAAGGAGAAGGAGAAGGAGAAGGAGAAGGAGAAGGAGAAGGGGGAAAAAAGGAAAAGCAGGAAAAAGGAAATGCTGGTCTGAGACATTTTTTTAAATCCATGTGCTATCGTTCCTCCCAATCTCTGCAAACTGCTTTCTTACACATTGGATTACGAAGTTTTCATGGCTGGATTAGAGCCCTCTATAAAACAGTTTGTCTGACACAGAATCATACTTAAATTAGCAATGTCATAAACTGCACTGCAAGGCAGAGCCTGCTCGTGATTCAAGGACACTGTCTTTTGTATAATTTTTCCACTATCATAAATTTCTGCCTGAGCTCCCAGCAGAACAGCAATGGTCCAATATATATTGAATAGGTGTCTGTCATAAAATGTTATACATGGAACAGAATTACAGTATCTGGATCACATTTACTTAAGATTAACCTAATTCATAGATATGAAGTTCAACAGCATGATTTAAACCCATAGCTTTTTAGACACAGTGTTATGTTTTACCTTTCTGAGACCTCTGTGCTTAGCTGGAGGGTGTTTACTGTGATTAAGGTATTTTTTGAAACAGGGAGGCGGATTATTTAAACCCTTTTGGTATGGAAAACCCACAGTTTGTCCACCTCCAACAATCTCTTCTCTCCCCTAGTTGTCACAGCAACAGCTTCAGCATGTGAAAGGAATCTACTTCAATAATCTAAGCTTCTGATCTTTGACAGGCTTATAATGAAGGAACAGTTTGTTAATGCTGACATAAACATTTTGAAAACTTAGAGGTGTAATTATTTCATGTTGTTTAGGAAGTCAGCACTACATGGTCAAGAGAACAGCGTTCTGCAAAAATATTTACTCATGCAATTTCCCAGCAAGAAAAACAACTGCTGACTGTACAGCTGCACTGAGATTTCAGTTCTGTGGTTTAAGCAACAAGAATTTTTCTTTGTCTCCTACCCATTTATAGCTTTTTTCCCCCCTCTTATAATCCCATGGTGATTTTTCAGATAATTCTAGGGTGTCTCAGCTCAATATATTTTTATTTTAAAAAGACAAAATCTGAAACCTCAGCCTGACTTAGACCCAATTCCAAATGGATTTCCCAGCTCTGCTTGTAGAAAGACAGTCAGAACTGCTTCTCAGCGGGCCAGCTGTGATGGAAGTTGTTCACCCATTTAACAAACAAAACTGTTATTTTTGCTGGGAGGAGGGTGGAAAGCTGACATGATGACAAAGTTCTCTGGGCTGCATTCAGCAAAGTAGCCCCCCCCCACCTTCCAAGCAAAGCAAAAGCTGGAGCAGACGATGAACTCTGTGCTGCACTTTGGAGTCAAAGCTACAGTAGCGCTGAGGAGACCATCACTCTCAGAGCAATTTTCTACAGTAGCACGAGGGCTCCAGCCGTCCTCGGGGGTGAAATCCATCATGCTGCATGCTGCACTCTATCAAGAGGGGCTCCGAGAAAGGGTCAAGTGGTCCACTGCCATGCTGTTTGAGCTCATCAGAGACATATTTAATTTAATTAAGGTTGTCAGCACTATTGATTTTGGCAGTTTCAATTACCGTGCTGTTATGGCTTCTGGATCTACTGATCTGTGATGAGCCCTATCAGCACTGGCACACATTGAGGAAAAAGCCCTTTGTCTCCTTTAAAACCTGACACATCCTGCCATAGGCCATAACTTATTGCTTTTATCCAGCCCAGCTCCTCTTCTGTTCCTCATAATTAATTTCTCATTAGACAGCTCTTTATTGTTTAATTTGTGCAGTTTATAATCAAATTGGGCACATTAATTGTAGCTGAATTTAAGGCTAATGAAAAATAAAGGTTTTCAATAACTTACTCTTCAATTATTTCAGACAAGATAAAATAAAACACTTTAAGAGTTGTCAGCTTTTTAAATTATAAATTAGGTTGTTTAAAGAGCATGGGCATTTAGGAAGCAGTTATCACACATTTAGTAATTATAAATCCTATGCTCCAATACAATTATTAGGATATATTTACAATTCCTCTTAGTTTTTTTCCATCCTGTTGTTAGTTAACCACATAACATCTAATTGTTGGTGGTTAAAAATAGCATAATCCGAAGTCTCTGGGCCCAATTCCTCTTTTTCCACAGACTGAGCTGTAAATCAGAGGCACATCTGAGGAAGTTTGTGCCCATAATGCTGAAACAGGAGAGGTGTCAGAGTAAGAGGCACAGGACCCCGTTTGGTATAGATTTTGTAAAGTGCTGATCCTTCTTCTAGGCAGCATTATAAGATTCAACTCATTTTCTTCAAGAAAGCCATAAAGTACCATTTACATTCTACATGCATCAGGACCATGACACCAGCTAGGAAAAATCAGCAAATTCCACTGGATGTAGAATACAATTTCTGCTATGATGCACATAATCTTCATTTTAGCAATAGAGAAACCAAGGCAGAGAAGCAGCTTATTTGAGAGGGCACATCAAAGCTGAGGCCAGGCTGCTGGAGCAGAGTTTCATTGTTGTTTATTTTTTACTTCAGTTTACAGTGAATAGGGAGGAGGAAGGAAAATAAGATAGAAGATGGGATGAAAAGTTCAGGTGGTATCTACTTCCTTTCTTACCAAGATGAAAAATGGTAAAAACAGAATTTCTTTCTTTGCTAAATGGCTATATTCAGCGTGCATCTTTCAGGGATGAGCAATAAAAGCAAAGGAACAATGGATGAGTTTCATATTATGACTGTGTGGAAAGCTGGGGTTGTATAGATCCGTAGCTCAGATGAGAGGGGTTGCTCAGGGAGTTTGATTTCTTGTGTGCTCCAAGACTTCTCCTTTCCCAGTTTTATAGGATCATGTGGCTCAGGATGTTACATTGTGTTAGAGTATGTACTTAACCTGACATTTGAGGAGAGACTGGGTATCTAGTTCATGGAAAATCATCCTCATTGCCTTGCAAGAGAATTATTCAACCTTTCTTTCAAGAGCAGCAAGAAGCATAACTCCAGTCCAGCACGGAGAGCTAACTAGTGCTTTGGGTCTGAGACTTCATTTGAAATACACACCTTTAATGAGAACTGGAAGGGATCTGAAATCAGTGCTTCACCTCTCTCTCCAGCAGCTTAGTCCTGCATACTCCATGTGGTATAAACCAACCACAGCAAGAAATGGAGAGCAGCTCTCTGGCCAGCAGCTAGGATGCCCACTGGCAGGCTGGGGACCCCTGGCTACAGTGCAGATACAGTATGCGTGTGAGCTGCTTCACACCTGCTGCCTGAGCACCCCAATACCCGCCCCTGCTCCCGTGCAGTGAGAACTACTGCTGCGCCTGTCAATGTACCCGTGCCGGGGAAGGATGGGGTAGAACTGAAGGCATTCCCGGTAGCTACTACCGAGAAATGTATAAATTGAAATACTGTATGCAAAAGTGCAAGGCTGCTGCTTTGATATACAGTCTCTTGATACTTGGGTTCTTTTTAATTAAAAACAAAATAGATTTTGTGTTATTTGAAGAGGTTAAATTTCACCCACTATCTTACAAGGGCTGTTTACTAGCTAAATCCTGTACATAAGGAGAAGGCAACATCAGAGATTTTCTTCACATACCCCAGTTCAAACTGGGATTATTTTCTAATTTCAGGAAAGTACGATCATCCAAAATTCCTTGGTGGGGATCCTGTCCCTGTGGATTCTTCTAATTTATGCATTGCTTCCTGTCTGAATGAAGAGCTCATCAATATTACTAAATATTTGAGCATCGTGTGTATTCTCTATCTCAGAATTATTTGGGAGAGAGGGAAGAGGTCCTGTTTTCCCAAATACATAGTGTGCGTCAGTCACCCATTGAACAAGACTACCTCTTTCTGCTCAGCTCTGTGGAAGGGAAAGCGAGCACACCTTCCTTCAACAAGAGTATGAGGAATGCTGGATGCAGGAGTTCTGTCAGTGCATGCACAGCTGGGGAGCTGGGCAGCTGAGGAACAAGGGGGTTGAGGAGCCAGGGAGCCAGCCTGCATTTGCCTGGTGCTGGGGAGCCTGCATTTGCCTGGTGCTGGGGAGCAAGGGGATGAGAGGAAATTAGTACAGTGGTGGGAGAGGCAGGCTGCTGGAAACTCAGTGTCTGATAAGGATACGTGGGAACAGCAAGGGGGAAACAGATCAGCAGGCTCTGAGTAATGTGTGATAAGAAGGCAGGACACACTTTGTCCTCAGTCCTATTTGATATTACCCATTAAGGGAAAGCATGGCTGCACCTGGTGGGCACCACAGACAGAAGTTAGACTCTTTAGGCTGCTTTAAGTTTCTCTCTTCTAGCAACTTAGTCTGCACACTTAGTTCTGAGAGGGAGAACTTATTGCAGTTGTGCTATTCCTTTACTTAGCCTTAGATTCCTGGATATACTTATTTCCAAAAGCCGTGGTCTGTCTACACTTTTGCCAGGAACCGGTGTCATCCAAGTACACAGGAGCAAAGACCTTCTGTGCACTTTGCAATTTGTCATCACCTCTTTCTTCAACTGACAGCAGTTCAGTCAGCTTTGTGCCATGTTACCCACAGGACAATCAGATTCTCTCATTTCTAGCTAAATGGTCCTAGTAAATAGAACCACCAGACCTGGTCATATATGTACAGAGTAGGAATCTGAACCCTATAAATCTCTCTCTCTTTTAATTTAAAAATATCAAAAAATATTTTTAAAAGGAAATTTATATTAAAAATATATTAATAATAATTGTTCCCAGGCAAAGTCACTTCCAGCCAAGTTTCAGCTGTGAGGAAACTTTTATTAGCCAAGAAATGAACTCATAAAAAGAGAGGTTTACAGTGGAAACTGTGAGAGACTGCAGCAGCACTGCAAACAGGTGCCACTGTTACAGCAGGGATAGGATGAATAAGACTTCTAAAGATGCTATTGCTAGAGCTGCGCCCACCCATGCAGCTAAAGATCTAACAGGATTTCTGTTATGAACCTCTGTTTGCAGAGTTTTGATAGTTTAGTCATAAAAGCATACCTCAGGCTGAGAGTGAGAAAATAGAGAAGCAGCACTCCAGGGCAGATGAAAATAAAAAAATAAAACAAAATCCATACACTTGTCTTGAGGGATCTCTTTGGGATTTTGCAATTAAAAAACCCCACACTCATTTTACAATAAAATTTGGCAGATTATCGGTCAGTAGCATTAACTGAGGAGGGTTCTTTTTTTCTTAAAAAAAAAGCCTGTGGCATTTTTTTTTAAGCTTAAAAAAATCTTATAGCTCAATTAAGGGATAACAGAAATAAACCAGGATTACTTATATGTAATTACACAAATTCCAAGAAAACAATATACTATCACAATCCTCTTGGGTAATTTGAGCAGTCTCCATAGGATCTCCAGAGATAAGAAAAGAAAGGTTAAAACTACAGCTTATACACCTGAGCATTTACTGCAAGATAGTGAGAGACTCCCAAGTCCAAAAGACCACAGAAGTAGATTGAAAGCTATCACCTGCTTTTTTGATCAAGCTTTTAATAGTGTAAACATATATGTTACAATTCTAAGCAAACCCTGGACTGGGGAACAAATGGGATTCAATTCTCACTCCTGTTCCTCAAGATTTCTTAGTGCTTTTGACCATTCTGCTCCCACTGCCCGTCAATATGCAGTTTTGCAGTCCAGTTTGAACTTAGTTACGTATAGCAGGCTGGTAGTAGCTAAACTCAGCTCAGTGTGTCCATATCCAAAGGCAGAAACTAGGATTTAGTATTTCCTTACCAAGGAAGAGTACAGGATTTCTATGTATGTTAAATTAATCCTCAAATGTTTTTAAGAAAGATGTAAGGACAACTTCATTGCAACTATTTGAAAATATCCAGGTCAACCAAATTCCCGTATCATACTCCTAAAAAAATCAGAGAAGTTTCACGGAAGAGTTAGCTGGGGAGGGAAACAGCTTGATCCTTCTTCCTGTATTCTGAGCAGGACTATATAAACTCAAAGGTCTTAGATTGACTAGCAATACCCGCAGCCACAGTGACATGCCAGCTAGACTTAGCTCTTCATATTTGGACATTGTATAGATGGCTCAAACTCAATCTGTCCAGGTCCAAGCTTTTTACTTCTGAATCATTCAGTCAAGCTTCAGTGTTTCAGCATAATACATATATATACACAGCAGTTGATTCCACCTTGACTACTTAAGAAAACTGGCCACGAAACTAGTGACAACCACTTTCCTCCATCAAGAGCTTCCTTAGGGAAGAGATTGAATACCTCTGCAATTACAGTATTAATTTTATTATAACCCTCCCAACCTAGATTCAAACATATGTGAGTAGCAGCGCAGATACGTACATACTTGTACATGTCATTTCAGTAATCCAAAACATATGTAATGTGTTTCTTAAAAGCAGCCAGGTAGAGCATATTTATCTCGTTATCACTGCCAGAGTTCCCCACCTGGAACAAGCCTGCATATTTATTGGTATTAGGCATGAAATGGACCTGCCTCAGCTGTATTTGGTTAAACTTGGTGTAAACGGTACTTTTCAATCCCAAGGTCCTTTACCAACTTGGTGATAAGACACCCATTCCTCAATATGTTATAGTCTGTGAACTGGGTTAATTTACACCAGCTGAACTAGTCCTATATGGACCGGGCAGACACAACACGAAGACTCTGGGAGGCTCCTTGCATGTTGAAGAAATCCCTGGCCACCCTATTAGAGCAACCTTTCTGCCCTCAGCACTGTGGAGACAGTACAAAGCATCTGAAGCTCAGGACCAAACCATTTCTCTTTGAACTACTCATATTTATTTTTCTATGCCTGAACTATTTGCTTATAAAACCAATATGGCCAGCAGAACAAAAATGAGCCATGACTCCTAGCTTTGTCTTTTGGCCTCTGTTCAACATGACACATTCTGTACACCCAGACAGAGAGTGCACAAGGCAACAGTTTTGAGACTGAACACATATGCTGCCTCTGTTCATTGGAGGCCAGAATCTATTTTCAGACCAAGAGCAGAGTGTATATTTATTTTATTTTGCTGCTTAATTTTAAGACACTTATTGCCATTTCCCTGGCAGCAGGGTGTCAGAAAGGATGAGATTGAAAAGTCAAAGGAATGACCCTTTCCATTTCTTCTGCCCTTATTTAGAAGTAATGGCCTCTATTTCTGTTTTTTTTTAATAGTTAAAAAAACCCTCTTTATTCTGTCCTTCAGGCAAGTTCAGTAAGTCCACTGTATTTCAACAGGAGCTAAAGACGTGGTTCTACTTACCCTCCCCCAAAAGGTCTCTATTAATTGTTTTCAAATGTTGGCAGCCATGTGAAACCCTGCCTAGCAAGTCTGGCTCCTTATATGATTTTTATTAAAATTCACTTTGCACACAAGGCACATGAGATTTATGGCTGAAACTAATAGGTTGGTTCTCACTAAGACATAAATCCATGAGCTGTTTATTGAGGCTCATGGACATTGAGAACGCAGGTAATTGTTACTGTGAATGTTCAGCTTAAAAATAGTCAATCATGTCTCTAAGGGAATTTGTTCAACTAAACACACCACATAAGCTTATGAATTACTTTATCTCTGATAGTGAATGGAAGGACTGTGCAGGGTAACTTCTGTGTCTCATCTGTACAATTTAACTCACAACACTTCAAATTTTCCTCTTACATGGTGTCTTAAAAAGCAAATGTAAAAAGAATCTTATTCATTTTCATTCCACAAACCTGTTTCAGCCATTCTCAGTTTATACATAAGAATTTTTACTTTCTTTCTATTGACCCTTAAGAACTTTAACTAAGTTTTTACAAGTCCAGTTCCTCATGGCTCACTCATGATCACAATCTATCACATGAACAATTCTGATGGCAGTGCATAAGGTGGAGCAGAACGTGGACTGATCCTTTCCTCTTGTGGTCTGACCACATTGCCACGTGCAAACAATTGCCAGCTAGACTTGCCATTGAGCCAATTGTACTCTGAAAGCCATTTACAGGTGTTAGCTCAGTACTGTGCCTGAGCAAATAAGTCCTGCTTCCCAACATCACATCACCTTTCACCAAGACCCAAATTGTCTAAATGGCTTCCAGCTCACATCTGGTTTGTAGAATGTCAGTTCACAGGGAAGAGAGTTGTAGCTGCTGCCACCTGCGTGGATCTTCTACTCTCAGTTGTGCTGGCAATGCAATATGGAAGAGAAGACAGACAGCCTTTCTGAGCTGGTGATTAGGTTGCCCAAAATAGGCTCGAAGTATCACCTGAAAAGACACAGGGTATCTTTTCTGGCCTTCAGTCACCCTTCCAGAAGGATGTGTTTCACACAGATCCTATGCTGTGTCTGCCAGCTTTATGTGAATGTCTCCATAGCCCTTCACACCTTTATTTATACAGAGTACACCTCAGAAAATTATAACAAATGATTCCTAAAGCACAGATAAGAAGTTGTCACTGCTTTCTATCAGTTTTTGACTGTAGTGAGCTCTTGAGCTCAGATATATTTATTATTGTGGTCACATCAGAACCAGCCCAAACAGGTGAGCATTTCATTAACTGTTGTGTAAACATATGAGAAAGCACAGACTTCAGGGTTACTGAAGTTTCAAGGAGTATTTATGCTATGCATAAACATGATATCAAAAAACAGTGTAGCTACACCAATGTTATTTTGGGTTCAAAATAACTATCCATTCTGGCAAACAGACCTTATTAGCTTAGTACACTGCTTTACTTACAGTTATGCTGCTCTAGCTATCTAAACAAGTATCTCTGCATAGCATCTGCTTGGAGGTAGACTTTGTCTGTTTTGCACCATGCTGCAAAATGCAAAGCAAACCAGCCCTACAAAACAAGGATATAAGAGCAAAAAAGTGCTTACAGTGCAGCTGACTATATTTTCAGGTTGATACCTCATTCATTTTAAAATGGTATGTAAATACTGAAACCCCCTAGACAGCTAAAGACATACTTAAAATTCCATAAGTTCTTTAGCAGATGAAGAATTAGCATGAATACAGACTTCACCAATTTACAGGAGTTTTGGTACCATTATGTTAACAGTGTTTACCCGGAGTTTCTCACACATCCCCGTACTGCTGTTTAGACACAGAAGTAGACATTTGCTGAACAATTTCTTTCCTTCTCTCCCCTAGTTTTTCTTTCTTCATGATCTGCTTCTCCTTCACTCCTTTTTACAGCATTGGCCAGTAGTCAGTTATCTAAATCTGTTGGATTGTTGTTTGCTGATGAAGTCTAAATGCTCTTGTCTGATCTAGTGACTAGGTCAGCAAGGTTGCGTGTCCTGGGGACTTGGGGAACTGTATGGAGATGACCTCTGACACTCATCAAAGGCTCCACAGCGGCTGTTTGGCTCCTATCAGTTTAATCAGCTGGCTCATTCTTGCTCTTTCACCATTCATGACATTACTCCTATACCTCACCGCCTGCCTTTCAGAACATACAGCCCTGCTTACATGCTGCTCCTTCACACTGAGGTTGGCTCCTATGCACAGGTCCCATTTAATGTAACGTTCATTCTCTACATGACTCAGATTTTACAGAGAACTTCATGCTGAAAGAAAGGGCAACGTATAGGAAGTTTTGTTTTATTCCAGAGGCACAGGGGTCAAAATTATTCACATATCTTTTGTGACAGTTTAAGGTGATGTTTAAACAGTAAGATCCATGACTTCGTTACCTGCTTTTCAAGAATTTTCTCAAAGTGTTGCTCAATAGCTTCTGCACATACATTGTGTCTGTATCTGGGCCTGTCAGTGGAGGACATCGAACATGAAAGAAATCAAGCCTGCACAAAAATTCAAAATGGGACAGCACTACCCCTTAAAGTTTACTAGAGGCCCTGTATAGGAAAACTTCTCTGTGATTTTTCAGCTAGATTACAACATTAAGACAGTCTCACATCATGGATTACTTCATTTTACCCAGCCATAAATCTTCTCCCCAAAACTATCAGAATCTAAAGACTGATTAAGAAATAAGACTATCCGCGAGCACTGCAGCATTCTGATGAAGCAGCATATTTTCCTGTTAGATAAAGGACAAGTATTATGTTCTGCATTTCAACCACACAAGCAAAGAACAATTTGGAAACTGAATTATGTTCTAAGTGAATTTAGATTAGAAAGTAGCCACTGCAACCACTGTTCCTTCAGGCGCCAAGAGGTATCTCACAGTAAATCATAAAAACTGTCCACAACACAATGAACTCCAAACAATAGCAGCAAGGCTCAGACACCTTGTCTGCAGTGAAAAGATTATAGTATAATGCTGTGGGGACACTGACACAACAGCATGAATGCACTTAATTGGGGCAATATCAACTCAGCTAAAGCAATATTAGTTATGCTGACAATACTTCTCTGTGCAAAGAAATGCTTAGTCTTAGCTGAATGCATTTTTTGTAACACAAGAGAGGTAGCAGATCGTATAAATTACAGCAGTTAATAGCCTTTTGATTCATCGCTGAGTCTCGCAAAAATAAAGCCTGAAGTGATTCCTGAGATGGATAAATTCTGTTGTATAATATGAGGATCAGTCTTGTAATCCTTGCTAAATCAACAGCTCTTTGCTTTCATTGAGGTCAGAACCTGTCCTGGAAGAACAGGCAGAAAAACAGTCTTTCACATAGAAAACAAAACTATTTATAAATATTTTTTTTCCCGGAAATGTTATTCATCAAGTAATCTTCATTTTCTGTAATGCTTTTCAGAGCTTTTTCTTTGTTTCCTAATCTTTACTATTCCCTGTAAATTCTGAAGTGGTAAATTAGACTAACAATCTCATTAGAAATTGTATTTGACTGTCTACTCTGATAGTTGGCAATGACATGTTAATATTAACAGTTAAGTTTCTGTTTGCTGAATACTTTTAGCCACTCAAGTTTCACAAAATACACTATTTAAAGTACATGGGTTTATGTTTTCTTTAATAACTACAATGAAGTATACAGAAGACTAAGATGAGGAAGTGTTACTTCACATTTTTATGTTGATGTTTTAGCAAACTATCAAATTGCAAAATACACAGTGTTGCAAGGATGTTAAAGTTTGGGGTTCTTCAATTTGTTTTTCTGAGGTGTCAGCTTTGCCACTGTTGTAGATTATGAAGCTTCTCAACAGAAGAGGATCTACCCCTTTTGGTATGTAAACTAAATGGTTCTTCTCTGCTTTCCCATTCCCTTCCTTGAGCTGAGGAGATTTCAGCAATTAAATTCAAACCCTTGATGTGAATTATCACAATAACTGACTGCCCACAGTGTGTTAAAGATTGGACTGACTCCTTCAAAGGCTCAATATGATCACAGAATCACAGAGTTAGGTTGGAAAAGACATTTAAAATCATCAAGTTCAACTGTAAAGCAAATATAGCTAAATCCACTATTAAACCATGTCCCTGCACACCACATCTACACATCTTTTAAATGTCTCCAGAGAGAGTGACTCAACCACTTCCCTAGACAGCCTTTTCCAGTGCTTGACAACCCTTTCAGTGAAGTAATATTTCCTAATATCTCATTTAAACCTCCCCTGGTGCAACTGAAGCCATTCCCTCTCATCCTATCACTTGTTACTTGGTAGAAGAGACCAGCACCCACCTTGCTACAATCTGCTTTCGTGTAGCTGTGGAGAGTGATAAGGTCTCCTCTAGCCTTCCTTTTCTCTAGGCTAAACAGCCCCAGTTGCCTCAGCTGCTTCTAAAAAAACTTGTTGTCCAGACTCTTCACTGGTCTCATTGCTTTTCTCTGGACGTGCTCCAGCACTTCAATGTCTTTCTTGTACTGAGAGGCCCAAACCTGAACACGCTATTCAAGGTGCAGCCTCATCAGTGCTGACTACAGGAGCATGATCACTTCCCTACTCCTGCTGGCCATGCAGTTCCTGACACAAGCCAGCATGCTGCTGGTCTTCTTGGCCACCTGGGCACACTGCTGGCTCACGTTCAGCTGGCTGCTGACCAACACCCCCAGATCCTTTTCCTCCAAGCAGCTTTGCAGCCGCACTTTCCCAGGCCTGTAATACTGCATGAGGTTGTTTTGGCCCAAGTGCAGGACCCAACATGTGGCTTTGTTGAATCTCACACAGTTGGCCTCAGCTCATTGATCCAGCCTGTCCAGATCCCTCTGTAGAGCCGTCCTTCCCTCAAGCGGATCAGCGCTCCTGCCTAATTCGGTGTCATCTGCAGACTTACTGGTGGTACACTTGATCACCTCAACCAGGTCATTGGTAAAGTTATTGAACAGAACCAGACACAACACTGAGCTCTGGGAAATGCCACGTGTGACCGGCTGCCAACTGGATTTAACCACAAATCTTTGGGCCCAACCATCCAACCATTTTTTTACCCAGTGAAAAGTACACCTATCTCAGCCATGACCAGCCAGTTTTTCCAGGAGAATGCTGTGGGAATATGTGACAAAGGCTTCACTGAAGTCTAGGTAGACAATGATAAACCAAATATTTATTTGATGCTTTTTCCCAGTACAAACTAACATCAGTTTTACAAAGGAAGTGAGTCTAATTGTATATTTGGGAAACTAAGGCACAAAACTGAAGCCTTAGGTCAACAGCAGAGCCAAGGTGTGAATAAGGGTCTACTATGTTCCAGATTTTGTTTCGATCCTCTGGTTCATCCTAACCTAGGAAAGAAGGGATTGCTTCTTTAATTCTATCATCTATTTTAACTCAATAACATAGATCAAACCAATTCACCTTGATCACAGGTGAGCTTCTTAAAAGCTGCCTTAAAGCCACCATTATTTACTTTATCACCTTTCCAGAAGTAACTGGATTTGGAGCCTCTGGCTTTATGCACCTGCCATGCTATGGAAGTGAGTGGGATTCCTCAGGAGCACAGCCCTATGGCTTTGCAGATCAGGTACAGAGCAAAAAAGGAGTGTTCAGAGAAGAGAAAGAAAATCAAGACAAATACAAACAGCAGTATTCAGCTTTCTGTACCTGTCCAATGTTTTCCATTAGCATGTGAACAAAATAATGGAACTCCACTCTATGCTGCCTTTTTCACTTTCAATGTCCTTTTAAAAAAGCACGGAGAAATCAGTTACCTACCTTTTCTACCTTTTTTGTCCAGAAGAAAATTCTCCTCCACCTGCACAACAGGCTAGCCTTAGCTTTATTACTTAATTACCACCAAGAAAGTTATGTGACACAACTGTACATACCTCAGTTAGTACAATATGTTACACAAAAAGAAATATTATACTTTACTAGCTCAATTAAAGTCATACATAAATACTTTGGCTCTACTATCCATAGTTTGCCTTTCAAATGGATATGGATTTCAATGGATTTTTGTATAAAATGGTAAGTTCTTAAAAGAGCGGAAAGGCTTTTAAAAATGGATATTGTTTTCCATTGTTTTTAGGAGCCTTGCATTTGTAGGGGGATTTTGTTTCTGTTTTTATTTTTTAAACTACACATTTGAAATGAATGGAATGTTTAGATATAAAGACCTGTCAAAAGACATTTGTGTTTTCATTTTTATTGGGGATTGATAGACGCTGCAGTCAGGCATAGCGTGCTTTCTTAAAAGGACTTCACGTTAAAGAGATGATTCAGTAATATAATAATTACTTTTCATATCCACATTATTGCTGCTTCTCTGTTTATTAGAATATGAGCTGTGTGTCAAAAAGTAATATTTTGTACCAGTACTACAATGCATAAGACTTTATAGAAAATGCCCTTTGACCCAAATTATATGCCCTTTGTTTATTAAAACAATTAACACTGAAGTGTTCTATGAAGTATATGAGTAGTCATAGTTGTATGGAATGTCAGAGACACTAATTCATTACATGGTACCATACGGCCTGCACACAAGTCAGAAACAAATTTACTATTTAGGAGGAGTTCTTCCAGAATCATGAGTATGAGTTTTACAAGTTGGCTACCAATTTATTTAAATATATGAGAATGGTACACATTAGTTCCTATTTTTGTTTAGTGACCAAATAACACTTCTAGGACTAAAAGTCAAAAGGCTTAGACAAGGCACTGATGATGGCAATAATAATGTGCTGCAAGTATCCACATAGTTCAGTGGTACAGAGACTATGGAAGCCAACTTCTTTGACTGGTGGGCTCAGTATTACAGTAGCTGCCATGCACGCAACCTTCTTTAAAAACAACAAATAAACAAAATGGCATGTTAAATAGGGAGAAGCAGCTTTATTTTGCACTCTTTTTTGGCTGCTGCAGTAGCTATTATTTAGATAAACCTTGGCCCATGTCCGAATAAAGGGAACAACTCTATAAAGGGAACAAATCCTGGGGGTGTTGGTTGACAGCCGACTAAACATGAGCCAGCAGTGTGCCCAGGTGGCCAAGAAGGCCAGTGGCATCCTGGCTTGTATCAGAAACGGTGTGACCAGCAGATCCAGGGAGGTTCTTCTCCCTCTGTACTTGGCAATGGTGAGACAGCACCTCGAATCCTGTGTTCAGTTCTGGGCCCCTCACCACAAGAAGGATGTTGAGGCTCTGGAGCGAGTCCAGAGAAGAGCAACGAAGCTGGTGAAGGGGCTGGAGAACAAGTCAGGAGATAAGGAGAGAGCAGGGGTTGTTTAGCCTGGAGAAGAGGAGGCTGAGGGGAGACCTCATTGCTCTCTATAACTACCTGAAAGGAGGTTGTAGAGAGGAGGGACCTGGACTCTTCTCCCAAGTGACAGGGGACAGGATGAGAGGGAATGGCCTCAAGCTCTGCCAGGGAAGATTTAGGCTTGACATTTGGAAAAAAATTTTCACAGAAAGGGTCATTGGGCACTGAAACAGTCTGCCCAGGGAGGTGGTTGAGTCACCTTCCCTGGAGGTGTTTAAGGGACGCGTGGACGAGGTGCTAAGAGGAATGGTTTAGTGTTTGATAGGAATGGTTGGACTCGATGATCCGGTGGGTCTCTTCCAACCTGGTTATTCTGTGATTCTACGAAAGCAGCTTTGAGGGTTGTCTGGTTAGAAATGGGCCAGAGCCACTAATCCTGTTTTTAAGCATTTGCCTACAGCAGTTATATACTTGTTTTTTTTAAAGAAATGGGACACAATAGAGGGATACCTGGATTCTCCTACTTGAAGCAAGTACAGTTGACCTCTAGAAGCTAAGGCAAATGTTCAGAGCTCTCAACCACAAGCTTCCCTTCATTCATCAGACTGGTGAGTAATACAGTTCCCCAGGGGAACTCTTCTTGGTCACCACCTAAAAGCAATACCAGATAAAATTTAGAGATTCCTTTTAACCTAATCTTATATATTCTTTACAAGTAGGCATTCAGATAAGTTCTGTCAACCAAGGGCTAAAAAAGGGAATCAGTCTTGTTTCACAGATGCTCTGTGTAGCATTTTCTTTACTGGCAGTATTTTGGAGTGAACATCAACTATACCAGCTAACAGTTGTGGCTAATACTAATGCTTGGGATTTGGGGAAGAAAGGAAGAGAGAATCAGAGAATGTTAAAGTCATCTAATTAAATTTCTAATCCAGGTTTACATAATTAAGCAATAATGACTGTGGGGAAGGGCATTTCCTGGCAGTTAATGACTGGCTGGAGGATTTGAGGGCTTGAGGTGAAGCCAAGTGTTCTTAACACTGTCAGTCATTAATTGCCAGGAAATACCCAACTCAGGAGGCTATTACTGCTGTTATAAACCAAGAATAGAAAAATATAAAGAAAAAAGACAGTAATTACATTTTTAAAGTGTTGAAAGCTGAGCACTGAACTGCCTTTTGCTATGGAGACAGAGTTTTATTTATAGCATCAGTCTTTTGCTAGCATTTAAAGACTGCCCCAGTACCCAAAGGAGAGCAGCAGTTAGTTCTCAGGGCTCCATTAGGTATATAATTGGTAATTCAGAACATCAGCTCTATGCCACGGGCCACATAACATCTGCAGACATCAAGAGTATCACAAAACTTTACAACACTGATTACAAAATACTGGCAGCCACTCAAAACATTTTATTGTTACGCATACCTTCAGAAAGCATTTCCAGTAGTTCCTGCTTTGATCTGCAGAGTGTGTGTCTCTAAATAGGATCCTTGTAATGTCACATTGTGCTGCTTCCTAGAAATTAAGTACTTAGGGACCAGATTTTAAAAACTGATTAATGCCATAGATCCACTCAGCCAAACTGTGATCACTAACCAGTTTTACAATTGTGTAACTATTGATTTCATTGGAACAGCGCTTGATTTACATCAGCTTGAATAAAGAGTGAATTCAGCCCATAGTGTGAGACAAATGTAAAGCCCCAAACCTCCTTCTTTTAAACCTCTGACAGAAAATATTCAATAGCTGATTTCTAAAGTAGCTAAAAATAGAAGTTTTTTTTTTTATTTTAATGTTCATTGCTTTAAAGATTCTGTTGCTTTTTATGGGATATAGTATTCAAAATTTGACCAGTGCTTCAATGGAGACACTCTTCCAAATGAATTGATCAAAAACTTAATTTTTACCAGCCGAGTAATTTGAAACAACATTTTTTTTAAAAGAAAAGGTTCAGTAAAGGACTTGGATACTTAAATCAGAAAGACTGAAGGGCCTGTCAATAAAGCCATAATCCAAACAAATTGTTGCTGCATTTTGACATCCTGCTAAATTCACATTTATAAATTCTGTATTCTCATAAGAGATGAACCAGACTTCAAGAGAATAATTCTGTTTTAAAACAAAATTATTTGTTTTAAATAACAAATTTAAAACTCCACCCTCTGTGGCAGCCTAGTAGTACCCAGCCAGGAATAAATGTACTGTACAACATCAAACTCTGAACCTAGGGCTCTGTAATGCCTGCTGAGTGCCCAAACCATTATTACAGGTTGAGGATTCCTTATGTGCTTGATTTCCAACCCCATTAATCTTGCATCCTTTGCTGATTGCAACAGAGCTCAACAGCTGGGTACTTTAGCTGGATTTCTTTATTTGGTCACATTTTAAAACAGGGCCTTCTGAACAAAATCAACCTCCTATCTCAGGTCTGATTTTTGAAATATGGATCTGTAATCACCTTCCTATAGATGTAAGTGTAGAATTTTACAGTCAGTAAAATTAATATACTTAGCTTATGCTTCAGACAAGGATGAAAATAACGCTTGTCTACTCCTTTCTTCCTCACCTTACAATTCTGCTTTACTATACCATCCATCTGGAGCCTGATGCACAAATCTGAGTGTAGGCAGATGTGATTGCAATTTGCCTGTTCTGTGAGATGTCTGGAAGCTGTATTAGTTCACGCACTGTGCCGTACTGATGTGGCTGTGCAGCTCGTGGATTGCAGTGACATGTATCAGCCAGAGCCAACTAACAGCAGAGAGAACGTGTTCAATCTGAGGACTAAAGCAGGAGCTGCCTAACTCTCCCCAGAGGATTTACAGGCAGCTTACATGCTGAATACATGAAATCTAGATTCCATCCTGGGCACCAAACACCTAAAATTTAGAAGCCTGAGAGCCTTCATTATGTTTAGGTGATGGCAAATGCCAGTGCAATCTCCTATGCTTTTCAAACTACTCCTCAAACTGCTATTCAAAATAGATGCTGCAGCATCTTCACTGTAAGACGCAGTTCACCAGAAGCTGTACAGCTCTTCCCAGTTCCTGAGTTTAGTGTCTCAGCCTTGCTAAATTAATAATTTTACTCAGAGTTGATGTTTATTCTATCCTGGTGTTTGAGCCAATGATGTACTAGATGATGTACCAGGAGGCATACCTGCCACAGCAGATGCAAGGACATGGTAGAGACCTTGAAGATGTGCAGTGAGGAATGCTTCAGGATGGGATTTTTGAACATGACACTGTGGCTTCTGTCCTGCTCAGTGATCTTATGCAGCAGAAACAGCTGTCTGGCAGATGAGGCCAATCAACCTTATCTTGTGTAAGGAGTTGTGGAGTCGTGAAGAGGCTGTGGTGCTGCCCTGTGAATGCATAAGACGCAGGCTGAGATGAGGAAAATTGGGAGGTGAAGATAGAGCCATTGGCTATAGTTCAGAAGAATTTGCAGGAGGGGAGAAGGAAAGGGTGACATTTTTTCCTTAGGTCAATGCAAACTCTTGCCCTTTGGGTCAAGCTTTTCTTTTACATTATTAAATCATGATAGCTTCCAGATTTCTTGCTAAAGTATAATCCATATAATTTTTTTCTTTTTCTTATAGGACAAGCAACATAACTATACCATCTCATAGCACGGTTTTACCACCAATAGTTCAATGGTTTTATCCTTTCCTCTTGACTAGGAAAAGGTTTATCCTACATCTTAATATAAAAATATGCTTCCATACAGAGCATTTTCCTTGCTATTATTTTGACTGTTTCATTTTGGACTCTTTCATTGTCCCCTTCTTCTCTGTTTCATGAAATACAGGAATTGAAATACAGCTAAACTATTGGAACATATTTCACATTCTCACAAACACTGCTACACAATCTCCTTTTCAGACATCTATAGGAACACAGCGTTGCTGCAGAAGAAGAATGAGAACTACGCAGTGTGTTAACTAAAGCAACTAGCCAGCAAGGTATTTTTACCTGCTTTTATCCCAGTACTTATTCTAGTGACCAAATATAGTTGTGCATACTATAAAACATTTGAAAAGCCCATGGCCAAAAGCAACACAGCTGTAGCCATATGTGTCCTTTCATAAGAAACAGAAAGGAAAAACTGGACATGGCATTTACCTGCTCAAATCAGGAATGTCAGACTGTCAGCAATGATCCCACACTCTTTGCAGATTCCACATTCCCTGGCACACACCAGGCAGTCTGTTTCACATCCTTTTGGAAAACTTCTGCAAAATGACAGCTGTATTATTAGGTTTTGAACTTATTTAGATTAGTTTAGCTCTGCTGCCTAAACAAGAGAAGCAACCATGCTGTTATTTTAAAGGGAGAGTAAAAGTGTTCGCAAAGGACCAGGGAAAACTTTTAAGGAGCCCTGACTCAAAAGTTTCTTATGTTCGGTAACAACCAGAAAGATGTAACTGAGCTCTTTTCTGCTTTGCACGCAACACATGGCTCCTTGGCGTTCTAGTTTTGAACAAGCAAGCATTCAGATAGATGCCTGAGTTCTCTCAGTGTGACTGTTAGATCTGAGTATGAAGAACTTCCTAACCATGGAGGTTATTACAGATTCTCTATTTTTCCAAGTATTTAAAACATAACAAATTATAAGTAACAGAAATATCGATTTAGGAAATTTGCATCACAAAGTTTAGGATGCTTTCTTTTTCTCCAGCATAGCTCATAGAGGGAGAGATAATCGAATACTGCAAAATCGGATTAATTTAGGCTCTACTACACAGCTAGAGCACATTATCCTATAGCCTAAGGGTAAGCATGCTTCTCACCATTTATGATAAGCTTTACCATTTTAAAGCTAATTTGATGCCCATCATAAACTTTTTAAGCAAAGATAAACCTAACAACAATCTTAACTGCACAGAACAGTAAAAGTTATCATCAAGCCTGGTCAAACAGCTTTTCCTCTCAAACTATCTTAAGATGATTAATTATAAATGGAAGAACATTCAACTTTCATACAACTTCCTATATTAGTAAGCTTTATCATCAGATAATTTCTACATGTCTAGACCCTTATATACAATCATTCCAGGCAGAGTAAAAGGAGGTATGTTGATAGCTCTTGTAGACTGCATGTTATCCACCACAAAATGATATGCCATAACTGCATTAGTCTGGTTGGTTGTACAGTCTTTGGCAGAGCTCTCATCTTTGTGTTAGCAGGAAAAGGTAAATGTAACAACTGAGGAGAAGCTAGAGTTTTTATTTAACAAGGTTTTCAGTACATTAGTTTTGTGATTGTTCAGAAAGTCATCCAAATGAAAACAAAATACATAAAAGAAAATGTTGGTCAAAATTTTATTTTAAGTATAAGTAACTTTGTTCATTATAATTTTGACTTTTCAGATATATATTATATAGCACAAACTAAAAGAGAAATAGTGTTTTCATAATCAAAACATTTCATATCTTCGATCAAGAGCTGTTGAAGTGGTACATTTCATAATTTGCTCCCCAGGGAGGTGGTTGAGTCACCTTCCCTGGAGGTGTTTAAAGAACAGGTGGATGAGGTGCTGAGGGGCATGGTTTAGTGGTTGATAGGAATGGTTGGACTCAGTGATCCTGTGGGTCTTGTCCAACCTAGTAATTCTGTGATTCTGTGATTCTTTTCTCAAAAAACAATTAAATAAATTTTGTAAAAGTTTCACTGTGGCAGATATATTGCATATAAATATGCTCTTTTTTCATAGTGAAGACTTAAAAAAATAATTTTTCTTCAATGTACCATTTTTAAGTGAAATCCTGTCACACTGGATATAGTTTTTTCTTATCTTCCTGCTTTCACCAATGTGAAAAAACCCAGATCCTTATAATGAAACTTTTTCCCACCAACATAAACCTCTTTCAGAAAAAAATATACATTTGAGTCCAAACACAAAAAGTATTTTCCCAGACCAAACATTTTAATGAAAAATTTTATGTAATGGAAAGGATGCCTTCTGTTTGAAAACAAAAATAAAAATACTTTATGTTAGATTACCAAATTATGGATCACCATTAAATTAAAGAATATGAATGGGATTTATATTTTCTGTGTGCATGATTAAAAGACTTAAAATTAAGCCTTTATTTGGAATTCATAAAATGTACTTTTGGGAGAGCATTAACTCACCAGTCGATCATTAGACATCATGGAGCCAACACTAGAATTGCAGAGTGAAAGAGTGGATATTCATTATCATTTTCTCACAGCATAATGCACAAATACTACAAAGCAAATTCTCTGACTCTAGGTTGGATTTTCCTCATCTTTAGACCTCTCTGTAATTCTTTTATGGGGGAGAACCATCACACTACAAAGTCAAATAGACCTCACCACAAAACCAAAAGGGTTTGCAGCACTTGTCATAGATCAGCATAAACCTGCAAAGGAGTCTGCTGCTCAAGATGTGATCGGCAACATGGACCATACTATCTATTTATAATAAGATCAGGACATGTAACCATTCCTCAAGCCAAAAGACTTAAGTTGTCTACTGAAGGTATAAAAAAACATGCTGATGCTGAGGTACAAGTACAGTAAATCCAAAGGCCACTGAGAGAATGCAGTAAGCCTTGGAACCTGTCTCCAAAATCCAAAGGGAGTCCAAGTTACTTCCTTCTTTCATATCTCCTCACAGTCAGTTCAACAGCTCAACTCACTAACTAGTTGTGCCTCGTCTTCTGCTTGTGCTGTTTAATACTGCACAAGGCTCATGTCTGACAGCTGCTAAGGCAGTGATGGAGCTCAGCAAAATTGTCAAAGATTTCTTGAAAGGACTGACTTGCTCATGATGGGATTTTCCATGATCTCACACAGATCCTTCATTGTCTCAGTGTTCTTCTGTACTTCTTGCTGCTGAATCTCTGCTTTGTGTCTCAACCCACAAGTTCAAAAGCTTTGGAAATGAATTCCCAGTTGAAAATGAGAATTTGGAAATATCCTTTTTTGCTCTGTGAGGATGAAATATACACACGGCCAAAACATGGTCTGACAGGATGCATTCAGCAGAAAATTGATAGGAAGAGCTCGTGCTTGTGTTTAATTGGAAATATCCAAAATCCAGAGGTCACTATCCTAAAATAATAATATAGTATTCTTGGATAAGTTACTAAATGATCATCAGCATGCAGCATTTTGATAGTATGAACTGAAGTTTCTCAGAGAACAACTTCATTAAAGTTTTAAGTCTTCTCTTTAGCACAAATAGCTGGTTTTAATGACTTTGTGTTCTGAACATGTAATAAACCAATCTCCAATCAGATGTTGTCTGGTAGTCCAAATAGCTGTTGAAATTTATCAGTTCACATACCCTCAAAAGAAACAAAGAAACCAACCTCCCCCCAAAAAGTAAAACAAAATAGAAGTTGGACATTGATTCCTGACACCTCTCAGTTCTGGATACTGCCTATGAACAGGATGATATCTATTGCTTTTCAGAACCTTTTCTTCGGAGGTTTCTTACTCCCAGATTCTGCAATTCTTCTCTTAAAGCTGAGGTTTCCTAGCGGCAGGATGCAGGTCCTTCAGAGGAGGTTATTGCTCACACAGTCATATGCTTCCTTCTGATCACATGTATGTACAGTGCAGAGTCCAGAAGAGATTCCTTTAACAATTCTAAAGCAACCATAGTACAATGTGAAACTAAGGTGAAATTTGTGAGGAAACACATAACACCATTTCAGCCACGTGAAGCTGGTGAAAGCCAGCACTGCTGCTAACACTACAGTTCTCACTGTGGAGCAACCCCCTGTCCTTGGCAAGCCATTTCCATGCCTTTGTCATTCCTTCTATTGTGCCAGCACAAGAATTTGTACAGCTCAACTCAACAATGACTCAGAGTGGGGAAATGATCCAAAAGAAAAGTAGCTTCTTTTTTTTTTTTTTCCTGGCTGTATTACTTCTACCCTCTCTCAAATCTGGTTCACCATGTAGTCACAAGAAAACTTGTTCCAGCAAAAAGAAAGAAACAAGTACCACTACATTAGAAGTGCTGGATTTTATTAACTGAAAATGATCCTATGGAGCTGTGAAAGGAAAGACTACTCCCAGCTACAGAATGAACTTGCTGTATGGTGTCAAGCTATTTGCTCCAAGTCTCTCTTCCCAATTTCAATCTATTTAGACTAAATGTTCATCAAAACAAAATGTTTTCCTTATTGAGTACTCATGTAATTAATTCCTAGTCTAGATTGGGGAACTGTGGTAATAAAAAGAAATAAAAATAAAGATTTCTGAGAGCAAAAGCAGTTTACCTAAGGGATTCACATTAGCCAATGGAAATCCAAAGCAATCATCACCTCATGTTGTACTGCCCTAGACTGAAAATTGCAGTACATGATATTCTGCTTATCAGTGAGATCAAATTTCATTACATAGTCAAGAAACTCGTGTGAAAGATACCTGCCTAACGCAGGAATTTGCATAATATACAATCTTTTAAAAAGTAATATATTTGCATTTAAAATGCTACACATTTTTTTTTCTTGCTCACAAGCTAAAATAATCTAAATATTTTTATCTGTATTTTCGTTATTTAGGCTATCCGAGCATACATTTAGTCATAAAATTACTAAAACTGATCTTTGGTGTGATTTAAGGCTAGGAAGAGGGAGATACAATTTTCAGATTAATTTTATAACCTTTTGCAGCGTATGAGAGCAGTGTGTATGGTTTATACCCAAGACAAGGAAGTTGTTCCACACATGAAGAATTTTTAACAAGGTGTTTCTAGGACCTCCTGTGGATCCTCTGGCACTTCATTATCTTAGAGATGCCAGTGGTGCTGTTAGTGCTTCACTTCTGCACCAAGGCTTCTCCTTGGGCCTATGTTTCCGTTTCCCTCTGCTACAAACAAGGCTGTCAGAGAAACATTGCCATAGTTAATTTTCCCCTTGAAAATGAACAAGGCTATCTATTCTGTCATTTTCCCACACACTTTCCTGGGTACTGGTGTACATTTCATGAATGGTAGATCTCTGCATATTAGCAGATGGTTACCCTGGTGATGGAGACACAGTTCAACCAGCATCCCTACCCCCAGGACTACTGATGGAGTTAAGCAGAGATGAGATGGCATTAGTAGGAAATATCACTGTAGGACAAACCAAGGAGAGAATACCATTCTTTCACTCTCCCTGATTTAAATTAGTAGTAACAGTGCTGAGTATGATGTAAATTCCATAAGCAAGAGAAGATCCCTTTCTTCAGGGACCCTGCAGGCTAGATTTTTCGTGCTATATCCAAACACTGGTGTTTTTTAAAAATTATTTTTGCTTTACTAGTGTCCCAGTAGGAGTTTAAGAAGTCATTTGCAGCCAATTGTACTTTCTCTTTTCTCTCAAAAGGGGATAAAGCTTTCAAACGATTTGAATAAACTGTGATTACATCTTCATTTGTCAGTAATGGGATTAGCACGCTGATAAAAGAA
The DNA here is from genome assembly GCA_033459285.1 of Clamator glandarius. Lineage (NCBI taxonomy): Eukaryota > Metazoa > Chordata > Aves > Cuculiformes > Cuculidae > Clamator > Clamator glandarius. The sequence continues at coordinate 50,640 of JAUNZM010001193.1, read as the reverse complement.
ACTTCAGACAAACATACATGTTTAATATTGGTGTAAATTACCCAAGAAGATCGGGAAAATCCTTTGGGCTCCTTAGGTCCCATCCTTCCCTCTTTGAAAGTTGACTGGCACCAAGAGCCCTGAATAGATTGGGGCCAGCTGACCACTCCCTGCTGGGGGTTGTGGCTGTTTTCCTGTGCATATACTCACTGAACTGGAAAATACGATTATACACATCCAAAATCGCAGTTAGTTTTTTTACTATAGCTAATAACCTAAAGATTTTTCAACTAATTGATTTTATATTTGGATGAAGAAGATGTCATAAATCTTAGTCAGCTAATAATGATTAAGAGATAAAGGCAACCTGAGAAAAATATAAGTGCTGTTGTTGCTAAATGCCGATGGACTCCATGGTGAGATAATCTTTTTAACATGGCAACTCATCCCACATACAAAATGTTTGTCCAAAGATCCATTTGTGAAGGACAACAAATGGGGGAAATCTGAAAGCAAGGAGGAAAGATATGAGTGAGAAATGAAACGCAAATTCAAATCCTGTTAGGGCTAAAGAAAAAGAAAGGCTTGAAAATAATCCCACTTTGAGCCTCTATAATGAATCGCATATTACAATATAGCAGGATTGCTCTAAACCTCTGTAGAGAGCAAGCATAGGGATTAGTTAACTCTATAGTTGTCGTCAGCTTTATGAGGTCTTGATTCTGTCATCCATATATCTTTTCAAGTAGCTTTTACTTGTATTGGCATCAGTGGGATTCCTTGTTTGGCTAAAGACTATCCAGAAATGTATGAGCTGCAAAGTGGGGTGTTTGTTTTGGAAACTGAGAAATATAATTTGAGTATGTGAGTTAATCTAGTGGGGAATAACTTCACTGAAGTGAACAGGATTACATCAGAATTACGTATGTAAAACTTGGGGAAATATAGGAAATAAAAAGTATCATTTGGACAATTACTATATATAATACACGACTTTGAGTAACTAGCCAAAAAATATATTGTGGTTGAAGACTTGCTGATGGCACTTTTTACATCCTTGAATACATAACAATTTGCATGCCTTGAATACATGACAATTCTCAGTGGGAATTCATTGAAGTAGCCAGAATTTCATACTGGAATGAAGTAAAGCTTTTGTTTTGATGTTGTGGTGCAGGATATAATATAATAAACTTCTGATTAAGTTGTAGTATTTAAAGAATGTTTCATCCTGGAGAAAACAAAGTCTGGAACGAACCTTTTTTCTCAACGTTTCAGAAACTTTTGAATTATGGATTTCCATTACTTTGACCTCACACTCAAAAGCAGAGTATATATATAGATTAATAAATAAATTTGTAATGACTAACTCTACACTTTGCTTATTAGGAAAAGTTTATCTTTTTTCCAAAGGCTTAATTCAAGGATTGCACTACAAGTATGCGTAAGAAATAAAAGCAGTGACATTCGTTATCTCTTTTCCCAAAGACCCCTGCAAAGGTCTTATAGTAAGAACCTTAATTTGAATATTAGCTTGAATTTGCCATAATTTAAATACCATTGTTGCTGAACATTATTCATTTCCAATGGAGTGAAGTGAATCACTTTTGAGAAGCTTAATTGCAATCCTGTTGGAGGAGCCCATACTTTAAGGAAAAAGGAAAGGCTGATATTATGACAATTTCCGTATTTCTTATTCAGGAAAAGGTTACCCATCATGCCAAGATGCAAGCAAAACTAACTAAATAAAATGCCTTGTGCCAAAGATCCCAATATCTATCAAGGAAGGATTCAATAACTGGCTAGAATAAATAAGGAGGAACAGCACCAGTAAAATAAATCTCTTAAGTCTCTCCTGAGGATTTCTTGAAGTACCACTCATCAGTTTTCCTATGACACTGCCAGAAGAAACAAGTATTGAGGAGCTGGTGGCTTTACAGAGCATTTCAACATGTTCTGTGCATAAATGATGGGATGGAAGAAAAGAAGTACACGCAGTACTGAGAGTGGGTCTGAATTGCCAAGAGCATTGATCGTTAATTTGTGTAATCAAGTCACATGTAACTCTTTCAAGGAGAAGGAGTTAGAAAGAGAGAGAATATCATCAGAATGTCATAGTAAATATATTTACAGTTATAAAGAAACTATCTGAAAAGGTACATGAGCATGACGTGGACATCAAGAAAACCAGAGATGAGAAAATTACAGTTGTCAGTTTCTTGTGGCTGACTTTGGAAGAAGAAAAGTCAAGAATCCAGAGAAAACAAAATAGCAAGTTTTTTAAATGGAAAAGATGAAAAATTGAAGTCAAGCATCGCTTTCCAGAAAGACAGTTGAATCACATTTGACATTAATTTTTATAGTGACAACTATAGTATTGTAGTCATCATTTGTGGCAAAAAAAGGAGGAGAATGGAAAAGAAAACCCCTTAATATTCTGACAAGCAATAACAACTTGACTAGTGACAGGTTTTAATATATTATATTGGACAGATTCATAGGCTCAGTATAAATGAAAGGTGATAGAAAATATTGAGGAAAATAACAGACAGACAGAAAAATATTTTTGAGCATTTACCACAGGAAGGGGAGTAGAAAGCACTTAAGCCAATGAGGTTGTGGAATTAAAAAGTTGAGAGAAAGGGAAAGTGAACTCTGGCAGATGACACAAAAAATATACCAGCTATTTAAAGGAAAATAACAACTTTGTACAAGACGGAAGAGTACAAGAGGAGAGTAGACAAGGGAGTTCGTCATAACTGAAGGAAGTACTGAGTCTGACAGAAAGGTAATAGAAGGCTACTGTCAGTGGCTCTGTAAGAAGGTGAGAGCCAGGCAAACAGTAAGTTGAGATCAAAATTAATTAACGAGTGTTCAATCACAACAAGCCAAACTATAAAAGAAGACAATGTAACAGTTGCAAAGATTATCACACAACAGGGGTAGTGAGCTAATGAGAGTCAGTAAATAAAAGAAGCAGGAAGGCTTGTTTAACAGTGAACTTTAGAGCTCAAGAGTTTTCAAATGATTTCTGAACTTGTGGGTGGCAGTAGTGATCCAAAGTCGTGATGTGAATAGAGGGTAGTCTCCTTCCCAAAACCTTCTTTCATGTTGGTAGTCCTGTCTGATATCTGCCTTTCATTCTAAGCACTAAAATCAATCAAAGATCTCAAAGAAAATCTACCTTACTAGTCATTCTTTCCCCCTTCATTCCTTGTTTCTAATCTATTCAGTACCAAGAGAAAAGGCCTGAGGAACTATTACTCTGATGATGTTTGAATCCAGAAAATACAAGTTCTAAAATCAGGACCCATTTGCCTAGAGTGTTCTCCCATTAGCTACATGTCACTTGTATTAATTTATGTAGCTATATTTTTTCCCTTCCTATTGGGCACTTATTTTGCCATTGAAAATTGCACTATATCTCTCTGAAAAAATCAGTAATCACTTGTTGGAGAGAGGAATAACCAGATTTCTGAGGCCTGTACTTCAAGGTGGAGTTCTGTTAGTAGAGACACCAAGAACATCAACTACAGGGAGAAATTCTTGTAGGCATGTATGCAATGGCTTTAGTTTCACATGTGCTGAACACCCAGCAGCTTCTTAACTAATTTGATAACTTAAATTGTTACAAACTGCTGAATGCTCAAGTCTTTTGGAAATTCTATCCTAAGGAGTAATCTAAGAGAGTTAAAAGCCCAAGACTCAAGGTTTTCAATTAGATTTATACTCCTAATTCCTTTGTGTACTTTCAGAAATCCTATTCACAGACATTTTGATAAGAAAAATTGGCCCCGATCCTCAAATGTATTTCTAAGTTCTTGTGATTTCAAAGGGAGTTAGGCACAAAAAAACTTTGGAGGATTAGGTACTTGGTATATATGAGCAGCCCAAGTCAAAACCACACCAGGCTTTACTAGAAAAACACAGACGTTAAAACTTGAGAGCTGATAGAGATCACAGCAAGTAGTAGCAGCATACTTTGTGTGAAGCTGCACTTAATAACCAGACACTGTAACAGCTGCGATTTATGGGTGATTTGAAAGTGTAATTTCAAAGCATCAAGCACAACATCCATTGTGGAGAGGGATATATCAAAAACAAAAGGCCACAAATACCTTATGAAATACCTAACCAGAAGCAGCAGGATAATACCTCACAAACATTTTTGAATGTCAATTGCAAGTGGCAGGTGTGGCCACTCAATGAAGGACAGGAACACGATCTTTGCTTTTTCATTCCTTTATTTCTCACAGTCTAAAGGACTCCTCTGACTTCATCAGTTCTGTATGAGGAATGAAATATTTCCCTTGGAGATGTAAAAAACGGGGTCTAATTCTCTATTGTCTTATACGTGTTTTCAGTGACTTCTATTAAAATTGTTTAGATTATTCCTGTTATTACAACCTGCACAAATAACACTAGATTTCCCTATTTAAAAACAATGGAACTGAAGTGGAGGGATATTAAGTCAAATGTTTTATGTCATAACAAGTACAGCAAGAATCAGTATCCAAGCTTCCAATCCAAGATAAATGCTCTAATCTCATCAGTCCTAACTTTTCCGTAAAAGCAAGTTACAAGAAAGCAGCATACATGTCTCCCATCAGATGGTTGGACATAAATGGATTAAATAGCCCACTTGTCTCTGATTTTATTGCAGGATTATTTATACTGTCAAACAATCGTGTTTGTCCCTGTCATCAAAGCACAACAAAGGCATACTTTCGTATCAATCATACCATTACCTGTTATATGACCATGGGTGCCTTCCTGAGTTGATCAAAACGCAAATTGTTGTAACTGAGCACATCTGTATCATTCAGGCACTCTCCAGTCCATGTGAACTACCACACCTACGAAGATCCCTGTGTGACTTGATCTAGGCCCAACACATAATGGTGTGGCTGCAGTTTGTCAGATTATCATACTTTTTGCCACGTGTATTGGACACTGTCATGAAAAACTGTATCAGGAAGAAAACAGTTTTAACATTTAATCACAGTCACTTGCTCACTCCCTACCTAAGTCTAAGAGGTCTTCAGGAAAGAAGACAATAAGGAATAAAATTCCTACCCCACAGGCTGCTGCATAGTTATCTTTGCCCTAATCACTGAAACAAAGGTGTTTCTCTCAGCTTGATGAAGTTTCTCGTCATTGATGAACATAATACAGAATGAAGATCTCTATGACAGAAGGAAGGACTTTCACAAAGATTCAGCTTTTGGTACAGAAACAGAGAAACTGTAGAAGTGGCTGTGTGGCTTTCAAGACCTTCTACATGTACATGTTTTCACACAACACGAATCAGTTCATATTTAATGAGATCTAAAACAAGAATCTAGTCCGGGTTTTCAATTTCAAATGGTACTAAATTTTGAATTCATAAAAAAGAACTTTGCAAAAATCATTTGTAGACATGAGATAGTTATTAAGAAGTTTGTAATCATAAAGCGAATGACTGGAAAGTCTTCAAGGGAAGTAACTCTTGGTTAGAATCAGACAACACTAGTGACTGGATATTAGGAACAGAGGTAGAGATAGAGATAAAAAAACTCAGAATGAGAGGATGTAGTCTGACTTGAAAACCCTATGCACACTTCTCTTAGAGCAGAAGAACAAAGTAAAGTGATCCCGAAAGAAGATGGCTAGCCACCAGTCTAGCTAGTGAAGAGAAAAAGAATGACATTCAGTATCTTTGCACAATGGGAAAGTAGCTAAGACTTGCTTTGAGTGTCAGCTAGTATATACATATGTGTACATATATACATTTTAGTCTATTCGGTTTCTTTGTTCCACACACTTTATTGCCTAGTTGTGTGTACTGTATCACTAGATTTCTTTCTCACTTGTAAACATCAAGGTCACTCTGAGGCCAAGCCTAGATGGTCTATGAGAGGTAATTTTGGTTTGACTCAGAGAATAGTTGTGACTGGGTCACGCGACACTACCCTTTCAGTTTAGAGAGCAGTGGCCTTAAAAACTCACACAACACTCCACAAATTAGTCCATCTGTCTATCAGTAGTTCAATTTCTTCTGCAGCCTACCATGGTGATTATGAAAAGGACAGTAGTCCCTGGGGCAACCTTCAACAAGGAATTTGTGAAATAAATCTTTTCATAGGGTGTTTGAAAGGAATCAGTACGTTTCTCCTAAAAGTTTTTTTTTTATTTATGATAAAATCTCTGGAAAAGTCCTTTTCTTTTTAACATATCCTTGGATCTGCGTGTGCACAAGTACTGTGCATACATGACTGCATAAGTGGGTTAACATTTTTAACCCTATTACACATGAATCTATGTAACTTTTCTGGAAGCGTATTAAATTTTGTATGATGAGAGGCAGATCCAAATCCACCAACTATTTATACAAGGATAAGCTGAACAACTATGGTCAAATAAAATATAAAGAAAACATCACAGCTAGAAATCATTTCTGAGAAATAAATCATAGAACTGGAAGAAAGTTTAACTTCCAATGTTTCGTTTTTATTGACTAGCTCCATAATATGGAATGTGTCAACACACTCCACAACTGCCACTTCACACTGGGGATAGAACACACTGATTTGCATCTTTTGGATCTAGATTGATTTTATGTTTCCAACTACATTTTCTCACCTTCATGTGACTCCACTCCTTATTGTAAAATGCTATGCCAGTGGAAAGAAAAAGCAAAACAGAATATGAATGAGAGTTTACATTTCGGACATTGAGTAATGGTGATTAAATTTATCTAGATTCAGTAACTGGCTCAAGAAATTATATCTTAAATGCCATTCAAACTGGTTTTGGACCTGTCTGCAGAAATCAGGATAAAGACCACAGTTTATAAGGTGTAGAGGTAAACTCAGGCTTTAGAATTTAGAAAAGAAGAGCCTGAAACTAATTGGTCATCTTCAGCTCCGATGGCTTCAGACTTGGCTTGGCTTTAGAAGCCTTCCCACACATCCCTTGCCAACAGTCATCACTAACCTTCTTGCACAAAGCTACCAAATTGTTCCATAATACTCAAAAGCTAGTCTTTCTTATCCACCTTCTAATTGGATAGGTATTGAATTTAACTTTGATGAAGTTCAGGGCACCAAATTCTCTTCGTTATTTACAGCTGGAGAAAGTCATGAAGCCCGATTTTAGAAGCAAGGATAAAACTACTGTTATCTGTACCTTAAGCATAAACACAGACCAAAAGGCAACACAAAGGTGTTTGCAAGCACATAGGTGGGAGAAATAATGAAATATGGAAATACATTGAAGAGGTGTGAGACTCATAGCAGCTGGCCAGAGCAGATGAGAGAAAAGGCAATAAGAATACTCCAGAGGTAACCACAGGAGCAGAAGCATAAAAATGTGAAAGAACATTTTACCCAGAGGCTGGATTAAAGAGGTTTGGAGTTATCTGTGAATTTGCCTCTCCTTTGATTTCTTATGTGCTCAGCAAAACAGAGCTTTGTACATTGTAAATGAGCAGGCTTGCATCAGAGATGCTAGACTCAGTTATCAGTCTCCCTAATGAAACAGGAGAAGCTCTGCACTTTGGCAACTGCTCTGTTCAAAGAACTATAATAATACTAATGCTAACCTGATGCTGTGTTGATTCTTTATCTGGGAGAAGAATTATAAATAATGTCATGCGGTACGTGGATGTACCAAAAAAATAGTAGGGTCAAAATGGTGACTGCATGCTGTATTAGAAATTCAATATGAAAAGCCTGCTCCTGAGATTTTGAAAATGTGGATTTCCAAAGCTTTTATAATGAAGTCCTGTTATTCCAACTAGTTGCTGTTTGGATTTTCTCCCTACTCAGAAGTAAATTTTTTTGCTGATGCATGAAGTGAGAGTAATATTTCTGAGCTGCTCCCCAGCTTCAGAAACTCAACAAATGTAAAGAGTAAAGAGAGGTTTCACTTGCTGGGGTTGTCTGCTACTGATATCACTGCTGATCACTAGACTGGAGTGTGTCTCTACCAAAGAAGAAGATAGTGAATTATTGTTTATATTTCTCAAGAGAATCACTCTACAGTTAATCAAGATCACAGGCCTCTGAAATAATAAACAAGAGATCCTATTAGCTTGTAGTAAGAGGCAAGCTTCATGCTCACAACAGAAATTGCTGTCCTCTGGAGCTAGTTCCTTGTATTTTGAAGAAGAAAAAAGCCATAGATTAGGCATTTGAACTGAAGACAGGTCGAGTACGGTCAGAGTTTTGAGTACTTTGCTTATCAAAATGTCACAAGCCACTGGGCCGTTACACAAAAATCAAGATTCTTCCCATCCCAGTGTTTTTGAATAAAAACTGTCGTGGCAGTGGTGTTCAGGACAGCTTTGCATTTAATACCTGTATTATTCATTGACCATATTTACCAGATCAGATACTTCAAGATTTTAGTGCCAGTCTTCTTAATTCTCAACTCATCTTAATCATGAAGCAGCTAAGCTAGGTATCTTAGCATTTAAAACACATTTAAAGCCACAACATAGAATGAACTAAAGCAAAACATGACATGCTTGTGAGACACCTGTGGCTGGTGACAGATAGGCCTGAATTCTTTTGCCAAATAGTCTAAACTCACTGAAAATGTGGCAACTCCAACATATTAGACCCTAAAATAAAATATACCTTAAGGAAGATTACACTTCCCTTCTTTAATGGCTTTGTTTTTCTGTGTTAAATAGAACAGATTCCATAAACTGGCAAAGACAGAGTTAGTCTAGAAGGTTAGGTTCATCAAGTGTTCAGCTGGTACAAGACAAAGCAGTGTGTACACTCAAATGCTGTGTGTGAGAACTTCTTATCATTCCATGACACTTGGAGACCAATGTCTGCTCTAAATATTCCCTATACAGTGTCTAAGTCTGACACAATCACATGCCCTTAACATAGACAGTTGAGACATGACGCTATGTAGCTGTTCTTGATAAAAAACAAAATAGCAGAACAGTGGGGCCAAGAACAGCTGGAACAGATGACAGACCAAGCTACTATCCTTCTCTAAATAATACTTCTTGGCCAATATGAGATGTTTCTACAAATAGATCATGTCAGCAAATAATTTGTCCACCCAATTTAATAATATAAATGTTTTCTGTGGCTCTGCCTTGCAGAGCCATCTAAGGAATCAAGATTCTTTGCTATGAGCAATCTGTCTACATTATCATTCCCAGCACAATGGCCAGGTGGATACAACAAACAAAGAAGGGATAAAACATCGACTCAGATTTGTTCTGCCTCTCATACCAAAAATATTAAGAAACTGTTTCTGTAAGGAAGTAGCAAGAGATTATGGCCCTATCTTACTTTCATCTTCTTCTTCACCTTTTTAAGAGCAAGGCATTGAGAAAGGGTGAAATGATGAAATTACAGTCTGGTGCATGTGAAACTAGCTGTTGCAAAATAGATTGCAATGAGCAACAAATTTCCTTGCAAGAGGTGTCTCTGGAAGGAAGAGTCTAACCTATAATACCTACCTGTCTGAGAATCACAAAGGAAATTAACAGAATTAACTTTTTCTTTAGCTTTAATGACTGATTTATGGGTTCCACTAAAAACTCTTAATCTCAACAAAACCACTTTTCTTCTACGAATTCTATGAATGAATCTATGAATTTCTGGCAGAAATTATGAGTTAACCACAGTCATGAGAAATACTGGTTCAGGGCTGCAATTGTGTGGGACACGCTGGGAATGTGGTACAGGAAGGGATGGAGTTAGGTTCCACTTCTTTATCCACCTCAGACAGATCTTAAAGGAAGGGGAAGAAATAGTCTCTATTTCAGGCATGAAGAATTCCCTCTTTTCTAAGTCTGTGGGTGAAGATAACTTCTATAAACAAAACATACACCGTCAAGCAAGGAATGTCTAACCCAGAATTTTTCTTCACAGGCTTTCCTCAGAGAAATATTTCTTTGATAAAGGAGTTTTTTCTTGTTGAAAGATGGCAGCTTATTAAAAAATCAGTAAACACTACTGAAAATGCAGAATATCTACTTATGTACATGTCTGCATTCTGCTAGAGAGCCTATGCTACTGCTAACCAAGTGGGAGTAGCACAGTATCATGACATGCAGATGCAGTAGCTTGAAAGATTTACACAGCCACAACAGCCATATTAGCCACATTAGCACCTAAGTCATCAAAGATTTTTTCCAGCGAACCTATTTTCTTTCTAACTTTATGCTATACTTCCTTCAGCTAGCAGGCTACCTCAGCCAGAGCTAAGTTAGGAGAAAGAGGAGAAAGGGAGGAGCAGATGGAAGCAGTGCCCTGTCCCTGTAAGAGGCTTCCTTGCAGAGCATACACAGCCTAAGAAAACTGACTCCATCACTTTCTTCCACCATACTCCGTTACATTCCCATACAGCATTGTATTGAAATGAGGGACTAAGAATAAAGTTGCTGTAAGCTTCAGTTCACAAATCCAAGAGGTACAAGTTTGTGCCTAAAGAAAGCAATCTACAGCTGCTAGATATCTAATTGTGATGGTAATGGCACATTAGACTATCCAGGGGTAACGGATGTGTAAACAGAATGTAGTGCTTCCCTCAAGTGAAACATTTGGATTCAAACCAGGAGGTTAAGATTGCATGAACACGCAGTTCAAACACTCCAGGAAGAAACACTCAACTCCCAAGACAAAGTAGACAAGTATGGGTTTATGTTGCTGGCAGAAGTTATTTTAAATTACCCGAATATTATCACTTAAATAACAGCAGCTGCCATGGTGAACATATGGTAGGAAATATGTATATCTCAGAACTCTTGCTTTGGATAAAAATTTGGGTTATTAGTCCTCAACATGGACAGAAAATATTTTAAAGCTATCAAATAAACCCCAAGCCAAATATATATTTATAGCTGGAACACCAAAACAGTTTTAAAACTACTTATTCACAGTATTGAGATCTTACAGGAAGTAGACTTAACTATACAAATAACTGTTAATAAATCTTTTTAAATGCTGGAGTTTTTTTCCAGGGCTGAATACTTATATATCTCTTTAATCTACAACTTGACTGATGTTATAAATATTTTAGAAATAAACATGACCATGGAAATATGTTTAAAATGTGGTTTACTGTGAATGGTCTCTAAAGTCTAGTGCATTAGCAACTCTTCAAAATCTCCTCCACCTTCTTCTTACAGAGAACTACCTTCCTGAACTACAGGACCTTACTGAATCTCTCTGGGTTGCCAATAGAAATGTTACCAGAACCAAACCCTTAACAAATGTATGTCAACATGGTAATAATAGATTCCAGTCATGCACAGACTTATGCATGTGCTTAATATCAAGCACATGAGTAACTGCAGGCTAGAACCTGAGCATACAAAAGAGCATAGTCCAATTCATTGAACTCCTATGTTCTGTTTGACAGGTATCCTTTTGTTTGCCACCACCACCCAACCCCCCAAAACACAAGCCTCCCTTTTATTAGTTTCTTAAGCATAGATTTTTCCAGTACTCAGTGTTTTTAAGGTCTCAGAACAAAGAAAATATCTAAAACTTATAGATGACAAATTCAAAAATTATCAAGAATTCAGATTTTTATTAGAATAAATAAATAAACCTATACACAGACCTTCTACATTATAAGTGCAGGAAAAGCAACAATTTAAGAAAAAAAAACCCAAAGCAAGCAAGATAAACCATTTTGTGGTAATGAAATTCAGTGGGAATTCAGTTAGCTTTAAGACAGTTTTTGAAGGCTGCATAAGAAGGGCTAACAACTTATCTCACATTCACCTTGCTCTTCTTTGATGTGCTTTTGACATATGCCTCCAAGGTGACTTAACTGTACCCAACATCTGAGGTGCTATGTTGAGCTGAAAACAGTTTCAGTCTTTACTTCCTGGCTTCTGTGGGTTTGTCAATACTCTGCCATGTTGTTTGAGTTTTTTCCCCGTCTATGAATAGAATATTGCACTAACTGAAGCCAGGAAAATTACTTATTATCTCTTTTTAGTTAAATAGCAGTTTTCCCCCACCACAGTACTACTTGCAAAGAGTTTCAAGTTTTCTACTAGATGTAGAAATGACTGCATAGATCTGAATTTATCTCTCAGTGGGCACCAGAAAAGTCTTTTTTAAGAAAAGTGCCTTGTCTTCTTGATTCACAGCTGTAATATTTTTTCTCTTATTCTTTTCTTTTATTTTTTTCTTTTATTTTTTTAATAGGTAATCTGCCATATTAGTTTATCCACCTGTTATTTTACTGTTTCATGCCCTGTAAACAATGTTTCCATGTTTGTTGTCTCTTCCTGACATCGTACCTTGGGTTAAATCCAAACCTTTTCTTTGTTGCCGAAGTAAAAGTAAACTGGTTTACATCAAAGAATAATGCTGGTCTGGATTTGGATTGTCAACACCTAAAAGCTAGCTGGCATGAATGCTTACCTGTCTACTGTCACATGTAGCTCCTTTCAATTAAAGTTTGGATATCAAATTGTGAAATGCAGTTATTTCTAAGCTATTTATTGCAAGGTGAGATCACCAAGATCACGTAACACAGACTCAACACCACTGGTGCAATATGCGTGCTGCTGGCCATCAGGCATGGCAGCCTTGCATATGGTTGCACAACATTCCCCACATAGACCTCCAGCTTAGGTGCTGGTCATCAGTGGTTTTCAGTGTCTACCAGGACTGGGCACAAATGATTCATTTAAATGAGATCTTCTCCTTTCTTTTAAAGATATGCAAATAATCTAAATCAGTGTGAAGAATCACTGTAATTAGTGATTTTGAGTGGATGATATTATGGAAAGTAATCTTTTTGTATAAATTATTTGAGCAGTTACTGCTATTAATTTTTTTTAAAAAACAGGCTATATCAATTGAACATCTCTCATTGTCAAGCAAAAAATATTTTGGGACTTGAAAAGTGACGTGTTTCCTTAATAAATCTCAGTTTCAAAGAAAATGAGATTACCTTTATAAGTGTGTTTACTGTTGCCTAGAAAGCATAAGATAAGAGTCTTCTTTAACAAGTGATACTTTGCCCTTTGTTTTCATAACATGATCATAGGACATGGGGTATGTAAGTGATTCAGAAAAGCCCTGTGCAGAATCAGCTGGCCAAGGACAGGGCTAAGCAGCTCCCTAAAACTGCTAGCCATATCTAGCTATTTTACAGGAGTGACCAGTGAAGATAATTAACTAGTTGTCCCCAGAGGATGATTACAGGCCAGGATCCCAGTGAAATTGGACAGTCTGAACTGCTGTAACCAGGCGCTCATCTAGCCACTTATGCAAATGATACATAAATCACAGCAAATAATAACACGTCTGCAGAAATTCAGGCAATGTAATTGAATGGTCCTTTCCTCCTCGCATCCCTCACCTCCTCACCAGTACACCAAGTGCACTCAGTGAGGTTTCTGCCAGCCTGGCTGTGGTGCCATTCACTTCCCTTACCAACTCTGTCCCTTTCAGGGGTCTCCACCTCCTTCCTCACCCAGCAAATGCCATTTAGCCCAGGGGGGAGCTGCAGAGGGGAGGCAGAGCTGTCTCATTTCTGAGAGGATGCAGCAGAGGCACGCCAGCTGGCATTTGGGAACTCCGCTGTTCTCTCCCCTCAGAAATCAGCCCCATTGATGGAGAACAGTGGTTGGCACATGAAGAAAAATAGCCAGAGAGAGTTTTTCAGCAAGCTTTGCTAGGCAGCCTGGCCCCTGTAAGGAAAGGGTCTGAGAAGATGGCAGCTGGGTAGCTGGGAGAACTTCTCCATCACATTACAGACCTTCATGCCTCTACAAAGAGAACAGCTGGGTTGGACTGGATCTATGAACAGAGACAGGCAAACCCCCACCAAGCACATCACAACACTCAACTGATCTGTTATGCACCCATTTTTAAAAACCGCTCTGGCTTCATGTGCTGTCACGGTGCGTGCAGGCGGTGGGCCTGGTGGAAGTGGCTGATGGTGCTGTGAGAGTGCTGGAGGTGAGGAGTCATGCCAGACAGACCCCTGCATATTGCAGCAGTACCGAGGCTCTGCTGGGGCTGGGAGCACACGGAGGCACCGATCCCCCTCGCTTGATTGCCAGCATAGGCGGCAATGTGAGCAATAAGAAATATTTAAGGGTGTGCAAACAGGGTGGGATAACAAAGATTTTAATGCAAAATTTCCTCTCTTCAGTGCTTTCCCTTCCACAACCTCCTGAACTACCACTTCTTTCCAGGGTAATTCAGGAACGGGTAACTTTGCTCTGTGCTAGAGGTAGATGCCTGATGGTAGGCAACTATAATGATTGTCTATTATTTCCATGACAATCCAACAATGAAAAGTTTCCCTGCTGCCTCCCCATGAAATAAAGCCTAGAGACAAAGAGAAGTGGTTAGGCAGAGAAGTGAAAGACCCTCTCTGGAGCCAGCATCATTTAACAATGATTACTTTGCAGCTCCTTGCCCAGCAGAAATGAGATGGAGGTGCATTAGGGTAAGAAAGTGATTACGCTGCCTCCCTTTCAAGCTCTAGACCAGTGCTGTGACTTGATATGGTTTTTATCAGAGACTGCAATGCTGCATTGCCAAGTAAGCAGTAAATTATGTCAAAATCAATTATACTACCCCAAGCAGAGATTCTGAGTAGAAAATGAATAGGTCTGGGGGTGGAAGGAACAGACTCCGCTTACGCATTTTGATTAGATAGCTAGCTATCATCCTCCATAAGAAAAGAACAGCCAGCAAGTCATGAGATCAGGAATATTAGGTTGACTTTATCATACCTTATATTTTATGTAGTTTTTACTGCAGCCTATAAAGGAGATCACAGACCTTATTAGGAGTCCTCTAGTATGATAGAAGCTTTTCTTTTTTTAAGTGCTTTAATCCAGCTTCTAAAACCAAAAAAATACATGACCTATATGTATAGACTGGCAGAGAAGATATTCACTGTGAACCTTTCTGCCTAGAAAGTGTATGGATCAATGAATCTTTCTTTTAAAAGGCAGAATGATCAAAAGACTAGATTTATGTTGGAAAAAAACACACCATTTTGTTGCAAATTGTAGTGGCATTTGCATGGAAATGATCAGACAAAAATCCATCCTGAAATCATAATGGATTAAAAGATTCTTGTTACAGTAGATTACTACAAACAAAAAGCTAAGAATTTACTGCCAGCCTGCTAAACAGAGCAGGAGGAAAATTATGCAGGCTGACATTAAGAGTCTAGTTATAGGCTGTAAAGCCGAAGTAATGATAGCGAAAGTTCCAGAACTGGGTTATCTCCCAAAGTGATAAGGAATATTTCTGTTATTAACTCCTTTCAAGATCATAGGCAGCACTTACATTTGATCACTGACATCTCTGAATTGAGTGAAAAATAATCACTGCTTTTGGGGCTGAGGTGCCCTAGAGTAAGGTGTGCTAGAATGCTCCCATTCTACCAGGGGTTTCTGGTCATTTCTGCACAACAGAATACCATTCAAGCAGACATGTTCCCCTACAAATTTAGCTCCCACTGATTTTCTTCCAGTATAACTGAAAAATGTGAGTATGGTGAGATGCAACAGTGAGCAGGATTTGCTTCCTCAGTTATAACTATAAGCCATCCCATTGGATCAGTGTTGAGTACAATGCCTCACTCTACAAGCATTTCAGTAATCTTGAGGTTTCTTTACACTGCAAAAGCAGACAGTGGCTTCTAGCAACTCCCAACAGATTAATCTGGCTTTTGCTGCTTTCTGTTTTTCTGTATTTCTGCAGCAGAGACAGCTAGAGAAAAGCCATTAGGAGGTGTTAACCCTGGAAAAGGCTCAGGATCTGATCTCTCCTCTAACATCCAGCTTTAGGGATAAATTCCACTTAGAATTAAGACCATATTCTCAAGACAGATGAGACCTAAAATGACCCCATCTGTATTAGAGTGAAAAATAAATATAATATAAAGAAAAGGAAAAAAGCTAAAATTGTTCTATATATTTTAGTAAATTTTCCAAACTCCTGATACTTAGCTGGCTCTGTATTTGATTTACACTTTTATTGCCTGTGAAGCCTTGCCTTATTAAAAAAAATTGTCCTGCCAAAGCAATCAACCTGTTCTAAAGTACCCCCAGAAACCTGCTTATTGGAGAAACCTGGATTTGATTTTGCTTGATTTAAAACTTGGTTTCTGATACAGCAGGTAAGGAAAATGAAGTTCTATACCTGACTCACAATTCCCTGTAGCAAATGAGAGGCTTGCTTTAATTCTTCTATGATGGGACATAGCGCAGGTAATTTTCATGACTGAACCATTGCCTTTATGGGTGACACTATTTTAATTACTGTGTGCTTCAGTTTCTTCACCTGTAAAATGGGTCATGTTAACATTTTGAGATCTGCTGCAATAATAAGATGTTTGAGAATTCCTCATTGGAATAATAATTAAATTATATAATTAATACTAAATTCAGATGTTAGCAGATCTAGCTATGTTAAACCTAACAAAAAGGGTGCTTCTCTGTAACGCTGTCAGTACTCACTCTTTATTAAAGTTGCCTTCCTAAACACTTCTGGGCGCAAGATGATAGCAATGTCTATGCCATGTTTTAGCAATATGGTTTACAGTGCAGACTAGAGCTTGCACATTCCATAACACAATGTTTTTAACTGTCACAAGGACGTAGGGTGTCTTCATGGTGTCTCCTCAACATTTCCAGGCAACCACCATCTTTCCTGTTGGCACTTCATGTCGCAGCCCAAGTTGACATGTCTGACAATGATGGTGCCACAAAAGTAAACAGCATTCACGGTACCAGACCCTCTACGTTACAGCTGTGTGCATGGGCTCATGTTCGGGCGCAGCATGGGCTCTGTTCCAGGATAAGGTTCTGGGATGATGACACTGTTAATGCAGGCAAGTATGCACTTAAGCACAGGCTTAAGCTGTGCCTAAATTGTGTAACATGTTTCCAGATTTCCCAACCACCTTATGTGAAAACAGAGGCATTTGTGTGTTGCTTGCCTAATTCTCTTGTACTCTTTTTCTAAATCATACTGTCTTGAACAGTGAAAAAATATCCTATTCCACTCCTGAGGATGAAGTTCAGTAATCATATGTAGGAGTTGCTAGATGCCCTACATAAGATGGGCGTTCCCGTATTACAGTCTCAAATCCCTTGTCCCTTATTGAAAGCAGATGGGTATTTCTCCTTTTTCATCACTTCCAACTGAGGAAAATGAGGAAGTTTATAAAGCACCACAAGTCCTCTCAAGTTTCTGTACTGTCACCAACTTAGACCTCATATGTCCTGGATGACAATATGTAGGGACTGATACCTGAGTTTGAGTTGTGGCTCTGCACACCTAAAAGACAGTAGCTGTACAGTGTGGAGCAGGGTCTTCCTTTCTGTGGAAGAAATCTCCTCCACCACCTTATTCAGACCTGGGTTACTTTCCATTTGCTGTTCACACTCAGCTTGTGTCTATCTTATCAAGCTGTCAGACAACTCAATTGGTTTTCTCCTCATGAATCTGAAACACAGCTGAGCTAGACACAGATTGTTTCAATTGTATACAGAGGGCATAGAAGTGTCTGTCTGCTCACCAGCCTAGAGGAAGAGACAGCTAGAGTGGGAGCCTCCTCATATGCCAGACAGAAGTAAGAAAGTAAGAATTCTGATATTATTACTTTCATATTTAAAGTCTGGCAACAACAATAGCCATCAACAGCCATCAGCCTCTTTGCGGCTAGGATGGGCAGTTGTGTGTGTACACCAACACATAAGGAGCAAAAGTAAGGCACTTCATCCTTTAAAAATTATAAAGATTTTTACTTATGAAAGGAGTTGCCTGAGTGCAGAAATACCATTGTTATTGCTCTTAGACAAAATTTTCAAGGACATTTCAGTGGCTTTGGAACCCAGATCTTAATGACAGTTGTGGGGACCTAGGCTCTCAGGCAACTCCATTGCTTCTGAAAATGTTATGTGTTTTTTATATGTTTGTAGTTTTCCTGCTGAGGGTTTCTCTGTGGTGCTCTTATAACTGCTTGTCAAGATATATTTTACATTACAATTCAGAAAATTTTGCTGGTTTGCGTGTGATTTGAATGCTTTTTGTCTTTCCACTTTCCCTCTTGCATCTTTAAATTTTTCGCATATTAAAATGCCTTTCACAACACAAACTCAAAATTTAAAAGAAAAACAATTTAGCAAGGCCCTCCTCCATTTGCAAGCAAGTTTCCTCTATTGTTTCAGAGCTCTAGGGGAAAATAAAACTCTTGAACATAATTCCATGCTCAAACGTAAAGGCACTATCAGTGTAATGTATACAAAGTGATAGTGTAGTGCCTGTTCCCTGAGGAAGAGCAGATAAAGTAATCTACCAACATAAATGAACTTCAAACAGTAGTTTTCAGCTAACAAAAATAAACACCACATCCCAGATATAAAATAAAAATAATTAAGATTTCTTTGCAATTCTCAGCTTTCCCCCAGGAACATTCTTCCTTCCTCTGAGTTTCATGTTGTCATGGAGAGTGATGTGTTAAAGTCTGTAAAACTGGCAAGCTACTTACTTTCAATGTTTTAATCACAGAATCATTAGGTTGGAAAAGACCTCCAGGATCATTGATCATTTAGTCCAACCATTCCTATCACTACTAACATCCACTAAGCGAAAGGAGGCCTTGTTTTCTGCTCTGAGGGCAATAACTTTACAGAGCAGAAATGGCTGCAGAGTCAGAAATATACACATCTTTCCCTGTAGGTCCATATTTGCTTTGATGTTTGAATTGAGTATTTCACTGAAAGCTCTCAGATTTGAACATGTGAGTACTGTGGACCATCCAAGTGGATTTTTTTCAAGTTATTTCATGATTAAATTATTGAATGGGGCAACCTGCAATATTTTACTCCTTCCAAGAGTTAAATGTTTGGAATATTCAAACCAATAGTTTGTTTTGTCAATTGCTTCTGATTTAAAATTTCAACTCCAGGTTCAAGAAAGAACTGGAAGGTTGTTTGTGGGAAAAGATTTGGAAAATAATGGTGAAAATGAAGAATCAAGTGAACACCACAAAGTTGAGGAACAGTTTAGGTGAAACTAAAATGGCAGACAAGACATTGGAAATAAGGAATAGCAGAAATCAGCAAGAAAATCAGGAAAGATCCTCACAGCTAAAGATCTTTAGTTAAATATAACTTCCAGTCTAAATATAGCTTCCAATCTAAATATAGATTCCAAGGTAACTACCATAACTTTAAGATAAATCTTTAGTATATTATCAAATTCAATTCTAATTTACCTCCTTCACTATAATATGCATATCTTGTTCTCATCCTAAATTTTGTGCAGATGAGAGTATCTTAAAAGACAAATTTTTATGAAAACAGCATTTTATTTCTTTAGTAATTTAACCAAGGGAAAGCTTCTTTGCTGTCATATAAGTTAAGAACAGCATTGAACACTTTAATAAAAAAGAATACATGGTTGCAGAATTAAAACAAGAAAGAATATATCTGTATCTGTATTGAGAACTACAGAGTACCTTATTTGAATATACAGCTGACAAAGTTGGCATTGTATGCATGTAGAGAAGCTGTATAAACTAGATATTGATATAGATTGCTTCAGTCATTGATGTAAATTTATGGAGAATATAACCCAGTGTTTCTTTTTTTTAAGGAAATACTCAAAAATAACTTAGTTGCAATTTTTTAGGATCAAGCCTTCTAATCTAATATCTCAGCTCCTCACTGATGCTATCAAGAAGTTTGTAAAAACTAGAAGAATATTATTTGCCCAAATATTTTGGGTAAAAATGTTGTCTTCTCCCTTTCACCTAAACGGTTGCTCTATGCATAAGTCAAGGTCCTCTCCTCTCCTCTCCTCTCCTCTCCTCTCCTCTCCTCTCCTCTCCTCTCCTCTCCTCTCCTCTCCTCTCCTCTCCTCTCCTCTCCTCTCCTCTCCTCTCCTCTCCTCTCCTCTCCTCTCCTCTCCTCTCCTCTCCTCTCCTCTCCTCTCCTCTCCTCTCCTCTCCTCTCCTCTCCTCTCCTCTCCTCTCCTCTCCTCTCCTCTCCTCTCCTCTCCTCTCCTCTCCTCTCCTCTCCTCTCCTCTCCTCTCCTCTCCTCTCCTCTCCTCTCCTCCTCTCCTCTCCTCTCCTCTCCTCTCCTCTCCTCTCCTCTCCTCTCCTCTCCTCTCCTCTCCTCTCCTCTCCTCTCCTCTCCTCTCCTCTCTCCTCTCCTCTCCTCTCCTCTCCTCTCCTCTCCTCTCCTCTCCTCTCCTCTCCTCTCTCTCTCCTCTCCTCTCCTCTCCTCTCCTCTCCTCTCCTCTTTTTTCATGCTGACATGGAAATATAACTTCCTTTACTCAATGTTTGACTTTGTCAGGCAGATGACAGTTACATGCAATTTTCCCCTTGTAAACCCAAGCATTGTTCTCTTCAGCCAATGTGACTGATGGAATAAAATACCATAAAATGAGAGTGAGTTGGCCAGTATACGCAACGTGTCTGGGTAGTGTAATGCCAGGGTTGGCATTGCTTTGGAGAAGGGCCAGGCAGTTATAGCATTCTCTTGACAGTTAAGTGGGGATGGTAGCAAACCATAAAAACAAAGGCAGTTACAGAGAGCTATACAAGAAAGTACTGTCTCCAAAAGAAAGTGAGTAAAACATTATTACGATTTTGTATTAAGGGCAAAAATTCTTATCATTTCCCAACATGGAGCCTGGTAGACGTTAGGGAAAACACACATGCACTGGTATGACTTTTTTCCCTTCGCTGGAAACAGCCTACTCATCACATAAGAATTCCCAAGATTTAATTTCTTATACCTCACTCTACCCATGTTGTGTTCACAAGACAGAGAACTGCTGAGATACAGCAACTGAATGAGGGAACATCCTCTGCATCTCAGAGTGATACAAGTATCACTTAGTAGAGAAAATCATTGCACACAAACTATGATGCAAGATAATTTAGCAACAAAAATGTAAGCCATATATATTTCCTGTGGAATAAAAAACACTATAATTTTGATACATAAAATATAAAAAATGACTGAAATTAGAGAATTATTTTCCTCTTATGAGGTTCTCTAGACTAGAGATAGGAGAAATAGAAGGATGCTTATATGAAATCTTTGCAGTCTTTGGGGGGATAAAGCAAATAAGAAAATCAAAACTCTTTTGTTTATACTTGAGGGTAATTCAATTTCATCTCATTTGGAACATGACAGAAAGATGAAAACTAAAATGAAAACAGCTTTTGAATTAAAGACAATCTTTTCAAATCAATCAACATTAAAGAAGAAAAGAATTGGAACAATAAGTGAATGACATGCGTTATTGCCTGGAAACTTTTGAAATCTTAGCTTTGTAAACAAAAGAAAATCTTCTATATTTGTGTATTGATGGGACTAATTTCATGACTTACATTCCCTGAAACCATAATACACAGTGTGACTCCAGTTATACTCTGTTTATAAAGACCCCTGTCTTTCAGAGTTTGGTTAGTCTTTATACACCTAAATAGTCTGTTCTCTTAACAGAGATTATCTATTTGACATAGAATTTATAAGTAGTTCTGTTTACTTCTTGTCTAATGAACTCTAACCAATGAGGTATTGCAGGAGTATCCTCACAGGTTCATGGAAGAGAATATTCAGCACGGACAGAGCCCAGCAGTTCATTATAATTAATTTGTGCATGACATCCCAATCTTATAATCCAATCCTTAATAACAATTTTGGTGTATAAAAGCCCACTTTATGTACTTCCATGTCAGTTTGTGGGATGTAGACCTTTAATAAGAAGCTTCAAAAACAAGCTACAAACTACTTGATTCTCTGAGTAGTTTTCACTGAGAATGTGTTAAATTAGATGGCAACAAAGTGAATTTATAGGTTTTGTACAAACTGTTTTTCTTCCATTTTACACTTGATTGCATAGTAAAGTGAATTAAAATGGGACTATATGGAAATGCAGGAAAGGAGTGCTTCATACTTCATCATTTTTTTATGCCACATGTCAAAATGCAGTTGAGCATGCATCTATAGTATGTCCAGATCTTTGAATAGCCCTGTACATATACAAAATGGGAGTTCCTGTAAGAAAGTTCATCTAAAACACATATTAAATTCAAGTGTTGAGCACAATGGCTCTTTGTGACATTAATAGTATGTTAAGATGTTTTAGTACCAAAGACTTCAAACTTACCTTTTAATTAAATTCTCTCTACTTTTTTGCTTATCAGCTCTCATCTCTTACACTTTCCCCACGCTGTCTGCTTCAGCTGACATCTTCTATATTTGCTCATAAATGTCTTTGTGGCCTTTGTGCTTTTCCCTGCACTTCTCCTAAAGCTAGGAATTTCTTGCCTGAAGTAAATATTGTTCCTCTTTCATGTGTCTCTTCTATGGTTTTACCACAAAACAGACAAAAATTAGCTAACTTTAAATGTCTAACTGAGAGTCATTTGAAGCCTGAGGGACTAATGAAGACAGACTAATTTCATACATTTAATCAAAACCTGTTTAAAATGTATATGAATACAAAAATTTTTATATTAACTATCGACTTTTCTTCCTCACTTATTAGCTCTTGTTATTTCTAAGACTTCTTTATGGAAGTGGTCATATTTAGTTTCTGTTATACAGTATCTGGTACAATCGGTTGTTTCTTGTAGAAATTTCTGGAACTATAAGACAAAATGATAAGGAGAAAGTTCTCTCACATGTTATGAAGTGATTTTTAAGCTGGCTCTTACTGCAGAAGTCAGCAGGGTAAAATTTGAACTTTAATGAAAGAAATCACTATATTACATTGATTTTCCTTTTTTTTCAAAATAAGAAAATAATATCCTTGAAGTTTTATCACTACTTTCGGTAAGTGCAGTCTAGTACTTTATGAGTTATTTCACCTCAGACACTTGAGTATTGTGCTGAATCGGGTAAAACTGACATCTAATCTGCAATGCATTTCTAACACAATGTAAAAGGAAAAAAGGTGAGAAATTCAACAATCATTTTTTTCGTGACTGAAGAGCTTTATTAAAGTATCTGCATTTCTTCATTTTCTTTATGCTTAGTATACACTGTGGATTATTTTTCAGAGTTCTAAATATAACTTCAAATTTTACATCTATCATTAAGTAGTAGCTTTGATGCTTCATAGCTGTGCTTCCTTCAGGAAATATCCGTTATTCATTTCCAGTGCACCTTCTGGCTGATGTACTGAATCTATGTTCCGTCAGAGAGTTTTCAACTAGATTGAATTGGCCTTTATGTGGCAATGCCTGGGTACCAATGCTTTTTAGTTTCAGCTTTTGCCACGCTCCATGTCTATAACTCTACTTGACATCAGCCTAAGTCTTGGGAATTTCCAACAGGAAATGCTATCCCCAGCATGATCAGACACACTCCTGTTGTCTGCAGTTGGTGTTTTATTTTGAACACCATTCATTCCTCCTTTTGTATATCTGAGAATATTTCAGTTCTGTGATTAAGGCTGGTATTGGATGACCTTTACTCTTCTTCCCCTTGCTTTCCTCTTAAGAGTTAAATGAAACCCTTCCGTTCCTCTACAGGGTACTTAGAACTAAGGCACTATGGCGCTAGCAGCAGGTTGCTTTCATTACATTGATAGGATACATGTGCTGTTTTTTATCTCCAGCATTTTCTCAGTAATTCAGCACTTTAAAGTCTCAGCTGTCTACCGATCTGCAGACAATTGTTTGGTGTAATACTATCCGGAAAAAGCTGATAAAACACAGATGTGACTAGGTCTCTGAAATTTGTGGTTTGCTAAGTGGTATTTTTTCCTACTTTTTTTTTTTTTTGCCATTCTTGCCCATGGCAAGTTAGCTTCCCTACCAGGCATGAAGGCACAGATTTTTATTAAAATGTTGCAACAAGAAGGTAATTGCTAAAAATTAAGGAAGTTAGTTAAAATAAAAAGCAGCAACATTATAACAAACATTATAACTCACTCTTTTTCATATTTCTCATCATAACCTCTGGCAACAATCTCTTCATATTTTGCCCAATGCACATCATAACAGTTTTCTTTCTCTAAGCATTCATACTAAAGTGTGGATTTCTGGCAATCCCATATAGATCTCTTTTATGCAAAATTTTTTCTAGGCCCTTTCATGCATTAAAAGCCAACAGTCTGATTTTTCAAAAGGGCTGAGATTTTACAGGCTTGTCTAGATAAAAGATTTGATTGTGCTTGAACAAGATTGGAAGCAATCTAGTTAGATGGCAGGATGTTACCATCTCTTAGCGGTTAGTGTTTAGACAAGGACAAATTATATTCACCATAGCATCAGCTGAACACAATTTTTCCTGGCTTCCATTGACCTCTAACTTGTGACCAGCCTCCTATCCTTTCACTCAGTTATAACAATTCCATTCAAACACAACAACACTTTGTAATGTGGGCAATCCTTACTGACAGCATAAGAAAGTTTGCACATGCTCAGTTCTTTCACAAACTGGCCCACATCTTCTTAGACGTTTTTGCATGAGGATGTTGCTCAGACAGTTCACGTATGGTGGATATTTCTTAGCATGGTAGGCTTTACCTCTGATTATCTGAATTACATTTTACCTCTGGTGGTTAGGTTATGATTACTTTTTTAAAAATTGATTTAACTGGACTAGGACAACTTTGAATGTGTATTCAGTTTGTTAGCACAGAGGTGCTTTATTTACTCAAGTAAGAGCTACCACTAAGAGTTAAAGTTCTTTGCGCTTTCTAAACAGCTCTTTCCTTCCTCCCAGAGAAACTCTGTCTCAGTGATGTAGTAACCAGTTTTATCTAGAAAGACTGACTTTTCAGCAGGGTCTAGGCTCTAAAGAAGTTTCTGAAGACTCTAAATAGGTGAACACGCCCAGAAGAAACCAGGCTATGCTGTAATATTCCCGTTTAACTACAGAGCATGGGGGAGGGAGAGAAATTCGCTAAAGGATGTTGATTGACATCTATGTGTCTATATGATAACTACACACAGCTTTAGTGATTTATGTGCTAGCCAGATTTTCCATTCCGATTCAAATGAAAGGCCATCTTGCAATTAAAGGCTCAGTTTGCAGTTCCTGATTTCTGAAGGAAGAGGGCGTTTCTATTTATTCCAGAAACATTTAGTGGTTACATGCATGGCTGGCAGCAATTTCCCACAATGTGTAAATTAGTCAATCCCAAAGTCAGTAAACTTTTGCTTTGAAGTGGACATTAATGAAGTGCACCATTAGAGCCTAATGATTGTTCACATTTGTATTTTAGGGGCCCCTCTTGCTTTTGATGTCTTAGTGCCTTAGTTTCTTGACTTTAGTTATCTAAATGCCAGGACTGCTAAACTCCTAAGAGAACTCAAAAAAAATTTAATGAAAAAAGTTAGTACTGGCCTGACTGATGTTGGCACTTCAAAGCTGGAACAGACTAAATTGCTGTAGACTGCTTAATTCAAAAGTGCTCCCTTGTGGATGACAGTGCATGGTGACAAAGTTCAATTGGCAACAGGAGACAGGCAAGATCAAAGACCTTCTATTGTAATAGTTTTGTTCCATGAAGAATTGCTTATTGTCAGTAGTTTTTCAAGCCTTTACTGGCTCCGGCTTCATATCAGGATTCCCTGGTTCAGAGCAAACTTAAATAAATAATTGTAATTACATCCTTCTGATAATAAATTGCAGTTCTAAATGCTGCATGTTGTGTCTCTCAAAGGTCCAAAAAAGAAAAGTGTGTGTTAGGAATCAGGACCTGGGGGAGAACCTTCATTTTTGGAACCTTTTCTATTTAGAGGGATCCCAAATAGGAAATACCACAGAAAGCTAATACCGTGTTAGCAGGAACAGAGACTCGCTCCAGACAAAGCCAGACCGCCTTCACTATCAGGGCAGCGATGCTGCGCTTTCTAGTTTGCATCACCAGCCAGTCTGGTTTAACATTCAGTTTAAGATTAAACTGAATATATTCCCGTGCACTAGTCTGAGTAAATTCTTAGGAAATACTGAACTTCATACTAGCAAAGTTAAGACTAAAAAAGTCTCAGAAATATTTACCATTCACAGCACCTATTTTCCTTTCCTGACACATACACTTCAAAAAAAAATTTTTTTTCCAATCAGAATAAAAAATGGCCCTATCTGAAATTACCCAGTTACACTGGAAGTCATGATCATTTTTAGTATTTTTGCTCTCTTCCCCCACCCCCCCGCCCCCCCTAGTAGCATTCACCGTGTGCAGGGAACTGTGGAAAGACAAGAAAGACACCATCCCTCAGAAACAGTATTCAAGGATGTTGTCTCATAAAATGTACATGATCTTGTCAGAATTGCTTGTCTTGAACTAATTATGAAAACAAGTTTGGTGACAATTAAGGAAACCACTGTGTGATCATTTTTATGCATCCTGTTGACAGAAGTAACTTTTATTTTTTAATAATCATAAATGGTAACATATTTCACAGGAAATTCCATCATATTTAGCACAAGATAAGCAAGTAGAAAGGAGGGATGAGCAAGTACACATAGAGAGGAAGCAAGAAAAAGAAATGTATGGCAATTAAATCATGTATTCTTGATCTTCTGTTACTATTGATAATTTCAATTTAAACAAACCAAAAGACAGCATGCTGTTGCAATCTTTCCTTAAAACTCATTTATGAAGAGCAACATGAGAGTGGTTGGGTTATTCTGTGATTCTGTGATTTCTTTCTCTTTTTTTTTTTTTGCAAGATCTGAAAAAGAATTATAAAGAATTATAAGGAATTAAAAAGAATTATAAACAGGATCAGAAATGTACTATCCCTATACAATTTAGCTCTAGCAACTTCATGGTTGTAAATTATGATGGAACACATCATTAGCTGCAGACTTGTATGTTCTCCCTTAATCACACTGAAGTACACATAAGCCCCAGCTGAGCAATTATGAATAATTAAATCAATTAGAGACAGTCTAACACCAGGTCTTGTGGCTAAACTGGTGTCAGCATCCATAATATTTTAACAGTAAATGCAAATGTGAGCATTTGGATGGAGAGAAGGAGGTGGACAAAGGCTTATACAAATGCCAAGGCATGTTGCTTAGTGATGGCTTTACAATAATATCATGAAGATTATAAGCAATCTTCCCAAGGAAAACAATGGAAATGAAACTCCATTAAAATATTTTTCTTCAAGGTTTAAAGCTTTGAAATTATTTAATTAAAAAAAGGATAAAATGCAAGGCCTAAAAATATGCTGAATAAATTAGGATTTTACATTCATCCAGAAAATATCTTTCCTTCATTAATTGTGCCTAGCTTCACTACTTCTGGTAAAACAGTTTTCTTTAACCTTGTGCAAAAACTGAATAAACAAGCAAAGGTGCCTCCCTTCAACTCTGTCAGGAAAAGAAATTATGCATTTTGTGTACATTTTGTTGAAAGAGAGAAAAATCTGAAAAAACCCCATGATTTTGCACATCAGCTAGAGAGCAACAGCACTATTTGGTAAAATGTGTTTGCTAACAAAAAGACAAATTTCAGACCTCTCTGCAGTTTCTAAGATGTAGAAGTTGTGAAAGAGTCCTATTATTCCTTTGCCACGATGTGCCAAATCACTGTTGTGCAACGATCTGCTCTTCCATGCCAACTATCAGACGTAGTGTTTGTTCTGCCACTGCATCACGATCATGCCTGTAACAAATATTGGGTGCTTCTCACTCTACCTTGTCCCTCTGCAATGAGGAGAAGAGAACAATTCTCTCTCTTTGCCACCTTGTCTCTTCATGCAGGGAAATTAGGTGTTTCCCCTTTCTCTAGATTAACTACAGACCAATGAACCAATTCAGAATTAGTATCTATTTAGAAATCTAATCTCTTAAGTATATGTTTAATTTTAAGCACACATTTCTATTCACTGAGTTCCCAAGCAGCTCCTTACAGACATTCAAGTGCTCTCCTAACCTAGAACATACTTCCTTACAAGAGTAGCAAGGGATTATATTCAAGACAGTATCCTCACTTAGCCACAAATTAATAAAGCCTGGAAGGAATGATTTGTTAACTTTTTCTACAAACTTTTTTATTTTGTTAGCAAAATTACTTGCAAGTAGTATTTGCTGTAACTCATCACCGCAATTGTACAAATAGTTATTCTGCTGTTGTCACTATTACTTGATTACATTATGGGAGAATTTGAAGAATCATTATAATCACCATTGCATGAACGTAATGGAAAAACTATTCTGCTCTTAGAAGGCTAAAGGTGTCTTGAAGCACTTGTCAGTTTTTATTACAGGAAGCAGTTTAATAGGAAAGTGTCTGAAGATCATAGATATAAAGAAAGATAATCAGAATTAAACATATTTACTTTAAGACTTGCTGAACATATAAATCACATAGGTACACTCAATTTGTTTTAGAAAGCAGTTATCTGCATCCCACTTGAGGTCTTTGAGTATGTTTCAAAAGTGATGATTATAATCGTTATCACAAAGCCTGTGCAGCAAGTTGATGGGGGAGCCAGAAATAGAATTTGTTTCCACAGTATCACACACTGCTCCATCTGCCAGGAAGCTCTGCTTCCCTGCCCCCTTGCAACTTGATCAGCATTGAATAATTCTTATACTTTGTGGTGTTCATTGCAAGAAACAGAGCTTCACACATGTGTACCACCTAACTCAGAAGACTATGGTACACATGGAAAGCTTTTCTTTCTTCTTACTTGTAGAAAGTAGGTCAGTTTCTCTGTAAAAAAAGCATAAATCTCAGATACTTTTCCACTTTTGACTAGAATTTAATGGTGAATATTTCCTTTATAAACATATATACAGTTACATCCCAGTCTCACTACAGGTTCTGCTAAGAAAATATTTAATACAAGAATCAAACTATAAACTGTGTGACAAGAATAAAATGTCAAAAGGTGACATTTATTTCTCCGGATGTGATATTTTGAGCTTGCCCATATGATTGTACTGACCAACATTTATAACAAAATAGCTCCCGATGTGAACTTCCTCTTCTGGAATAAGGTGCTTTATTATAGAATGATGACTCCTCCTTTTAAAAGTAGTGATTGTTTCAGGATTAAATCACTTTTATGCTAGAATAGACTACTCTTAAGCAGCCATTCTACCATTAACTATTTCAGTGGTCTATGAAGACAGGTCTGCATGGAGTTCAAGGGATTGGAGAGGTTCCAGAGCAAAAGCTAAGGCCAGGAACATCTGAAAATAAGCCTGCAGCTACAGTGAAATGGTGCTTCCAAAAAAAGGATCCTTGCAAATTTCTTCTTCCACCTTCCATCACTCAATGGAAAGTAGATAGCCTTAGCAGTCTAAACTCAGAGTCTTCTGAGGACTTACACAAGCTGCTGCAGGGGCTTAATGCCACCTTTCAGGGGGGCATAAAGTCCATTATTCCTGCCAAAGAATAGGACTTCTTAAATATTTGAATGATTATGCTGCTTCAGTCTCACCCAAGGCAAGGCAGAGGTGCCAGAAATGGATCTCCAACAGCACTGGTAGATATACTGTTTGTGCATAAACCAGTTTAGGAGGAAATACAATCTCACCTAATTTACCAGGCACTTTGCCATGGAGAATAATCCTTGTGTAGGTGAACTGCTATGTCTACCAGAAATACCCAGGGCTAGGTAGTCCTTTTATTTTCTATGATTAATAGTACTTCCAGGATCTTCTCACTCCTCCCCCTTATGTGGTGTAGACATATTTTGCATTAATCAACTGGTAAAAATTTTATGATGACGACAAGCATTTGAATTTGCAGATCTTACTTATGTAATCCTAGTCATTCAAATAATTGGACATGAAATTCCTCCATGGGACTGACTTGATGAGGCAGGATTATGTCTGAAGTACTGGCAGATTGATTTTCTATAAAAGAAAGCAGGAATACAACTTCTGTGGTTAGTGCTCACCGTAGAATCAGATGCAGGGTTTGAAATTTGCCATTTCCGTTATATATATATATATAAAAAAATAAAAGACTGCAGAAGCTTGAATACAACATTTAAATGTCAGCTCATCTTTATGCTGATATTCATAAATAAAACCAAATAGAATAGCATAGCATAGTGTGGCTTAGAACAGAATAGAATTTAGAAGCCTAGTAAGTATTCCATTTTGTCTGAAATGCAACGTTTGTTCCACTATAAAAATAATTTGTGAGATGAATCAAAACTGCTTTTTTATGCCATGTATCGACACTGTATCTGAAATTTCTTGAGGAAAATCCTAGCCCCATTAAAATCTGTGACGTAACTGTCACTGACTGGAGGAGCCAAGGTATTACAGCGTTACTTTTGTAAGCAAAATTGTGAATTTTGTCTACATATCTTTAAAAACATGTTTTGAAATGGTTGCATTATTAGAAGATTGAAATATGAGTATAAATTTACTAAAAAATCATATTTCAGAAAAATAAATGCTGAAAAAAATATATTACAACTCCCCAGCTATGGGAAAAAGGAATCCTCCTCATTTTGTTTTCCTTTAGGGAAACAATAATAATGGAAAGAGAACTATATCAAGTTGTCATTATTATTCCTTTAGCATATCTTGCTGGTAATTAAATAGTCAAGGTGAATTATTTCCTAAAAATAGCTTTTTTTTTTTCCGAACAAAAAGAATGGCAATAAAATAGAAATATATTTCATCATGTTTGGGTATTTGTCTGTTTGTTTTCAATTTGATTTCCCTCAAAATATTTCCTTCTGAGTGCATTGTCTTATTTCATATTTTGACAATCTGTGACTATTGTTCTTCTGTGACCTTGATCACACAAGTTTTAAAAGATTTGTTCTATGTATGTGGGAGAAAGTTTCCTCAAGTGCAAAATCAAGACCTAAACACACAACACACTGAGTTCTCTGGAATTTTGTTGGTGAGTTGTATCTTGCCTTTAATAAGACCAGATGTGTGAGTGCATTTGTAACTTAAGTCCTAAGAAAGTTTTGTCTTTAAGAATCATTCAATATTCCTCCTTTCTCCTTGGGAGAAAATAAATGGTGTTTCCTTATTGTTTGGTGTGGTACATTTTCTTTCTCCACTTCACATGCTCTGAAATGATGGTGAGCTGATGATCTTTTCTGTTTTCTCCTAAGCTACATATTCCTTGGACAAGAAACATGGGATATTGTCCAGTGATCTAGGATCTGCCTCATGACAACACACAGAACAAATATGAAGCTAGTTCAGTTTTATGTTTCTGGCAACAGTTTTCATAGAAGAAACTTTATTTTTCTGCAAAATATTGTAAAGTAAAATCCGATTATGATCTCAGAGTTCATCTTTAATATAAGGTATGCAGATTTGAGCACTTTTTGTTGGCTGATGGATCCATTAGCTTCTCTGTAGTCATGTACTACAGTTAAGCTTTTCAGGATTAATCTTCTTTTACTTTGTTTTGCATAATGCTAATTAATGCACTCAGAGTTGGGAGTTCCTGTAGGCATTCAGTGGCAAGCACAGCTTTAAAAAATGAAAACACTTATATCTACTACTTTCTTATTATTCTTATTTTAAATTCCTATCACCTGTTTCATCCCGGTGCACTTCACAGCCATTTTTTAATATTCTTTGGAGTCAGCTGTCAAATGGAGATATGCAGCTGTTCCATCCAAGATAAAGCACCACATCAAAGGATAAGTCTGGATATCTTAAATTTTGGTTTATTCTGTTGGGTTTTTTTTTGGCCTTACTCTAGATCAGTTTTCTTATTGAAAACCAAAAATAATCTGAAATCATTCTCACTCTACATCAATGAGTGTATCCAGAGTGCATAGTGCCATGTGAAGGCAATAGGCACGAGAATCCTATGAAAGAATTACTGTGTTTGTATAGGTGTTTTTAACAGGCAAATATAGGACCCTGATCAGAAGCACTAGTGCATACAGATCTGTGTTCAAGAAACTCAGACTATAGTCTTTAGCATCATATCTAGGTCCCGTCTACATGAAACAGGCTCCCAGAAGATGCTGGGTCTGCTTAGCATAGCATAAGCACTGCAGTAGTCCCTACAGCAGAAATCTCTTCTCTTGTTTACTGTCCAGAGAAAGAAATCATCTATTTTGGGAAGGTACATGAGTTCAAAAAACAAAACCAGAAACAAACAAACAAAAAAAAGCCACAGGAAATGGTTTTCAGGTGAGAGAGTAGGAAGTTTAAACAAAGAGGTATGAACAAATGTATGACTCCTGGCTATCACTGTAAACCAGTTTGCTTAACATCTTAAATATATGCAAAGTAATGACAAGAATCAGATGGTATCTTTAATTTCAAGTGACATTCCAATTTTTTACAGACATTATTAATGTAGCATGATTAGCTGACGTGGAGGGAAAAATTGAGGATAAATTGTATGGTTATCAACTGCAGGTTTATTGGTCTTAGACTTCCACCACAGGGAGTGGCTGCTGTATGGAATTGATAAACGAAGAGATTTATAAGGTCAAGTTTTATGAGTCTACAGATTCCTTGTGGTGTATTACCACATCCTTATTACAAGCCCCTTCTGCTGTCCAACTAAGCCACCAGAGGTAATATATTACACTTGCTTCTTCAGATTTTTTTTTTCCTAAGGAAAAGAGGAATAGGTCAAAATGAAATACAAGTTTTCTGGGATTGTATTTGCAGCTTTCTTTGGGCTTTGGGGGATGTAAGGGCAGATTGTCAGGAACTAGGAAGTCAGTCTTGAAAAGGTATGATAAAGTGATTGATTGTGATATTTAGAGAAACATAAAGTGAAAATATTAAGAAGATAATTATTTTATTTTAAGAAAGATAATGAACAGTTATGTTAAATAGGGACATCTTTAGCACAAACAGATACAGTGGCTTGAGTACAATAAGATAAATAAGCATAAGGTTCTTGCTCAGGAGCTGATATCTTGCTAAATGGTCATTTCTAATAATTAGCTAATTTGGGATAATATGAAAAGTCAACAAATTACCTGATCATTCTAAGGTGTTGCTACATTTGACAAAGTTTTATATGATTTCAGCATGTTATTTGTAGAACCATTCTGTTAAAAGGATTGTTAGGTGTCTGTGCAATAACACTCCTCATTAAAAAGTGTCTCTGTGTATTTTTTATAATTGTTTCCTCTCTATGGTATCAACAGACAGCTATTGTGCATGTGCTTTTGATGATATTGACTGAAACACACTGATTTCATATCCAATTAATGTGTGATATGCCACTTAATGGAAATACTTCTGTTTATTTATTTCACAGTTCTGTGATGTGTCACAAGAAGGAACATGACTAAAATGTCCTATGTCAGTATTTCAACAATTATTTAACTCCAGCTGATACCTTCATTATTTAGATGGGCAAAACACTAATACCAGTATAATCTTTCTACCTATTCCTTAGCAAATGCAAAATTGCTTCTGTTATGAAACCACAGTTACAAGTCATGTAGGATTCATGTAACTTGCTATATTTCGGTGGCATTGCATATTGCTAAAACAAAAAACTGACTGCCCAGATAAAGGGACAGCAAGATGGAATGATAATGTAAACTCCTCTAGATTCATAGAGCCATTGAATGATTTGGGTTGGAAGGGACCTTTAAGGTCATCTGGTTCAAACCCCCCTGTCATGGACAGGGACACCTTCCACTAGATCATGTTGCTCAAAGTGCATTCTACGTGGCCTTTGAGCACCTCCGGGGAAGAGGCATCCATGATTCTCCAGACAACTCTGTTGCAGTGTTTCATGGACCTTAGAGCAAAAAATTTCTTCCTAATACTTAATCTAAATCTGCCCTATTTTATCTTAAAACTGTTACCTCTCATCACTACACATCCTCATAAAAAGCCCCTCCTCTTCTTTCCCATAAAGTACTGGAAGGCTGCTATAAGGTATCCCCGGAGCCTTCTCTTCTCTAGATTAAACAAACCCAGCTCTCTCAGCCAGTCCCTGTGTGGGAGGTGCTCCAGCCCTCTGATCATTGTTGTAGCCCTCCTCTGGACCCATCCCAACAGTTCCATATCCTACTTATGTTGAGGATTCCAGAACTGGACACAGTACTCCAGATCAGTTCTCACAAGAGAGGAATGGAGGGACAGAATCATCTCCTTCAACCTGCTGGCCACGCTTCTTTTGATGCAGCCCAGGATAGAGCTGACCTTCCAGCTCGCAAGCACACACTGCCGGCTCATGTTGAGCTTGTCGTCAACCAGCACCCCCAAGTTCTTCTTTGCAGGGCTGCTCTCAATCACATCGTCCCCTAGGCCACTTGATTTATTCAAAGAAGACACAGAAGTGGAATGATACATCTAAAAGTCCATTTGCCATGTTCTTAGTGAATTATTCAGGTGTAATATTATTGAAACTCATTTATCAGAACAAGTTATGTTCTGTCTCTAAAATCTGATGCAAAGTTGTACAGAACATTAAAGCCTAACAAGAAAAGGACATTTCAACTTTTTAAGCATTTATCATATAATTATCTCATTATGTAATTGTGAGCATCCTTCATCATATTCTGCCTTGCACACAATTAACAGCATCATAGATTGGCTGTTTCCCTGATCTTCAGCCTTTAATCAATTACAGAAGTCATTTATTGCCTTGAGCAGTACAAAGTAACAGAAACAAAACTTGAATGGTCAAATTCAGGGAACAAGCCTGAGACATGGACTGAAGACAGAAATCTCTGATGTTGTAAAATTTTATTCTTCCCACATCTTCAGAAAAGCAGATTAACATTATCACAATGACAATTACAGTACATAGACTGGAAGAAATTGCATTCAGATATAGCTCTAGTCTTTAAGCAAATAAGATTATCCAATGGAAGTGTCTCATTTACAGTAAAATTTAGCAGGGTTTGCATGCAACGGACAAGAGCTGGTTTTGAAAGAAAACATTGTTTTTCAGGAGTGATGACAGTCACAAGGTGTTTCATTAGCCAAAATCACCTGTTTTTCAGTTAAAATTATTCAAAATCCTAAAAAGGTAAAAATTGGAGAAGTATCAAGTATCAGTTGATTCTGAGAATTCCTCTTAAAATCTTCCAATTATAAAGTCAGTTCAGCAAATGACCTTACTTGTGTACATGAGAATATTCTGCCTTCTTCCAGCAACAACAAAAAAATGAATAAAGTAATGTGGTGTTTTTTTACTATCCCTACTTTATTTTACAGCTTGCCCTTAGAACTGAATAAAATTAGATCATTCACTCTGACACTCATTTGGCTTTGGTGTTCTGAACAACCTCTTGCTGCAGAATTTAGAGAAAAGAATGAGTACGGGGCGTGTGAATAAATAAAATAAGGCACTAAATATTAAAAACAGCAATAGCTTCAGCCATATGGTAGCAGGCATGTAACAGTGCATAAAAATCACTCAGGTCAGAAACTGAGTATTTCTTAGTGACTGGCTAACAAATTAAAATAACTTTAAAGACATTTCATCTGGTGTTATTTGCTGAGCATGTTGGAGAAGATGGAACAGGATAGCATCAATGGGGAGTCAATTCTTTTTCTAAAACAGAGGTAGAATCCCATGAAATGTTAAAATTAGTTAAAACATGACAGAAAGGAGTTGATAACAAAAGACAAAAAAGAGGGAAATAAACCACAAAATCTTGAATGTAAACTTGATAAAATTCTTGAGGATAAGGGGCATGTAGCAAGAAAGATGAAGGCTTCAGCTTACTCGGCTATTTTATAAAGCAAAAACAGTAGTAAATTTCTCTGTCCCTGAGTTTTCACCCAGCCCCCAATATGACAGTTTGGTCAAATGATGGTGTTCTGTGGCTGCTGAGATAACTGTTGAGTGAAGCAGCAGCTTGAAGATGAGAATAAGTTCTTCAGATGAGATCCTGTGAATTAGATCTCTGCTGCCTTTTGCTGGTATAGATGACAGAAAACTGGAAAATATCTTCTCTCACAGGAAAACAACACATTTCATGGTGGTGACTTTGGGTTCAAGGAACAGTTTAACTAGATAATGAAAGAAAAAGAAAGGAGAAACTAGTAGTGAAAGCAAGAAAAAGAGGAAAAGAAAAATTTTTTCCTTCTCTTGATTTTGTCCTTGTTCTTCCAGTCTTTCTGCTCCTTTCTATTTCTCCTCTCTTCATCCTTTTAACTCTCCCTTCTCACAGAATGTCTTTTTTCCCCCCTTTTATTTGTAACTGAGTAGTGTTCATGTTTAAAATGGAATGTCCTTCTATCCTCATACTCAAATAAGTCATTGAAAGGGATCTCTGTATGGCAGAGAAGAGAATGGAGGAGTGCTTTTTATGTCATACAAAATTGGTTCAATATTGAAAGAGAAAAATTCTGTAAGGCTGTTTAATATGTGTTTCCTGACCCGTAGGACTTGTAAAATCCTCAAACAGTTCCACTTTATTAAGAAGTAGTTAGAGCAACTGGAAAGTGCTTTGACCCGTTGGCACATCCTGAAGAGCCTCAGAGAGCCTTTTATACTTAAACTCAGAATCAAGACAGCATTAAATCATTAAAAATTTCAGCTTTTTGTTTGTTATTTTCTTCTCCAGGCCTTAAGAGAAAAAAACATTTTATTTGTTCCTATAACTGTTGCCAGCTTTACGCATTATTGCATATTTTATCCTGTTTCTTGAGATCAAAATAAATCAACATCAATTTCTTTAAAAATTGCCCAGATTTTTTTGAACTCAGGTCATGAAATAAAAAGTGATGATAAATTTGATGCAAAAAGGGGAGGTCAGTCTAAAAAAATAAATACAAAGCAAATGCAGAACTTCTATTCATTCAGCTCCTAGTAACTTATTTCCTTTTATAAACTGTTAAAGCCTAAACAGGTGAACACATACCTGGATCTTAAAACCACAAGGAAGATATAAATCTTTGCTCTCTTATTTGGTAGGGCAGCTCAATCATTTCTACTGTATAGTAATAGATGGTATTAGATACATACAAGAGATGTATAGAAGGAGATGTCATAGTCACAGTTGCTCTAATATATAACTTAGCCCTCTGTTTACATGGTAAAGAAACAGAAAATGTCTACAGAAACTGTGAACTTGTTTTGTACAGATAGATTCAGCAGAGCATTACTTTCAATGCCCTCCTGGGTGCAGTGGAGCAGAATACGTCTGAATACTGCAGAAATGCTGGCAACCCTAAGAAGCCAGACTGCTGTTGTTGTCCAAGGAACTAGGATCTTGATCCAAAGCTCAGTGGATTCGGTGAAAAAGTTCACATGGATTTCAGTGAGTTTTGGCTCAGATCCCATTTCTTAATTCGTCTTTCCTTCCACAAAGTTTTATACTCTTACAATTTCCACTGATTTAAAGTGAAATGACTCCTGACAAAGCATTATAACTAAAGACATCCGACTCTATAACACTTGCATTCTTCCTCATTCCCATACCTTCTACCTGGTAATAAAATTAGAAGGCACGTAGTGATTTTGAAGTTAGCAGAGTCATTGACTTTGACAGAACTGTTTTTATTAGTATATTTTCTGCCAATTATTTCTCCACATCATGGTCATAATTCTGTTTATTAGTATCAAAAGCTATTTGAAACTGGGACTTACCATTACTTAAAAATTAAGTACTTGCTCCTGATAATCCTCTAATCAATGGGAAGAGCTGAGCATTTCCAGCAGGTAACTTATCCTAACTATTTTAGGAAGGAATAAATAGTTGTCCAGAATCACCTCATTCATTCTTTTTACTAACTGAATTATCCACCTAATTTCTAGAGAAATACCAAGTCAGGGAAAACAACCTAAGCTCTAAATTTCTTTAAAATCAGTTCTCTATATTCTGTACTTCCTAGACATAACTGCATTCAGTTCTTTGCAAGGAACATATATGTCAGGTGATTGTAACGTAATGACAGAACAGCCCAAATGAGATAGACTTGTCCATTTCTTCTGGAGGACTAAAAGATATTTGGGATTGGTGTATGTGAAATTGTCAGCTACACTCTGCAGCTTGTAAGTTTTAATTAAGAAAAACTAAAGGAAGAACAGACCAAAATATTGTGTGCAAATTTAAACATATTGGTACTGGAAATCTATAAACCTTGCAATATCCTGTGTTGTCCTCTGGAGTTTGAAAGAAAATTATCAATTACACTTAGAAAGCAATATTTCTGGGTTTGACTTTGAATTTTTTCCTTCCCTAGCCATTCAGGTTCTGCTATTTTCATGACACTGGGGACCAGCATGATCTAACAGGCAATGCCTGCCTTTAAGTTTCTCATAAAATCCTTTAGTTTATCATCACTTCATCCTTTCTTACTCAGAAACTACTTCTGATGTTCCAAGCTCCAATTCTTGCTTTTATACAGCGAACTAATCAAAGACACCTCACTTCACAGAAAAAAAATAATCACAAATAAGAATCAAAGACCTATTTTTTTAATGGAAAATGAATATGTAAGATGCATTTGTGGTTTTTAATCTCTTCCTTCACAGGTATTCCCTCTTTACATTTGACAAGGTCTGTCACCTGCAAGTGTGAAGAGTACAACTAGGTATGAGT
Source organism: Clamator glandarius (assembly GCA_033459285.1). NCBI lineage: Eukaryota > Metazoa > Chordata > Aves > Cuculiformes > Cuculidae > Clamator > Clamator glandarius. The sequence goes on along the minus strand of JAUNZM010001193.1, from coordinate 12,227 downwards.
ATAGGAACTGTTTCCTCATTTTCTTCCTGGAGATCCAACCTTTCAAATGCCTTCCTTCTGTTAGGTCCTTCATCTTAGGAGCTGGGTGACTGAATCCTGGTTTGCATGTCAGCTGCTCCAATCTGGCAATGGCTATTTCATCTTCAATAATGTCAACTGAAACTGTGTGTGGTGGTTTTAGGATAAAGGAAGGTTAAAAGGGGAACCACTGCCAGGAGGAGAAGGGTTGAAGGTGTTTCAGGAAATTAATGGTTTGGCTTGGAAATTAAAGTTTTGATTTTGCTCAGGAGTATTATAATTGAATTCCATTGGTGTAAGATCAGGCCTTACTTAAACTTTTCTCAGATGGTGGAATACTTACCTAGCCCCTAAACACCAGGGAGAAAGATGTAGCAAAGCTCCACAAAAGCTTTTACTCTTAGATTTAAATCTCAAGCTGCATGTCTGTTCATGCTTCACAAATTGGACCTTTGACAACAAAAATATATGTGCCTTTCCCTATCTGCTCAGCCATAGTTAAAACCTGTGGTCCAGTTTGGGGTTTTTTTTACTCATCAGCCACCAATATCTAGTTCTATCAGCAGAATTTCATGTTTTGCTCAGTGAAGACTGTAGTTTTGAATACTATGTAATCCCTAGTTGTGTCATAGTAGCAGATCAAAGAACGGACCTTGTAGAAACCCACCCAGAAGACAACACTTAACTGATTTTAAACCAGTAAACTTCATCGTATATAAAGCATAAGAAAAACGCACTTGTAAAATCATGTCTGAAGTCTGAGTCAACCATTGTTAAATTTTTAACTGTAACATATGTCATTCCTTAAGTTTCTTCTGTAGTTTTAATCTTGTCACTAATGTATGTGATTTTAATTACACAATTGCTTTCCATTTGCTAAAGTGCTAACAGAACTAGCACTTTGTCTCCTTACCTATGTCCTGTGCCTCTGGCCATTTGAACATCATAACCTCCGCTGAACACACAGCTTCAAGCCAATTCCTTATTACCCTTTCTGTCAGGCCTGGGCTACAGCATGAGAAAGGATCCTTGTTCCCCATGTAGTTCATGCGCACAGGATCATTGCCATCCATAATGGACCAAGAAGGCTTGCAGAGAAAATCCCTGGGAAAGTTTTGCTTAAATGTTAACATTAAAATAAGTAATGAGCAACTGAAACTAGGCTTCTATAACATGAAATATTAAACATCTTAACAGTGAGAAGTGTCATGAGTCTACCTCTTCCATTGTGTTCTTGCATTGCAGCAGTGCAGAGGAGACTCATCTTAATTATTGAATTACACTGGTGAGATGAAAACAGCGTGTTAAAAAATAGCTCCTGTTTCCTAAAAGCTATTTTATATCTCTTCTATCCTTTTATTATTAATTCTAGTTCTTTATCCAGAAATAGAGAATTCTTTCAATTTTAGAGCTCATTTGTGACTATGGTTTTCACTCTTCAGGTCTAGTTGCTGTTACAGTCATAGATATATACGAAGCAGCTATATTTATTATCTCAGGCTGGTGCTTGCAGACACTAGTGATCATCCTCCACTTCAGAATGCTGAAGAGCTGCTATCAACACAGCTACACAAATTCTAGTTACTTTACTTGTTTCACTTGTAAATTCAATCCGCATTGGCAAAGACAGAACAGACCTGATGCAAGTAACTATTCGTACCCGAGAAGTGTAATGTCTAACTGAAGCCATTTGATTAGCTCACACTGAAAGTCGCAGAGCTTTACTTGGCTACAGAGGTGGCTTGCAATGATAGAGCCGCAATCACAGCTGGTCACTGGTGGATATATCTACGGAAATCTCCTATGCAGGGCAAGGTGTATTTTTGTCTCATTGCACATACCCTATGTGATAACAATAACGTCGATCAGACAAATCAATAAAACATTAGCTGTTCCCTCTCCAGGTGCATTTATCATGAAATAATGATGTAGGTTGCTAAAAACAAAGCTGAGGGGGAGCAAATGTTATGTGAATCCTCAGCAGATGGTGTCTGCTCCTCATTGTTTATTTCATTTCTTTTTTGCATGATGTTTTTGCTCTGTGTCATTCTGCCTAGAGATTACAATTTTGACAAACTCTGAATAAGCCAATGGTTATATTCTGGGCGACTCAAGTTTTTCTGAATAACACATGCACTACAGCTGCACCTAAAATCTGTTTCATATTTAGTGTAACAAATTATGCAAAGTACACCAAATAAGACCCATTTCAAATTCCAACGGGACTTTCTGAAAACATTTTAGAGAAATGTTTTCTTTGCTGTTTCCCTTCTGCTCTCATTAAAAAGGTGAATCACTAAAAGTAATTGTGTAAAACCAAAATGACGGTTCAGAAAACAGTATGACAGGCCATGGAACTCCCAGAGAAAAGTCTTCATGTCTTTTATATTAGTGAGAGTTTAACTACATAATCCAGAATGGACACTTGGCTCAGAAAATGCACATTCCTAGCCAACAAAGAAATATTTTTCATGATAAAATATTTTAATCTACCCTTCCTACCTTTTCTTCTGTATTTACTATTTCTTTTGATTTACATAGAAAATACCCTGTAATATCAACAAGACTGAATTATTCTAAAAATTGTTTAAGGACGAGACCTGTTTCAACAGAAGAGATAATTAGCAATATCTTGGGAAGTTGGAAAAGGTAAAAGAAAAGCCTGGAAGTAAGTAGATGGCCCTGGTTTAGATCAAAACTCATCTGGTGGTTGCCAAAAGTTAGAGCAATTTATTTTGGTTCCTTGGGGGACACAGTTTTGTTGTTTGTTTGTTTTACACAACATTAATTTCATATTGTTAACCTCAGATGTTAAAGTCATGTTGGGCCACAGAAATGACACTTGAAAAACCCAGAATTTTGAGGCTCTCTGTTCCTTGTTTTGGTTTATTGCTTTCCTTTTTTTTTTCCCACAAATAAACCCCACAACCTTGAGGTCTGCAAACTTTCTGTCTGATGTAATCACACGGCTCCAAATGAAGGGCTTTACAGCAACATATCAAATAATGTGACCATGATAAAAATCACATGAACAGGGAATACTTCAAATTAGTGGATGGGGACAGGATGAGGGAAAATGAAATCTTACTAACAGTCTTACCTTTAGAAGTTATCAAGCCATCCCTGTCCAGGGTATAAAGGTCTATGGAATAATGCAACTCTATTTGTGTATATTGTATCATTGGTAATTATTTGTAGGTGTCTGTGGTGTCAAGATGCAGGCCTCTATGAGGTCATTTGGCTCAGCATCCCTAGCTACTAACTGGGTGACATCATAATATGGATCTTTATTGGTAAGTCTATACAACCGTGTTAGTTTACGGCTCGAACTAGCACGCAAGACTAAATTCCCCAGCCAGTTATACTGCTTCTATAAGTTGTCTCACACTTTGGCTCAGATCTGGGGCAGGGAAGCATATTTGGCAAACAGAGAAACTTGGGGGAGGATTCAGTAATAAAAATACAAGTGACTTAAACCACAATGAATACAGATCTTTACTTGGCCACAACTAATGCTGTACAGACACACCTTTTGAGACTGTTGCAGTGACTTGAACCAGCTACTGTCATGTAAAGGCCCTACCAAGTGCTGGAACAAGCTTGCAACCCACTAACAACTTGGGATAACAATGCCACAGCATGTGGTAGTCTTCTGCCTTTTTGCCTATGTCATCAGACAAAAAAGAAGGCAAGGAGCAGAAAGGATCCTAGGATTTCAGCATCATTAAAAAAAGAGATAACTGTTCTTAAAAAAAGAGATAACTGTTTGTTCTTGATTTAACTGCATCTTTTTGTAGTCTGTCACAAGCATTATATATTCCTGCAAGTTTTTACTATTTCTGCATTTCAAGGGACTGGATATTTTTTTAACTCCGCTAGTATCTTAAGCTAACTTTCTAGGTAAAAAATACAAAAACGTCAACCAAAATACATTGTTAAATAATCTTTTCACAATAATTTCTGTAAGATGTCCAAGCCAGGGCATACCAATATAAAAGAAAGGAAATTGTTTGCTTAGCATATTTGAATTTATTCTGTAAAATGTAGCCTAGGTGTCATTATTTGGGGTAGCATTTTCATTTTTTTGTGCTTTATGAAGCTGATGCATACTTTGGCAATGCAGTACCACAAAGTTTAATAGTCTTATAATCTTTTAGGGCTTCACCACTGTATTCTTTATCAAATATTGTTATTTCTCAGTAAAATCTAAGAGCTTAAGATAGAATTTCATTATTTCTTTTTTGCTGACATATTGCCTTAGAAACTTTGATCTAATGGTCAATTTGCTAAGTATTATCTTTACCCACAATCTCAGCACAATTGCTTTCAAAGCTGATTTTTTTTAAATTATATTCATAATGAATCTCTAGCAAATCTAAGGATTAAGTGTTCTCGTGTTACAGAACAGAAAATTGCATTTTCCTGGTAAGAATGTACTTTGCTGTATATCTAGCCTGTCAGTCTCCAGTACAATATACCTTCTCAGGTAGTAGCATCACTTTGTATCTGTTGGCAAGTGCTGACAGCATGGTTGATGCTGTACAAAAACTGGACGTTAAGGCAGAACTGTGTTAAAATTATGTCTAGTGTCACCATTTTCCTCTAGCCAGACAACTATAAACTTGCCCTGTCTCTGGGTAATTTCTCCTGCTAGTTTGATCACAACCACTGGATCGGGGTTGCTCAGTGGAGCTGGGTTGCTCTCCCTGCCAAACCAAGCTCATGGGAAGTGTTCATGACAAACCATAGTGGCCATTCTACTGAGACTCCAGTATCCTCCCCCACTTTTCTCATCATCTACCAATTTTGTTATGCTTTCCCATAACTAAAAAACTAAACAAATAAACGACTTGTCTGGCAAGAATTACTCTTCAGCAAGCAATTGTGGTTGATGGTTCAGTTATCCTCTGAGGGGGTAATTTTCAAAAGCATTCAGCACTAACCTAACGCCAGTTCTCTCAAAGTTAATGTTAGTTTTTTAATTGGCTTTACTGTTTGCAATGTTAGGCTAATGTTGGCAGTTTTAGTGCTACTCTAATTAATTCCTATGTATGTTTTCTTTATTATTTTTGAGGAATAATTTACAATTCATAATACTTACATTTTCAGTGTTTTTTTTTCTTTTTAATGCTTGATCGAGGAAGCCAAATTTCATAGCTTAACATTGGAAAAATTACCACAAATTCCTGTCCTTTGTTCGTTTACAAAGAACCACTTCTCCTCATATGTTTCTAAAAGCTAGGTTTTTTCTTCTGAATCACTGTAGAAAGAAAACTCTGTTTCATCATCTGTAAGTTTTAACTGAACCTCTGCTAGACTACTTTTATTTCTCTCTGTTCTACATTCTCCTTACCACTGCCCATATTCATCCATATCCAACATTGTCCTTATTTATTATTTTCACATTTTTCATTTTCATAGAGAACGTACAGTGGCTCAGATCTTATACACACCCTTCAGTTCAGATTTGGTCATATTTATAACTGCTTTGACATTTAAATCATTTTGGCTTTGGCTATGGCAGTGTGGCTCTAGATACTCCGACACACTGGTGCAAAGTAGTGCACAAGAGGTACATAGAATTTACTAGGGATCTACAGAGTACTCTGTTCTCAGATGTCTTCAGTTTTTACAGCTACTCCTTATTATATTCAGCTTTATAAATTATATTCCACTTGTATTGTCTGATTACAGCTGTGAACTTGCTTTGAGTTATGACACTAAGGAATAGAGGTCTTTCTGTTGATTTCTTTCTTGCAGCTAAACAGAGATTTCACTTCACAATCCACCCATCAGAACTTCCATTATGCCTCCAAAGCCATAATCACTGTCAGATGCTGTATCATTCCTCTAGATCATTTGACATATTCCTCAAACTTACATACAGACATGGAGGTAATTAAGCTCATGTATCCTTACTATTCTTCTCTCATTTCAGACATCTTTCCCTATCTTCCCATTTCATTTGGAACTAATGGCATCTGAGTTAAGAGAGCTCTATTCAGCTGCTATTGTTTGAACTACATTCAATAACATCTTCATGTCTATTAGTGCTCCTCTTACTACAATCAAGATTGTGTCACCCAAACAAACTATTGCCCAATTGAGACATACTGAGAATCAAAAACCTGCCTCCTTCTAATGCCATGATCAAAACCACACACTCGGGATGTATTTCTTCTATTTAGCCAGGATTTGTCTCTTTATTCTCTGAAATTTCCTCCCAAACGGTGTTGAAAACATATTCTCATGGAGGATAAAACTTCATAGCATCAAATGTTTAATCTCACCCAACTGCAAGTGATATTTCTGTGATGACAGAATATGGATGGCATAGTCTAACAGTTCTCTGACGAAAAAGTTGAAGGTAGTAGAACAGCAAAATATTTCTTATTATTAAAACAAGGCAGATCAGTGGATGTTAGTTGAAATTATTTACAATATGTGAAATTACCCATAGTCTGAAATTCTATATAGTAGGTGTCTCCAAGTAAAACTAAAAGATCAGAGGCAACACGCTAATTAAGCTGTCTAATGTGCTGAAAAACCCATTTATTGTCTAAAGGTGAATATAGGAAAATCCACATTGTTCAAGAGTGTTTGCTGAACACAAGTCCATCTGGTGATTTGATAAAAGTATTTAGTTTCTCAAGGCAATCTGAGTGTATACTCCCTAGGCGCCACTGTTTATAGCTTAAATACGACTTGCATGTGGATTCAGCATTACAAATAGGAAACAGCAGGCTTTGGACTTGTACTCTAATGTAGCCCTTTCATCACCCAGTTACCCTTAAGCATCTCCTTTCCTATTGTAATTTGGACTAAATGCAAAGCATTAGTCCCATCAATAAAAAGTAATGGTACTACTTAGAAAAAGAGAGATATATTTAAAATAAAGGAGATACCGTAGCTCTCTTCCTTGTATGCAGGAAGTTAACAGGATACTGGCCTGCAGCCATCCACTGCTGGACATAGGGCTGTTGTCATGAAGGATGAGCCTACATCTGCATCCTTAAAAGGATTTTACCAGGGAATGCATTAAACTAACTAGCGTTTACATTGAAATGAGGCAGTGAAAATCAAAGAACAGCTTCAGTTTTCCATTGACAGTTTTACCGAAACAAATATCGCAGTCCTGATGAATACAAACAAACATTATTGAAGAAACAGGCAACGTAGTGGCAGCATGAGGAATTTTTACATTTTTTTGTCACTGTGAGAAAAATGGAACCTTAACTGTCAGTCTTGGTTTAGATTAGTTAATGTGGTAGTTGCACTTTATTTTTAGTGCTGGTGCTTCAGTTAACATACTCAAGTCAGCACTAAGAAATGATGATAAAAACCACGTAGAAATAATTTAAATGCCATATTGCAGGAAAACAAGGCAAAATGCACATTTTCAGCTGCGGTTAAGCAAGGTAATTATCATAAAGAGAAGTTTTTTTTAACCTGCACTAGCTGAAGATTTAACATCTCTGCCATCAGTACTAAGAATTCTGAAATAGCACAGATTTGTGTAAATTCCCCATGTCATCAAAGATGCAATTTGCATAAAAAGAGAATTGGCACTTTAAACATGAGAGAAATATGTAGACAAGCTGAAACTACAAAATTCAAAGCACTAGTTTGTTAAGGAAAGCAGCACTGAATTCTTGCATTTTCACTCCAGAGAAAAAGTTTCTTCATGGAGCTCATAACGAAGTCAAGCAGAAGGTTAACAAATTCTATGCAACCGTTTTAGTTGTTACACATATTCACTACAGCAGTGAAATTACTGAATTGTGGTCAAGATCTTGCCTCAATAGGCCAACAGTTTCTGACACTGGAAGTCAGCCTAATCTTAAGCTTTGGCATAGCTGCAGTTTGACAAAAGTAGCTGCAAGAACCGCGGTGGATAAAACTAAACTCTCAGTCCTTCAGAGAGTAAACTCTTTCGTGGCCTGGACAATGTCCTCTGTGTAGCATGCAGCTCCAAGCACAGCAAGGGATGTTAACAAATAGTTTCTCATCCTCACTTTCCAGGGAAAGGTTTGCCTCAACCCTGCTATTGACTTACCCTGTTTCTCCCCAGTAGCCTGACAGATTCTACTTCCGCTAGCCTCTTTGTTTCATAGAGGACACATGCTTTTGTTTGCTTCATGCTTCTTATCCCTGCACAATGATTCTTCTTTCTTCAGATCTCTCTCCAAAGCCCTCAGCTTCCAGTTAGGCATCCAGTGCTAAGCACTTCACTCTTTGTTCCTGTCTTTCCATTTTAGTTTGCAGTAAATGGGCAAGTTTCATCTGTAACAGTAAACATGTTTGTGACCTTTCAATCTCGCAATAATTCTTGTCATCTTGTCCTTTTCCCAAACACTTTCACCTTTTTTTAATAGTTAGTGTTTTAATTAATTGGGCTATAGTCTTTGTTTAAACTGCCTGTTAAGTTCTATAGACACCTGGGCACTGGATACATAAATAATTAGTAAAAAACAATGAGATCAAAGCTCCTATTAAATTGTTTCATGGTAACTTTCACCTAGTGAACTTAATCTGGCAACAGGAAAATTAGATACCCTGTAAGGAGTATTATAGCAGGTTTTGAAGTAATTAATAAAAGATACACAGTTAAGAAATCTGGAGGACCTGGAAAATCCCAGCTATAGGTCTTTGATTAATGGACATACGTAGGTAATTGAAACTGAGGAAGCTTTTGCTAGATTCTAAACGCTTATGGAAAATAAAAGATGAATACTTGCAATCAGTTCCATGTAATAGGTGCGAGGGAAAAGCTATTAGTCCATAAGCCCATTTGAAACTCCCATAGCAGTTTCAGCAACAACATTCCCAGAAGCTCCTAAGTGCATATATTCATGGCGTTCAGAAAGAAGTTGTTCAGCAACAAACGTCAAAAGGAATATTAACTATTCCAGTCATTTGAAATTGTGTTTCAACTGTTTATATTTTGGTGAGAATTTAATGTAGTTCTCTGTCTAATTTCAATCATTCTGTTCCTGTTGCGATCTTCAACCGTTAACATCTCTGTGAGGTGCAATTGTCCTAACTTTAGATATGGAAAAGAGCTACACAGTGTCACCTCTAGAAAGACTTATGCATTACATTGCCATGTAATGCTGCACCTAACCTTTGCTACCTATTGCAACCTATAGGCATAAGTGTTTCAACCCTGTTTACATTCTGTTGGGAGATCTGGGAGGCCAAATACGTGGTCTGGTTTGAATACTCATTCAGAGACAGGAAATCTGTGCTGAGTTGCTTACCTTCTAGAAAGAAACTGTGTTCTCCCAGTGAATAACCTCCTTAGGTGGTTACACAGAGCCTTGAGAAGGGGATGAGGTGGCTGGAAATGTCTTCTCTTTCAGTTGCTGATATTGTTCCTATGATTGGCATGATTAAAATACCATTGAGCCAGAAAGAGATGAGAAGCAACAGAGAAAGTACATATAAAGAAAAAAACAAAATAACCTTGTAGGTTATTGTATATCACAGACACTGGGGTGGGGAAGGTGTATGCTTACATAATCTTACAATTAATTCTAAATCTAAAAATCATCTTCAGTAGTTATTTGCAGGATTGAAACTTTATTTTCTCTCTCATCAACTGAGTTCCCTAACTCAGAATGTTATTTAATTATAATCTATTCATAGATTTGCTTTAGTGAGTTGCCCAATTTTCATATCAGCAATTTTTAAATTTGAAAGATGTATGGCCAATGCTCCATCTCAGTCTAAAACTAAAAATTCAAATACTCAGGTAGAAGAAAGGACAGACTCTGATTTTTTCATAAAGAAAAGGAAAGCAAATTTAACACTCTTATTGTCACCATCAACCTTTGAGTTGTGGTTCCTGCTGAATGCTATGAGTTTCAGTGATGATATCATTACAAGGTTCAGTATAGAATCAATGAGCTTAGTTTTCCTGAAGCTGTGTTGGCTCCATAGAGAGCCTGTTCACTTCTGTGAGAGATCTGATAAAGCAAGACAGTGGAGAGACATTTTAATATCTTTGGAGAATTACTGGAGTTCAGCTAGTTCTCAACCAGAGAAGAGGAGGAAAAGCTCACAAGAGCCTGAGAGAGTAGAAGGAGGAAGCCAGTGGCTGGGTTACCTAAACCCAAACACCACCAATTTTATTAAGCAAGTATCAGTTACCAAAATGTCAGAAACCAATGAGTTAGATAAAAATGAGAGAAACCCATCTTCTACCACTATCTGTTATAATCTGACTAATGCATCAAGTCCTGCGAACAGGATGGACACTCCAACTGAAGAATTCTACCACACTTGGGCAGTTCTGAGCATGAACAGCAGCATGATATCTAGTAAACTTCGAACTTTCATCTTTTTTCAGTTAATGTGAAGAATTTTGAGTTTATTTACATTAGACAAATTCTTCTTGTACCACATAAAACTTAAAAGCCATCTACAATCAAAAGAGTATACAATTGCCAAGTGTTCTAGAAAAGCACATGTAAAAGACTTTCCCAGATATCAGTGGCAGCTTTCATGAAATTTTACAAGCCTAAATTTAATTTTGGCATATGCATTTTCAGATTATGGCTTTGAGATTAATAAATATGTGTACAAGTGTATAAGCAGCATATCTGAATACGTGTCTGTGAGTATGTGTGTGCCTGTATAATATACTTGCACTTAGAAGTACAAAGCTGTTGCAATGGCTACACAAAAAATGCTTTAACTTTACCTATGATATCCCTGCAGGAATAAAATTCTGGTCTATAAAGATAACCTGTAAACATGTTTTGCCTACCTGTTCTTCTTTTGGTTTTGTCTTCTGCTTGTTACTGAGAGAAATGGTGAGAAGGGAGGCAGTAGACATCAGTGATCCCATAAAACGTGTTCAATTTATTAATAAGATTTTAGAAAAAGATGAGACCAGCAGCTGTAATGCCTAATTCAACACCCTATTAACCAACAATCTCTACCCCTCATTAATCCCATTCAATTCTAACAATTCAAACCATTTCCATATACAAACATATCCATTCAATCCCCCTCATAAATAAATTCTCACAACACCATTCCCCTACCCACTAATCATCCCTCACACACTAAACCAAAATAACAAACCCAAAAACCAATTCCACAAAAACCACCCCCCAAACTCCTAACCCCCCTCCCCCTTCCCCCCACAATCCCCTAACCAAAATCAAAAACTAAAATCCACTTCCCCCCCCATCCACAACCACATCACAAAATTCATCCCCCCCTCCTACACATCAAAAAAACCCCACTCTCCAAACACACCCCACAAACCACCCCTTTCACCCATAACCACAAACACACTCCCTCATAAAAACCCCCCAAAACTCCCCCTCTCTCTAACCAATTCACACAAATATACAACAACAAAACAAAACCCACACACATCAAAACATACAAAACCACAAAATCCAAATATTCCTAACAACCCAATAACAAATCTAAACAAAACAAAACAAACCCAACCTACCACAATAATCAAATCCCACCTCCTAAAACCACCACCTAAATCACCACATCCCATCATAATCAAATCCCACACACTCATCAAACTTCCAAACCCTATCCTCCCCCCTTCCCCACACATCCCAAACAAAACAATCCCCCCTAACCATTTCCCCCCACCCAAACAAACATACCCCCAACACACAACCCCAAATATCAAACCTTCCCCCCTCCCCAAAACCCCCTAAATTCTTATTACCCCACAAACCTCCTCAAACACAATCAAATCACCCCCACCCACCCCCACCCACCCCCAACCAACCAAAACATAATCCCCCACACTCTCCTTCAAAACACCCAAACAACTTCCCTCATCCAACACATCAAACACACATCTCCCCTCCAACCAAAAAATACCCCATAACAAACACAATTCCATCACCTCACCCCCACCCACCTCCTCAAAACCCTTTCCCCCTTACATACAAACCTACCTCACAAACCACTAACCCCCCCCCCTCCTCACACAACCAAACCACACCACAAAACCATATAAACCATACCACCCATAACAACTATACATCAAACCAATCCCTACAACCCAATAACCCAACACCCCTCCCAAATCCCCTACATAACCCCCCACACAATCCATACCCCAATCAACACCCATCACACCCCTCCCTAAACAACAATTTCATACCCAACACACCAACCTCTTACTACCAACACAAACAACACCACAACCTACTACCTAATCC